>JABUIW010000020.1:16404844-16436016 GCA_013363375.1 Menidia beryllina | reverse complement strand
ATCTATCTATCTATCTATCTATCTATCTATCTATCTATCTATCTATCCATCTATCTATCTGAGTGGTAAAAACTTATAAGTAAGATTTGGTAATAATATTAATGTTGGCCCACTTTCTCATTTCTTTAGCCTTCCTTAAATAAAAACTTTCTCAGGGCAAGGAAAAGTTTTTTTCTTCTCCTAAAAGAAAATCTGAAATTATTAGGCACATTTCAACATGCGATTATGGACTTCTCATTCCGAAAAAGCACTGATTTAAAAAACCCAAACCTTTTATGGTGGAGAAAATTGGTTCCAAATAATGTCAATTGTAGTCCTACATATTTCAAGGTGTGATCATCACTGATGACGCTTGTTAATATGTCCAACCAGGCAGGTTTTTTTGCTTGTGGAAAAAACATAAAAATAATAATATATATATGTTGACTCTTTTCTCATTCGGTTCAAACAAACAAAATACAGGAGACCGCAAAAAAAGCGGAAGTTTTCATCTTTTTGCTTTCGTCAAATTAAGTCTTTGATCAAGAGGCACCCTGACTACTTTCCCTAAAGGCTTGTTTAATAATCCTTCCACGCATGAGACAAAGAGAAATGTTATGGGAGGAATAAACCAGAGCTAAAAACAGCATTGAGATTCATTAGGTGAACAACAAACATGTCCTTGCACACTCATAGTATACTAAGAAAGAATCCTGAACAACTTTATGAGACCATTGTTGTATGGGAGACTCATAAAAGTGTCTTTTAGCATTTGTGTGATAAACAGTGTACAAAAAACTGTCAGCGGAGCGAATGAATAGAATTTTACATAGGTTTCTAATAATGTCATAAAAGTCTTGGTAAGAACCTGGTGATTGACTTAAATTGTGTGTCAGTAAGTGACTTTGTGCGCTTTACAAGTGGCTGACTTTCAGTTTCTAAATCAGCTGTTACAAGCGACAGCGGCACAAAGGGTTCAGACGTGCTCCTTAGATATTCTGACTGGAAGCTATATTTTGAACATTCACTGTTGTGAATTTTGTTTCTTACATTTGTCAAGATGATTGTACACTGCAGCAAGGAGCAAGTCAGACAATATTTTCCTAATAAGGCTCTCCGTCAGCCAGAGGGAGCTGAATTTACAGCGGAAGAGAGTTTACGTTTTTATCTAAGAGCCGCGTCTAATGACTTTTGATATCTGCCCCGCAGTGTCAAAGCAAATGTACGCCTTCCAATTCAATTTCAAGCACACTAAGCACATTCCATTAAATGATAATACGCATCAATAATCATTAAGGCGTGGTACAGAACTGAATTACCATCTGAAACTGTAGGAAGCCTTTTTTTTCTGTACGAAGGGGAGAATAAGACTATTCTACTTGGGTGCATTTCCTAAAAAGGGATGTTTACATGTGTGACACCTCATATTCTTGGGACTCATGAGGCATTGTGGAGTAGCATTCCAATACAACACAAAATCAACAGCATATTACAGTGCAACCCGGTTGGAAATAAGAAAGGGATAGAAATGTAACCCATTTTACAGCAGAGCTGCTGTATTGGATTACATTTGATTTCAAAAGGAGGACTTAATAAAGTGGTGGGGAAGCTTGGGCATTACAGAAATATCAACCTTAGCAGACACAGTCTGATAGGTTGTATGTCATGTATTCTACAACCAGTAAAAATGACATGTTTTCAGACAACATATAAAAAATGTTCTTGTTTATTTAGTTTTTTCATCTTAGAAGCTATAATTAGATGATCTGTGGTACCACTATGATAAATCCGATTGAACTATCTTTGCTCAGTCTCAGTCTTTGTTGTCATTATGAGAGTAGATTGGCAAAAAAACAACAACAAACAAAAACATATTTACCAGACGTAGTCTTTGAAAACAAGTTCCCATACAAGGATGAATAACCTTTTTAATTGTATCATTGTTAGAAGAGACTCAAAATAACATTTGATAATCAGATCAGTCAAAAAGACTTTGGAGTCTTTCCAATCTTGTGTGTGTGAGTGTGTGTGTGTGGCGGGAGCAGGAAGTCAGCCAACCTTATTGCTGGGAATCTTGTAGGAGAAGGTATAAATGCACACTCTACATGGGACATACAGTGGTCTGCAAAAGTTTGGGCAACCTTGTTAATTTCAATGATTTTCCTTCATAAATCATTGGTTCTTTGGATAAAAAAAATCAGTTAAATATATGATATAGGAGACAAACACAGTGATATTTGAGAAGTGAAACGAAGTTTATACCATTTACAGGAAGTGTGCAATAATTGTTTAAACAAAATTAGGCATGTGCATACATTTGGGCACTGTTGTCATTTTACTGATTTCAAAATCTTTAGAACGAATTATTGGAACTCAAAATTGGTTTGGGAAGTTCAGTGACCCTCGGCCTACACACACAAGGCGAACCCAATTATGAGAGAGTATTTAAGGGGGGGGGATTGTAAGTTTCCCTCCTCTGTGAATCTTCTCTGAAGAGTAGCGACCTGGGAGTCTCAAAAGAACTGTCACATGACCTGAAAACAAAGATTGTTCACCATCATGAATTAGGGGAAGGATACCGAAAGCTGTCTAAGAGATATCAGTTGTCTGTTTCGACAGTTAGGAACATAGTCAGGAAATGGAAGACCACAGGCACAGTTCAAGTTAAGCCTCGAAGTGGCAGACCAAGGAAAATCACGGATAAACAGAAGCGAAGAATGGTTAGAACAGTCAAAGTCAACCCACAGGCTAGCACTAAAGACATTCAACATGATCCTGCTGCAGATGGAGTCGTTGTGCATCGTTCAACTATTGCACGCACTTTACACAAGGAGATGCTGTATGCAAGAGTGATGGGGAGGAAGCCTTTTCTCCGCCCACATCACAAACAAAGCCGCTTGAGGTATGCTAAAGCTTATCTGGACAAGTTGGAATAAGGTGCTGTGGACTGATGAAACTAAAATTGAGTTATTTGGACATAACAAGGGGCGTCATGCATGGAGGAAAAACAACACAGCATTCCTAGAAAAACACCTGCTACCTACAGTAAAATTTGGTGGTGGTTCCATCCTGCTGTGGGCCTGTGTGGCCAGTGCAGGGACTGGGAATCTTGATAAAGTTGAGGGACGCATGGATTCCAACAAATATCAGCAGATTCTGGAGACCAATGTCCAGGAATCAGTGACAAGGCTGAAGCTGCGCCGGGGCTGGATCGTTCAACAGGACAATGACCCTAAACACTGCTCAAAATCTACCAAGGCATTCATGCAGAGGAACAAGTACAACGTTCTGGAATGGCCATCTCAGTCCCCAGACCTGAATACTATTGAAAATCTGTGGTGTGACTTAAAGAGAGCTGTCCATGCTCGGACACCATCAAACCTGAATTAATTAGAGGTGTTTTGTGAGGAAGAATGGTCCAAAATACCTCCAACCAGAATCCAGACTCTCATAGGAAGCTATAGGAAGCGTTTAGAATCTGTTATTTCTGCAAAAGGGGGATCTACTAAATATTGAGCTATTTTTTTTATTGTGGTGCCCAAATTTATGCACATGCCTAATTTTGTTCAAACAATTATTGCACACTTCCTGTAAATGGTATAAACTTTGTTTCACTTCTCAAATATCACCGTGTTTGTCTCCTATATCATATATTTAACTGATTTTTTTTATCCTAAGAACAAACAATTTATGAAGGAAAATCATTGAAATTAACAAGGTTGCCCAAACTTTTGCAGACCACTGTACGACTAAGTCCCTGTCAGACGTGCATGTATGTAGCTTATGTAGCTGAGCTCCTCTGCATGCATCCCTTTTTGGCACAAGTAAAAACTTTTAAAAGTGCCAATTTGACTTTGATGGCTCCATTTACTCCTCTCCAAAGCATCCGTCTCTAAGGGCTGTGCCTTTGAATGAGCTCAGAGCTTGGTTTCCCACTTCCTCCATCTATAAAGAAGTCAAATTGCTCTAAGACTAAAATTGAGAAATGTCCAACCAGACTGAGGTCTTATTTGGAAATGACACCGCAATTTGTCATTTGAATGTTTCTTATGTGTGATTCTCTGCCACAACAGGTCCAGACTCCTTAGAATATAGCAGCACATCTATGTGCAAACATTTAAAAGGTTAGCAGCAAAGCCGTACCAGTGCTGTTTTGACTTGGTCTCCCACACCTCTATAAAAAAGGGGGAAATTAACACAAAATGTATTGTTACGCTCTGTGCAATCTTCATTTGTGTGGAGATTTTCCCAAAAGTTCTGTTTTAGCGCTTAAAATTGCATTTGCATGTGAGCAATATGTAGAGACAAATATGAAAAAGGGTAATAAATACACTCGTGATTCTTCCATTTCCATTTGTTTGGTCTATACTACTAGTACTGGGCGCAAAGGTACTTAAGCAACTACTTTAGTGATCCCTAACAAACATTTTTTTGAACAGCATAGTGACACTACAGCCTACAAAAGTAGTCATGTAACCATTTCAACAACAAAAAAACACAAAAAATAGTCTGGTTGAGTCTTTAGCATACATTTGGCTTATTTCAGCTCTTTCGAAATGCTTGTTGGTGTAGCCAGTACTGGAGCAGATTTTCATGAGGTGTTCAAACTATCCAGACAGAGGATTTCTGAAAGGGCAACTAAGAAGACAGCTGCTCCCTAAAGGGGAGCGCGGAACAGTTTTTTTCTTTTTAACCTGGCATTTGAATTAAAAATAATGAAAAATGAAATAGCTTAATATGCACAACAGTGACATTGGCAGGGGGTTTATCTGGATAGGTTTCCTGCCTTCCTGGTTTATAGTTCTCCCTATGTACCAATACTCAGACCTCCTCCCCAATGCCCAGAAACATGCATGTTAGCGTACTGCGTATCTCCAAACCCTAGGAATCACTGTGAGGCTGGGTGATTTTTTGTCTATGTGTGGCCTTTTGATAGACTGGTGACCCGTCCCTGGTGTACCCGCCTCCTGCCCAGAGACAGCTGGAAAAGGCTACAGCCCCAAAGTGACCCTGACAGCAAAAAAAAAAAAAAAAGATGGACGGATGGATGCACTACTGCAACATTTAAATCCTGAGTCCAATTAGTTCCTCTCAATCTGGCCTCTATTTCTGTCAGTCGACATTATAAACCTCACAGTGCTCCTTGAACTGACACATGCCCATGTGTGATGGCATGCAGTGTCAAAACTCTAATGATCATAATAATCGTAATTTGTTTCAATTATATTTCATAAGGCCGTTAATCAAGACTGTATTGCAATGTTCAAAACTTGTGTTTAATTATTGTTAGATGTTTTTCTTTTTTTTCTTCAGTCATTATTTACTAGGCTTATGCAGAACACTCAGATATTTTCTGTTTGTCTTCTTTCCTTGAATCATATATATATATATATTACCAGTAGTTCAAATTTGTCCTCTGTGGAGGACATTTGTAAACCTGAATATCTCCCACCCACAGCATACTACTGCATTAACTCCTTTTGCTATCTACAGAGGACATCTCTGGCTTTTCAATGATACCAAATGTAAAAGGGTGGGGCTTTGGTGCCTTTCACTTCTACATTCTGGAAAAGGGCCGCCGTCAGTGCAAGCACATTTTATGGGAAAAGGAAAAGTAAGTGCAAAATACTTTTTATTGAGCAAATTTTGGCTTGAAATGTTGCTGGCATATTTTATATAAGTCACTTAAGAACACATTAAAACATTTTTTTAAATTATTTTAGTTGTATTTTAGCCTAGTATTTAAGTGTTTAAGAAATGTCCTCCGTAGTGGACATTTGTAGTTATTTCTTCTATTTTGTTCTGTTTTTTTCAAATGAAAAGAAAGGGAGTCATTCTCAGAAGCAGAGAGGATTTTACTGCGAATAGTTTATGGAAACTCAGATATTGAGTTGTCTGATGAAGAAGAGCAAGATGTAGTGTTTGAGCCAGAAGCAGAGGAAAATGAGTCAGAGAGCACTGAGGACGAAACTCAGGCAGGGCAAGCAGAGGCAGAGGAGTCAGATCAAGCAGAACAGTCCAGTCGGCATCCACTGTGGAGCAAGAATTCAAAGTACACAATGAGTTTGTATTAAAAAAACATTAACTTATTTTCTCTAAAAATTGAGACTCATTTTAATTTAGTTTTTCTCCCTTTATTGGTTTTCTTTAGATTCAAATTCCAACTTGATGATCCTCCCATTATTCAGAGCAATGATGCCACGACACGCCAAAACTGGACCCCAATGGATTATTTTAAGCAGTACTTTGATGACTCTGTGTTTGAAGAAATGGCCCTGTACACAAATCAGCGTGAAGTCCTTGTGTCTGGAGCAACACTAAATATCACTCCTGAAGAACTGAAGACATTCTTTGGAAATTCTATTTACATGAGCTGCCTAGGATATCCAAACATTCAAATGTATTGGGCCTCAAATACCAGAGTTCAAATTGTGGCAGAATCCATGACCAGAAATCGGTTTTACAAGCTGAGAAATTCCATTAAGATTGTCAATGACCTTGATGTTTCGGACACTGAAAAAACTAGTGATCTCTTGTGGAGAATCAGGCCCCTCTTGACTAAGTGAGGCAAGGATGTCTGAATCTGCCTAGAACAGGAAAATTGTGCATTGACGAGCAAATGATTCCTTTTACTGGTCGATGCCCAGTGCGCCAGTATGTTCCGGGGAAACCACACCCAACTGGATTGAAGGTGTTTGTCTTGGCCGCACCAACCGGTCTGGTCTTAGACTTTGTGGTCTACCAAGGCAAGACTACCTTCACAGTAACAGAAGGAAAGGGCATCGGAGAGCAAGCTGTTCTTCATCTGTCAGAGTCTGTTCCCCAAGGAACCCACCTGTTCTTTGACAGGTTCTTCACCACAATCAACCTCCTCGACACCCTGATGGCAAAAGGGCTGACAGGGACTGGAACCCTCATGAAAAACAGGGTGCCAAAGGAGTGCAAGATCATAGGGGATAACCCCTTCAAAAAGAAAGGAAGAGGGGCATCAGAGATGGTAGTCAGACGAACCCCTCCTGAACTTGCTGTCATAAAGTGGCTGGACAACAAGCCAGTTGCCATGGCATCCTCTGCCTATGGCATTGAACCTCAGGACACACGCAGAAGATGGTCCAAGAAAGACAAAAGGTTTGTCCAGGTGTCAAGGCCACTGGCAATTGCTGAGTACAACACCAACATGAGTGGTGTGGACTTTGTTGATCGAATGTTGAGTTTCAACAGGATGGCCTCTCACACTCGGAAATGGACAGTGCGTGCAGTTTTCCACTTTTTTGACCTGGCAATCACCAAGTCCTGGCTTCAGTATAAGAGTGACCGCCAGTTTCTGGGGAAGAAACCACTGAAGTTCCTTGATTTCAAACTGCTCCTTGGTGAAGGCTTGATTACTCGGGCCCAAGCAGGAGTCACAAGTGACAGTGAAGATGACTACACTCCCCCACGTCAAAAGTGGAAACCGCAGCCAAATGCAAGTCTGAGGCACTATGGCGCAATCCATCTTCCAGAGATGGTGAACGAAACACATGCATCAAGGTGTCGCAGATCCGGCTGCAGGAGCAAAACCTACGTGATGTGCACGAAGTGCAAGGTGTTCCTTTGTGTTTCCAAGAAGGGGAATTGCTTATTGAAGTATCATACCAAATAAGCACAAGGCAAGGCAAAACAAAACAAAAGTGATTATTGACAGTTATGTGGATGTTAAACCCTGGTATTTTCTTTGGGACTAACTGATTGCCATCAAGGTTCAGTTTCACATA
Source organism: Menidia beryllina (assembly GCA_013363375.1). Classification (NCBI taxonomy): domain Eukaryota; kingdom Metazoa; phylum Chordata; class Actinopteri; order Atheriniformes; family Atherinopsidae; genus Menidia; species Menidia beryllina. Next base: position 16,428,283 of record JABUIW010000020.1, on the reverse strand, counting down.
CGGCGTTCTGATGTCCACTGTGGACACATGATATCTTCAATGCACAACAAAGCAAAAAACAAAAGTGATGTTGGACAGTTATGTGGATGTTAAAAAATCATTCTCATGTTGACTTTTTTATATTTTCTCTGGGACTAACTAGTTGCCATCAAGGTTCCTTTTTACATGTATGGCGTTCCGATGTCCACTGTAGTGGACTCATGATATCTTAAAAATAAAAACTTGTTTTCAGTATTCTAATTACCTTACAAAGATTGGGGAATTTAAAAAAAATGTAATGTGACAATTTTTTTCCCCCTGGTAGTCAGGACACATTGTTTGAGCCAATATGTCCAGTGCTGATTTTGCCACTGTGAAAGCATCATTAATAGACGTCCGTCTGTATTGCAAGTGTCGGGTGTAATAAAGCAAGTAAGAACAAGGGCAGCCTGCCTGTGATGAATTTGCTTCATGGCACGTTCACAGCCCGGCTGTCACAATGCCGACATTATGACTGGATGGCTTGTGCTTTTTCCATTTTCACAGGTGACCTCATTTTGAAAGTCTTTGGTCTTCCTTTTATCAATTCCATGTGCGGGCGCTGTGAGAGCTGTATTCAACGAAAGTAATGTTCCGTGCGCTGAACGTGCAACCAACTTTGGACCGACCTTTCAGAAAGCACGTGTTGAAAATAAGCAATCATCCAAAGAATAGTCAAGAATGGAACAACTTGTGATCACTGATTAGATCCTAATGAAGCCAGTGATCTTCTGACCCATTGGTAGAAATCTGCGTGGGGTGAGACACCTGCTGCCGGTTGCGCTGCCAAAAACCTTCTGGAAGTAAGCTCAATATCTTTTTGCACCATTAACTTTTCGTTGTTTTGCCATCTCACCTATATATTTGGCTAGAACCTCATTTTTGTATCTGACAAAAAAAATTCACACAGAAAAATTAAGATTAACTCATTGACTGCCAGCCATTTTCAGAACAGAGAGTCGCTCACTGCCAGAGTTTTTTGAGAATTTTGACTGATTTTTCAAGAGCCACAGAATAGTTTGTGCTGTGACTATGTAAACACCGAACACACCAAAAGAAAGAGGAGACTCTCTTCTATCATCAGGAAAAAAATTTTTGTTTCTACCTTATTCCGTTCTTCTTCGACGTGCGTCTCACCGGCGCCATTTCTCTCATAGCGAACCATTGCGTTTGTTTTTATTTGCTTACAATCTATGCTAATCTCCCATCAAAAGTGGCACAGCTACCTAGAGGGTAAATTTGTTAGTCCATACTCTGTCTAGAAGCCGATATTTACGGAAAAACTTTCGCCGATCGTCCCCCAAGCCACTCGCATTGAAAAACATAAAAGACGTCTATAGACGTCTTTGGCAGTCAGCGGTTGGATTTGAAAAGACGTCTATAGACGTCTTTGGCAGCGAATGAGTTAATATTAACCAGTCAAAGTCAAGTGATGGACAAAATGCAATAAATAATTGGATAAATATGTGTCAAAGATGAAATATTGTATTATGGAAGTTCTCATTAATGTCCATCCATCCATTTTCTATTCAGATTTTCTTCCAACGGGGTAAGATGTCCATTACAGCTGCCGCGCAGAGACAAACGCACACAGTCCCTCCTTTGGGCCATTTGGAGCGTCTCACTAATGTCAAACAGGATCAAAAGTGACGGCATCTTTTGAAACACCAAAGATAAAGTCAATGCAGGTAAGTGCAGTAAAACAGGTTGGCAGGGTCCTCCAGCTGGGAGGCAGCAGGAGAGGCAAGCTGTGGGCAAAAGTTGGTCTGGGTGTTTTTCACCACATCCTTTACTGAAACTGACTCAAAGTCTGTGTGGGGCCATAGCTGTGTCTATTCTTTGACTTGTATATGCGCAAGGACAATATCTCACAGTTTCATATCTGCTAGCCATGCCTTCTAGATTTGAGTCTTACAAGCAAGCTACATGTTCTGCTTTCAGCCAAAATAAATTTCTTTAATGGAGGACAGAATAGCTTTTTTTTGCATGACTTGCCAAAGCATTTTTTAAGATGAACACGATCTGGTTTGATTATGAAAACAGCTAAGCGGAACCATGGCACTACTACAATGTTATTTTGCAATAATCAGGATAGAAAGACAGATTTATGTCTGGTGGCTTAAAGGACCAAACCATAAACCTCATGCTCCAGGTATTCCAGGATAGTATTTACACAAACCTTTAGGAATCAATGCTTATGTGGGATAACGATGCCTACTCTCAAAAGTGAAGATACGGCTCCCACATCTCTTCTCATAAAGGTTTAACTGGCTTTTCTAATAATCTCCTCTGATGATGGTTGCCACGCCAGCCATGAAAAGATGAGGTCACACCCCTACAATGTCCACAGTGTAGTTTCAGATCTTGAGGACGGTCCAAATGTCAAGATCTGGACTGTGAATTTGCTATTTCACATATTAGCACTCAGGTGTATGTTTTTTTTTTATGAGTCCAGCTGCTTGCCCAGTGGTGTGGATCATTTAATCTGATCTGAGATCTGTAAATCAGCAGCATCAGCAGATGTGCCCTCGGCGTCTCATACAAACAGCTCTGCTCACTTTCTCGTGACTTAAAATATACTTTTCTTTGACCCGATTACCTCAGAGGACACGTGACCCGCAGAACAGCTGAAAAGTTTAGATAACCATGGCTCTGTAACACAAGCAAATAAAAAAAACCCTACATTATAGCTTAAAAGAGGATATCTTCCTCATGATGCATTGTGGAAGGTCAGTTTAGTCAGATTTGGCCTTTCAGCCCTTCAAAGGTCTCATCAGGCACTGAGGTAATGTAACAGCGTTGGTTGCCATCTGTTTGAGACACTAATGTAATAGAAAAGCAGGGACACAAAGCTTGAAGACGACAAAACAAAGCTTCTAGTGGTCAGTTCGACTGAAAAAGCACTTTTAAAGTACAAATCCATTCACCATTTACCAAAGCGGCAAAACAAAAGAACAAAAAACGACAGAGGAGACGGAACCAGATTTCTGTTTTTGTGACACAATTGACAAATCATCCATCCATCCCGCTTATCCTGAGAGCCTGAGCCTATCCAAGCAGACACTGCGTGTGAGGCGAGGTATGTCTTGAGCGAGTCAGCGACTGTGACAAAGCTGTTTTTAAAAACAACGCTGTGCCGTGGGAAAGGGAAAAAAAAATATGGAGAGGAAAAATTGCCCGGGAGGTAAGTGCTGGAGAGCGGATTTACGTGTTTGGTCTCCATTAGCTTCTCTTCTCTGACAGACAACAGGCATGACCGTGGCTGTAAAAGCCAAAAGGCGGGTTGCTAGATTTTTCTTCTTTTTTTTTTTTACACAAAAAGGATTTCAATATTTAATCGACAGTAATGCACACATTACTTCTCGGCATGCCATGTTTATTTCATATGGCCATTTTAAGCCACTATGCTTTTTAAGGCTATGGGGTGAATGGTCCAGAGTGCATCGACAGTAGGCACAGACGTACTCTATTTGTATCTTTACTTAGCATGACAAATGAATAAAGATACCAGAGGGTAAATTTCATCTCAGACCTTTGGAGCCAGTGCTGAAACAATTAATATGTCTCCTGTCTCAGGATTACTGTGTGCCACAGCCACTCACTCCAGGGGAAGGATTTTGATTTAAAGCTCTGCAGAGACTGAAGGAACCCCTCAACACAGAAACATTTTGACATTATACACTTTCTCAGAACATGCGCATCCTTCCAGTCGCCTCTCCCGTGGTACGCTCTCTGTGCTGTGCAGAGCTGAGGGGAAGAATTCACAGAATTTCTTCAGCTGCTCTTGTTAGTTTGGAAACGTCCGAGGCAATTATGAACTGCTTACTTTCGGGGAGCCAAGAGCTGTCTCGATATCTGCAGTTTAGCATGTAATGGCACGTTTGATACTGTGGAGAAATGAGGCCCGTGCATCTGAATGAGGCACTAATTAAGAAAGTCATTCATGTGTGAACCTGGGCATGTAGCTTCCAGATGAAATCACTGTCAATATTCACCTGATCGCCCTCCATCAGTCGGATGCGAGTGGAAACGCGGAATTGTCGCAGTGGAGAAGAGAAATCTCCTCACATAAGATGGACACGGTGATGGTGGCTAAACCTGTGTTTTGCCGATTTCTGTTTTGAAACCTTACATTGTAGCCACTCGTATGTCCACCTTGGCTTTTTGGGGGAAAATGTGACAAAAGAGAACCGAATAACCTTTGTCGGCTGCTTTTTAATCACAAAATTATTTTTTTTAGTGAGCACCAAGCTGTGGTTTGCATTAACCAGAGCTGACTCTTAGATATTTAGGGTTTCAGTCATTTTGCCAAACATAGCCTTGCATTGTATTAGTCTCACTAGAGCGGCAGACACTGAGTCTGAAATGAGCAACTCACGAGCCAAATAACAGACTTTAGGTATGTGGGGAAGCTAACTGAGAAACACAGCCAGCTGGACAGCCTGAACACACCACAGAAAGGCTTATCAGTCCTCAGCAGTCGGCTCCTCCTTTCTGCTCGAGGTTAGCTTTTTCAAGCAAGCACATTTTAATCCCCATATTTATAACAAAGTCAACTGATACAGAGGGTCAAATGTGAAGATCCCACGGCACTGAACTAGTTCATACAGGAACTATCTTTCAAACCGTCTTTGTTCTTAAAAAAACATGGTTTTTTCACATGGATACTGTTCAACAGTGTTTTAAAAAATGGTAAAAAAAAACCCTGAAACAAAACGCACATTATTATTGGAAGTTCACTACATGGTCTCTTAATGTCTTACCCAATATGTGTACCATAGGATGGCCACCCTTTTTTGAGTAAATTTTACTCAGCCATCCTTGTGTTGAATGACTTACTCCACAAACCCAAGCATTTTGACCCCGTGCAGGCTTAATTGTGTATGATGTTGGCCCTGTTTCTTAATATCAGCTATTTAACATTTAACACCACACCAGCCACAAAACTTAGTTTTGTGGTCCATTTCATGGTATCTACATTTATTTCATAAGGACAGCTCATTTTGGTGGTTAAGTGGACTACGGTGCTCTACTTACATTCAGAGCTTATAGCTTTGAAATATTCAAACACAGCCATGTTTGAAATTGGCCTTCACTTAAAGTAAATTACCAAGCTGTGCCTATAGAAATTCTCAAAAAAATTAAACCGTTTTAAGTGCAAATGAGCTCCTTGAAAATGTTCATGGCCAAAGACAGAAACAAAAACACAATTTCTACAGCAGTTCCATTATGAATGGCATTTGCCAGCTGTTGTGCCTGAACCACATTCTGAAGTGCTGTAAACTGGTGATTTACTCTGGTTACTCTTCTCTGCAGCAGAAATATAAATCTTTGTTTTCCTTTTTTGTTTCCTTAAAGCTTTTTGTAGGACATGTGAAGTCTCAAGGTTCTTGAACTCCTACAGTTCACTTCTACTTCACTCCTACAGACTTATTCTCTGATTAGGAAGTTAAGATGGATCTTTGTTTCTCTATTCATTCAAGAAATGATTGCCATTATTTTAATTCTAGCTGTATTTTCTTTTTTACGCCACCACCTGGATCCCCTGAGAGAATATAACAAATAATCTCGAAGACATTTTTATAAGACATCACAGGCCCTATCTGTGCGAATTAGCTGACTTCAATTGAGATTTTGAATGATTTTTATGTTATTCAATAGTTTCCACTCTCTGGTTCATTTGATAGATGAGGAAAATATATGAAAAAGTATTGTAAAATCCTCAAATGCTTGAATATCTGGACTTTTATGATTATCATGTGTATGTTTGACATTAATAAAACACTTTGTAGAAATTTACAGCACATTTATTTTCATGGATCAAAATTTATGACATTAAATCCTGTTTGCATGAAGATATTTGAGTTTCTAATTTGAGCCTACAAGGCAAACTAGGTAGTGGTGACTATTGAAGTTTAAGACAGTGCACATGCTTTATTACTAACAATGTAACAAGCAAATCTCCTCAAAAGGATTATGGCTTCATCTTATCATGGGTGAGGAGCTCTCCAAGCTGATCCACTAAGCTTTTTTTCCTCTTTTGTATTCTAAGCTTGTTAGCAGATATTGGATCCATAGCTCTCAGGGTTTTTCTGCTGACCCGGTCAGCAGTGGGAGAAGTTGAGTTTTCCGCAACCAATCCGACATGTCCGACAGTGGCAGGCGTCTGGCTTAGCGCCGTCCTCCTTTCTGTTTGGCTGTTTCATGGAGCAGGAGAAGCCTCAGTAATGCAACTGCTTTATGATGCGTTTCGAGCTTTGGCAGTGACGGGGGGGACATTGTATTAGGTACTTGTAAAATTGATGTGCGAGGCCAGACTGGAGCCAGAGCTGATGTTTGGCTGCTCTCATTGGCCCTCTGAGATCAATTGTATAGGAGATATTCCATTTAGCAATGCTGTGGCTCATCTGCTGCGCCTGAAAGTATAATGAGCAGTCCCACACTCACTATACGACAATGACGTCCCTAAAAAGAAAACTCGGGTTGATTTCTATGCCTCACTGTAAGGGTCAACCTCTGCTGCAGATTTGGGGAAATTTGGAGTCACTTGAGCAGTGTACATAAGAGTGAAGGATTCTTTTTAGAATGCTGCTGAATGACTGAAATGAAACACCAAAAGAAGATAAAAATGATTTTCCTTTCAGCAGTGTGCATATTTCTCTAATGTGAACCGGTGTGGATAGATACAAATTGTCTTTAACACAGATGGACTCAAATTCAATTGCATCAGTGTCAAGGATCAAGGAACAAAGAGGAGGAAGAAAGGCCAAAGGATTCTGGGAACAGGGTTCAAAGGAAGAACGGCACAGGAATGCAGACAGAACAGGTCAGTGCTAATATTTGACTAGAACTAGTTGGAATCAGCCTGATCACCACAAAAATTACATTGGTCAGACAATCTGGTGAAGATTGGTGCTCATGCTGCTCCAGAAAAAGCAGTGCTGCTGAGTCCAGATAGCCAAGAGGTGTGGCAAATAAAAGGACACAGCAGCACACATCTCAGAATCAACCCACACAACACCACAGCCAAGCAAGATCGAGACTAACTCAAATCAAGCTAAGGTTAGACGTTGACCAGGCCTATTTCCAAAACCATCGTCCTGGTGATGGCACACATGCTAAAGAGGGCACCAGCATTACAATTAAGCTGTGGACTGTGTGAAAAAAAAGGTGATCCCTGTCATAATGCTGAGTTTCTAGCTCCAGCGGAACAACAGACACTTTAAATGGGCGTGAGTTGAAAAAGTACCTACAACTGATTTTTGTTCAGCCAGCTGACAAAAAATAAAATAAGATGTAAAAAATTAAGAAATACGAAATTCGGCTGTATCGACATGTGCTTACTCTTTACTGCTATTTCAAAAAGATGCAACTTATTAAGCATGTTTGTCTCAGCTCGTTCTATTTGTGTATAGTGGAGTGTGTATCGAGCTAGTTTGATTCGCAGCCACATCTTTTGTTAGCCTCACCAAAACATCCAAAGTGATTGTAAAAAACATTTAATGAAGAACAATGCAAGGGTTGAGTTGTGTTACCTTGATCTCAGTTGAATGATGTTAGTGGTCAAAGTACGCAGCCACTGAACATCTTAAAGTCACGACAAAATTAAACATAATAACTATGTCTTTTTTCGCTCTTTTCTAAAAATATCAATTGTGTTCTTCAGTGAGACATTCAGCATTTTCCACCTACAGTATGTGTGGGCAGTTGCCCCTAGTTACCAATCAGGAAGCTGTGACCAAGAGTGACATTGGAACAATCGAACCACACAAACGGAGGAGCAGCTTATTGCATTATGGCATTGTATCTTTTGTGTTGTTTATCTCCCGTACACCATGACAATTGGAGGACAAAAAAGTAAGATTAAACTGCAAAAGCACTTGTCCACATTCTAAAGAGTGACTTTTCTTTCAGTATTTCTGTGTTTTGTTTTGTTTTTGTGCTCAATACCACACTGCAGCTGTGGCTAAATGCTAGTTATTGTGTCAAGTGTTTCTACCAGATTGAGGATGGACAATAAAGCAAAGATTGTAAGCGGTCTTTAGTCTGTGATTTAAAACTAATCAAAAAATCGTTTTTTTAAAACACTTTTCCAAGTCTTCAAATGGTGTTCATTGTAGGGGAGACACAAAAGCCAGCGTCTCGAGATCTTCAGTTAGAGCAAGATGTTCAAATGTTTGAATTACATGGTTTAAGTGCGTTCCACAAAACCTCGGAAAAAAGCCGGTTGTTCTTTCAAGGACCTGCAGCTTTACAGACAGATTTATGCGTGTATAAATACATTTGCTGATGAGGCTTTGGCTAATTGACTGAGTCTGAGAGACTCATTGAGATTTACTCACAGACTTCTGTGCAGTGCTGAAATATTCCCCTAAACTGTAATGAGTGTGCATTAGAGTAATCAATGCGTCAGCTGCGCGTGTGTGTGTATATAGAGTCGAAATGCAAGCAAACACTTGCACGTCGAGAGTTTTCACCGACCGCTTTGCTGAACAATGAGGTCTGCTGTGGAGGTTGAGAGTGTGAGGCTAAGCTGTAATTGAATCCTGACAGGAGCGGTGTTCCTGCTCAGACCTCAGAAGGAGGGTCTGACCTTGAGACGCTGCTGCTGATAGACAGGCAACACAAAGACCAGGGCGGCTAATTAGATTAAAAAACATGGATCCCTAGGGATGGAGATGTGACAAGCACATTGATTCACTACAGCTTTTCAATTTCCATGTCTCTCCTCCTCTACCTCCGACTCTTTTTCATGCCCTAGCCTCTCATCACACGCCTCGTTCTTTTTCCATTTCACTTTGCTGCCGTCAAACGGGCCTTCTACTCCTTCTTCCTGTCTTCAGTGCTCTCTTTAATCCCCGTGCTCAAGACCCAGAGTTCATGTGTCCATGTTACAAGAATGACAAATGCGTGCGATAACCAGTTCAATGTGTGGCTCCTTCAAGTGTTGATAAGCAGTGATACAAGAACACAATTTGTCTAAGACATCATTTCAGGGCCTGCTCTTTAATACATGGATGATATTACAAATCGCTCACTGTCACTGCAAAATCTCATTTTCAGTAAAATATCTCTTGACCATGACCCCCCTCAGCTGTTCCCCCTCACAAATAAGGGCAGGCTGCTTTAAATGGCCATTAGCTGGTAGATTTCAATGACATGTCCACGTCTCAATTTTGTTTGCAAGCAATACCATAATAAATGATAACCATGATGGATGCTGTGGACCCTGTGACTCCACATTGACTTGATCAAGAATTTAATTATAAAAAAGCCAGATAGTAGCAATAAAATCTCAATATCCTTATGCTTTTGAAGACCCTATAAGTTAAATTTAATATATATCACCTGGGAACTCAGTGTGTTTCTATTCCGTATTTATCAAAGAGAGGCAATCATTGGGGTTGTTGTTCTTCTAAAAGTGTTTTTAACCTACTGTATCCATTTCCATTAATATAAGTTTGTTGCGGTAAAACTTTCCAGAAACTATTTCAAGCCAAAAATGTCCAGAAGTAAAATGTTTATTCTGTGAAAATGTTTTCTTTTAAAAAATATCAAAATCAAACACTTGATTAATATTCAAGGACCACATTCAAACTACACCAGTTAGAAATTTCTTAGTGTGACCCATGTCATATGAAGAAAAGTTTGAGAAAAAGAGGAAAACAGTTTTAAAGGTCTCTTCTGTACATGTCCCCATAAAAAGGAAACAGCCTCAGAAACTGGCTAAACATTGATGGAAGGGCAGTATACTGTGCAAGTTTGTACTATTCTAATAGGCTCGAAAAACAACATTTGGTCAGAAAACTTATGTTCTCAAACGATTTTTCAATTCAACCGTTTTCTGAAGCTCTGATAGAAAACTTAGTGTAAAGACTCGTCCACAAAAGGAAAGCATTCTAACACGAAACAATCGAGCACACATCCAACTTTGCACATTACACAAGAAATACCTGACACTCCCCCATATTCTCTATGCATTGTTTTGCATAAAGAATATACAAAACAATGCTATCCAGTAAAAATTGTCTTGAATAGTGCCTTGTTGGCTAGACTTCTTAGAAGATATCCTATTGTTCCTTTTTGGATGTTTGCTGACTTTTGTTCTCTTTTCCGTCCAGATGATCCCACACTGCTTCAATATTGATGAGGTCCGTGCTCTTGGGAGGATTCATCCTTTCGTAAAACCCGTTTCTGCTGATTTGAAGTTCAGTTCTTGTGTCATTTGGCATACCTCAGCCTTTTCTCCTATTTTCCCTTCAGTTGAGTGAAAGTAGCAGTTTAGGTCATGATGTCAAGTCAGCACAACTCAGTTTAAAAATGGCCCGGGTTTCAAAAGCATCTAAGTTTGAGTTCTCTTATACCTTTATAAAACTCCTATATCTAAGGCGTGCATCAGTGATGAAGACGCATGGAGACCATCCATCCATGCATTTTCTATACTGCTCATTTCTAGAAGGGTCTCAGGAGCACCTGGAGCCTATCCCAGTTGAAATTGGACGAAAGATGGTTACAACCTGGACAGGTCACCAGTCCACAGTCACACTCATTACTGTGGGAAATTCTGCAGTTATCCTGACATCTTGGTGGATGGTGGAAGGTAGCCGAGTAACTGGAGAGAACATGGAAAGACTCGATGTCGGATTGAAACCCTCGGGACACTCCAAAATGGTCATTACGATTAATGGTCATGCCATGCAGCAGGGGAGCAGTCACGGTGCTGGTGGTTGATGTACACCTTCACAAACATACACACACAAAAAAAGTTAGTTTTTCCCAGTGACACCTTGAACCCCCTTCTCCTAGGAATTCCAAGGATAATACAGCCATGTAACTTTTCCAGAGTTTTCCTGGGCTTCTTGCACCTACTTGGCCTGGGTTCCAAGGAACTGAGAAAGACCGGCGAAATATTGTAGGCCCCTGATTGACCAGGTAGTCAGATGGAACGGATGAGTAATGAAAGTAGCTCCTTCATTAGACCTTAAAGAACGAGAGATTTGATTATTTCTGTGATCATCAGCATTGTAAATGTCTAATACACGAGGCACAAGGTTATGGTAGTAAATGGTCTCCACAATGTCCTTCATTGTTGTCTGGTGCTGGTGTGGCACACAAATTTTATAGAGGCAAGTAGGGCTGCGCAGGTACTAATTGAAAAATCCCATTACCCCCTTAAAGGTGGTGCTCTTTGCCCATCTCAAAAGCTGAACCCAGCCACTCTAAGAAAGAAACTATTTAAGTTGCTTGTGTCCTGGACCCCATCCCTATACCAATAGGTGAGGGTTGGAACAAAGATGAAGCAGTAAATTGAGAACTTTGCCTTCTGGCTCAGCTCTCTCTTTACCACAACAGCATCCTCATTACCGCTGATGAAGCTCTGATTCATTTGTCCCTCTCCCAATTTAACCTGCCAAGGTCCCAAGATGCATCAACTCCTCCATCAAAGGCAACATATCATCTGTAACCTCATGAGAGCATTCCACCTTTTTCCAAGAATCACATTTTAAAAGGCACTTTGAGTTGACAAGAAATGATTAATGGTTTTAAATGATGCATTGAAGTTTTGAAGATGAATAACACCAGTTTATGCAGCATCAAACTACAGTGGACTGGAATTTTGTTGATGCTCTAGAAATACAGCATTAGTCATAAAAGTACCTCCTGTTATGCATTGAAAGGTATGCACGGTATCCTACGCTGTATTTTTCAATATATCATATGGTCCAAGTTAGCAGTCATGCTAGCTCTCGAAAGGGCACAGACATCAATTAGAGAAGGGGCAGAGACAGGGGAGACAGAGCTAACCCTCAGCGGGGATATAGATAGGAAGAGCTCAAACACATCATAATTCTGATCCTGTTCCCCTTCACTAATTAAGCCATGTCCAGCTAACAGGGTTTCAGGCCTCAGTCTCTCTCTTTGGAGGGATAATGTGAAGGTACACCATGAAAGAGCCTGACAGTTAATCACTACATTCTTACACATCGATCATTATCCCCCTCCCCAACACCCCCTCACCCCCAAAAGGGAAGAAAAATAAAATAAAAGTCAAACGGCCAAACGGCACTCACTCCTCTGATTATATGGAGTGACTTGATAGAGGCGTAGAGGGTTATATTCAATATTTCATGACACTGCTGATAGTTTGTGAACTTCTTTGCTGTGAAGCCTCACAAAGAGATAAAAAAGAGGTATTGATCTTTTTTCAAAGGGGACTATAATCCTGATAAAAACTAACAAGTTTTATGATCCCATTTAATACAGCGAGAGAACAGTAATTCTCTCAACAGCTTAGAGCATTCAGCATTCCAAAGAGTTGGACACAATCATCTGCACGATTAACAACTTGAGTCATTGTTCTCTTTAATCATAACAAAGTCAACAGTTCCGTTGCTTCCTTCCCTATCTGCCTTTCATGCAGGCCGTCTCTGAAGATGGCGGGACAGAAGTCGGCTGCGGTCTTGTCTGTAGGTCAGCGAGAAGGTCTGCTCCCTCACCGGAACGAAATCAGCATTCAAAGGACGACAGGGAATCAAGACATCCAACCAAAACAAGCATCCGTGGCTCCTGGTGGTAATTAGTGCTCCCTGGGCCCAGCTCTCAGCCGGGGCTACAACCGCTTTCCTTGAAATTGATTTGTTCGGTGTCCAGCAAGCAAGTCGAATAGCAGCCAGTCAGACAGCAGAGCAATAAGTCAGTCACTTGCTCAACCATCAAGTCAGCTAGAGGGGCAGCTGGTCGCCGGGTAAACAGCTGATAAAGAAGTGGGGTTTAAGAAGCCATCGGGTAGATAATACAGGGCCATCAGTGAGTTTGTCAGGTTTCAAGTCAGTCAGTCGGTCCATCCGCATGCAGGTCGGTCAGTCAGTCAACCTGTCTGTTAGGTCATTATTTATCAGAGCCGTCTTTTCGTCTTATGCTGTGGCAATCCCGAAGCCAAGGTGTAACCAGTGTTCAGCTGAGAGAGAAACATGATTGATGACACGACAAGCATAACAAATGATCCGCTCTGTAAGTGCACCACCACCAGCAGCACAGTGAGAGTTACTGCTCGCCATAAATGACTGTAACATTTAACTACAGCTGTAATATTACAGGATAGAGGAGACGGAGCAACATTAAGACTGATGAAGATGATAGTGGCAATTTACTTTAGATTATCTCCCAGCAGGGGACAATGTTGGACATTATGTTTTATCTAAATTGGCGCAGCTGTGTGTTAGAGGTCAGAATAGCAGGTGTATGATTAGAGAGTCAAAGGTTTTGGATGAAAAATACCAAACAGGGAAATCTGAGCTAAAGCACCCAACCAGGGACAATATTTTAAATCCTGATATAAAACAGCAGTCAAGCAGTAAGTAATTGTCGAGGCTCAATGTTTAAGAAAGGCTATTTTGCACCTTAGATTAAACAGAAGCTCCTTATTAGCCATCTAACATGCTAAAGGGTGGTGGACCGTATTTAGAAGCGGGTTGAATAACTGCGGGCAATCAGAGGCAGGTGGATTGCACAGCCGGACCAAGAAAAAAGAAAAGAAAAGCAAAGCGTGATTCTGCAAGTGCACGATTCTGCACTTCACTCTAAGTCATCATGGTGAGAAGCAACAAATAGCATAATTCTGCTCAGCTGTCTCTCCCCCTCTTTAGAGCGAGCCGAAATGCCAAACAGAGATCCAGAAATGGCAGCTCCCAGGATGTAATGACATTTTTAAGCCCTTTTTTTCCCCCCTATAAACTCAACAAACGTTCATGAATATTAATATACACAGTCAGAGTGCAGACAATGGATAGTTTCACGCATTATGATATACATGACTTCAATAGCAAACTAAGGAAGACATATAATGTTTACTGCTGGTCCAACCTACTTCAGTTTTAGAATAAAAAAGGGAGAGGAGCAGTATGCAAAAGTTTAGGAACCCCACTAAAGTTGAGTGCCTGTCAAACTTTTATCAAACTCTCAGACCATATTAAGCCTGGTAGGGCTGTGAGTTGGTCAGTCATTGTTAGGAAAGGCCAGGAATTCTAAAGATTTATAAATCTATTTCTCTCCAAGCTTTCCACGGCTCTCTGCATCCACCGGTGCCTCTAAGTAGCTGCTCTCGGAATACTAAATATCTCACGCTCTCAGGACAAGGGAAGGTTCTGTGAGGACATCGCAGTGTTTTTGGGCAGCTGTTCTCAGCAGGGACAGTGGAGGTCAAGAAAGACCAAGAAAATTGGTCGTCCACTGCTCACACTGTGTGAGATTGCTGGAAAGGCAAATCACAGCCTCTGACTCCGAAAGACCGTCAGGAAGACTTATCAGTGTCTAGAGTGGTGGTACACAGTTCTTATGAGCAGCATCTGCTTAAATATGACATTTATGAAAAGGTGGAGAAGGCTGCCTTTGTGGAAGTGAGCTCTAAAAAACAAATGAGTTAGAAATAGGGAGCCAAAGTGGTTATTTTGCTGCCCAAAGGTACGTTTTGGGTGGCTAAATGAATACATTTGGAGAAGAATTGGCAGAATTCAATATGAAAAATCGACTCTGCCCCCCATTGTAACAATAACTTTTAAGTTTAGAGAGTCTGTTTTCATCTCCATTAAATTGTGGGTAGGTACAAATTGTAAAAACTGCCGGTGTTTAACAAACAACTTTTTTTCAGAGCTAACATAGTGAGTACAGTCTTATTATTGTTTATTGACATAGTTGACGATGGCCTGCGGATCAGCTAAAGCTGCAGGATTTTTGGTTCTGTTGCGTCCTGTTTTATTCTCGGTAATGAACAATGGCTCTATTTATTTATTTTTTTTGGTAAACTTGGATGACTGACAGTGACACGATCATTACGATAAAGTAAGCATACGTATATCACAGACCTATTCAGGTTTGCACAAAGTCATCAGAGCTGATTGAGTCAGATTGCGGCCCAGTGGATCCTTTGCTGAGCCGCCCCACCTGATGCATCCTGTGTGGGACAGACAGAGCAGTGGAATTGCTGTGAAGCTTTCACTGTAAAGACACAGCGGGGAGTTTATTTCCCGCCTTCAGTAGCTATAGAAAGTATGCCGGCTCTATCAGCAGGAGATGCATCCCGGCAGCTCTTTACCTCTTCTGTCTTTGATCATTTACAGCCGTTGCTCTGATCGTTTCTTGTTGTGTATGCTTTTTCTCAATGTTATCTCATCATTACAAACAGCCAAATGCTGCTATTTAGGTGGAGGGTAGTCAAATGTGTTCCGTTGGACCTAAAACCATGATTATTTAATCATCCAATTTGATTTCTATGATTGATTCTGATAAGGTTAGTATTTAAATGATAAGCCATTCAGCACCAATAAACTAAAATGCATTTTATCCAGGTTTTTTAATTATCTAGGTATTGCATTGCGGGCAGTTTCTTCTCACACATGCCCTTCTCTTTGTACGTTAAATTAAAATCAAAACCTGAGCCTACCGCTGGATGAGCTAGCAAAGAGAGCTCTTTATTTTGAAATATTTTTACATACAACTGAGTCATTTGTTACATTTGCCCATTTTGCAATCTCTAATTAGATTTGAAAATACAAAATGGTGAAGTCTGGCTAAAAACAGAGACAAACCAAATTAGAAAATGACAATGTGATCTGTCAGGCCTCTGCTGGAACAATTAATGAACTCTGCAGAGTCACCGCGATAACGGGCGAGCTGTGCCGAGAAAACTAACACAAACACTTTTTGACTGCACATCTTGGGTAAACACTGGAGTTCAGCAAAGCTCAAATCCACACATTTGCACCCAGCAAACAACTTCTCCAAAGTATGTCGCTCACAAACAGTGCAATATGTGCTGTTGGAACCAATTTTGGAAAAGAATATCAGGTCATTCTTAACAGGTTTCGAAAATGTCCAAATTCTGAAACAGAAGCATGATACTGAAAAGAAAAAAAAATACCTGTAGTCTTATTTTGCTCTCTTCTCTATTCATCCTAACAGTGACCCCCTACTGCGAACTGTTGAATCAACAACACAGAGAGATACTGAAATTAAACCGTGGAATGAAATGAGACTAAACAACAACATCTCAACTTTCCAAATACCAAAGTTCTGAACGACATCGTTAAAATGGATTATGTGTCTTTTCTCTCCGTGTGTTTGGAGCGGCGAGACCTCCTGAGTTAGCTCTCTGCTTGATTTTTGACATTTTCTCAAGCAGTAGATGTGGACCATGGTAATCAATGATGCCCTGCTCAGACCAGGAAGAACATCAGGTCAGCCTCCTCTCTCCTGCGCTGTGATCGGCTCAGACCCAAAGACCCGTATGACAACACCGCCTCCGGGCCCTAGTTCTTGTTGGGCCGTGACACATCAACCAAACCTCAAATCCCCTTCAGTGAATGATTTACTGTGGTGCAGGAGGTCACTCCTCTATTGACTCCTGCTTTTTTTGTCTCAGAATGGTGATGGCATTGTGGTTGATGTGTACATCCTAAAGGCAGTAGGTGTTGGGGTTCTAGTTGTAATGATCGATCAGTTTTTGTTTGTTTTTTATTCCAAACCCGGCTCAAATTTAAGTGCAATTAGCAACATTAATGGCTTTTTTGAGGCAGCACTCAGCTTGAATATATAGACAATCCGACATTAAGAGACAGAGGTTCAATATTTGATATTAAACTCACTTTGTGTGCTGATAGAGCGTGTAGGACAGCTACTATATCAATTAATTACTCTTAATAACATTTAAATGTACAAAGTAGTTCTGCTCTTTCTGCCTTAATAAATCTTACATAATGTCATGGGCCTGAAACAAGACAATAGAACAAAATTTTTGCATTTCCGTTAATGTCGACAAAATCCTTGCTGTTAAATTCACGATTTGGAAGATTCACCGATATAAATCAGAGCACGATTTACACCACGCTTTACACCAGTAGAAAGCTGCACTCTTCAGGAGGATATGATGTGGGATGGTGTTAAAAGCTGGATCAAGAAAGAATTGGAATAAATAGAGTGTCAGAATCAGAGGTCATTAAAAACTCAGTTGTTGTTTTTTTGGTAGGGGATTTTTCTGTACTGTGTATCAGTTGGAAGCGTTGGTTAAATCACTGAAACTGTTGACAGAAGTAGGAAGTTTGAATACGGTCTGAAAATATCTTAATAATAAGGAAAGGAGGGAGTTTGAAAGGAATCAGACTTTGACCAGGGTTGTGGGCACGGGATCCAGTTTACAAATAAATTACTTTCATTTCAGATCATTAGAGAAAATTGCAAGTATGTTTGGGAGACTGAATGTTGAAAATGAAGATATAAGAGGCAAGGTAAGCAAAGAATGAAGAATATTTACAATTCTATTTGTGAAGATGCCCGTTAATCTGTTGCAGGGGGCAGTGGAGATGCAAATGTGTATGGGGTTACTGTGTGGAGAAAAGAGTATTCAGGTTTTCTTGATCAGTCCTGATTTCAGTCGACAAGTTCCAGTATATAGCACAGGGCAGAGTAGAAGAAAAGCAACAGATTCTGTTCATAATGGTGCCATAATATCCATGATGCTTTAGAGTCCATGACTGTGGTCAGGTACGGTTTCATCAGGGTTAGACCATCTTTGACATTTTTAAGGGTAAAAGAGAGCGTTGTTTAAAAATAGAAAGGAGCTGTTTAGTTTCAATTAGAGGGAAGTTTGCGCCGAAAGAGACGAGCTCATGATCTGGTATGGGAACGTCTGACGCAGCAGAGTTTAATGGTGTACTACCAGTGCAGCAAATGAGGTGAAGAATGTGCCATTTAGAATGAATAGGAGAGTCAATGCATTGTTGCAGTCTGAAACCGTCTAATGCAAAGTGAAATTTTCCGTTAAAGTATTGTGGGTATTGTCTGTTTGCATGGTCCCCTAGCATTAGGTGAGAGCACACGGTGGCTATGATGTCTGAAAATTCTGCTAAAAAGTCCAGATTATATGTAAGTGGTGTATATTCAAGTGTACATAGTTGTCAATATAGTGTCTGAAGGAAAATGGACTTTGACTGAGTTATTAAAAAAAAATCAAGAGGAAAAAATCGAAGTAATGATCGTTGACCAGATCATAAATGAAGGGGCCCCTTGTTGGTGTGAGAGCAGATGTTAAGATGCCCCACAGGCCCTCTGGCTAAACTAGCAGTGCAGTGTGGTCAAACACAGCATCTGCCGGACTTTCTAAAGGGCCGATGATGGTATCAGGCTCTGTCCGCTGATTTTATTCCTCTGTCTTAATCCCCATAGACATGTTACTGATGCGGGAGCCATTCAGTGTCCTGATGAGGAAGCAGAGCTTGCGGATGCCCAGACGGGTACTGAAGGAGGGAGATAGAAAAGTCCTGCTACAGTGTACTGCAAAGGACAGGCTGCGAAGGACATCAGAACAGCAAGTATCTAAACCTTACATTAGAAGAGCTTTTGTGGGATGCCGACTGTGGCAAAAGTCCAAGTAAAGAAGCGTCCACTAGTTAGTTTTGCCATACCAAAACTATTGCCTTTGCTAATGTTTTAAATGTGCCGTACACTGAATTGTGTCTTTTTAAAACATTTAAAATCCGTCCATCCATCCATTTTCGTAACAGCCTAATGGGGGGTCTGGAGCCTAACCCAGTAGTCAATGGGCGAAAGGAAGGGTACACCCTGGATGGTAACATTTAAAATATATATATGTATATGCAGTATATACATTATATATATTTAGATTTGTATTAGTGTATTTTACTTTTTTGTTCTAATATAAAATCATTGCAAATAAGAAAAAGAAATGAGGCTGAGCCTCATGACAATCTGAATCCCTCCCAAATGTTTATCTCTTTCTATTGTTTTACCGATTTCTGTTCCTTGTGGTTAAGATGTAAAATTGCATTGGTGACATGACTCCAAACGTACACTGCAGCTGCAGTAAGACACTGCAGCTAAAAATGATTTGACTGACATACTGTTCTGGCCTTTTACATCACAGAAAAAAATATGTAATGCTGTGATGGAACAATGATACTTTCTACAATTTTGTGATATATTAATTGTTAAATGAAATGCACAATGCTACATTTAGGGTTAAAAAATGGCCCTTTAAAGTGGGAAATGAATATCCATTTACAGTAAAGAAGAGCTATGAGTCAAAACCAGTTCCTTCATTGAGAGGAACGGATTGTCCCTAATGTGAAAAACTGCATGTTCGTAATTTCCTCAATTTAGTGATTAACTTAACAGATGTTGATCCTGATTGGAATATCAATAAATTTGCAAATAAAGTAAGAAACTAACTCACTTTTTAATGCACTACTAGATCGATCGCGATTTACCATGAATCAGGCAGGCAGGAGTGTCATTAAAGCAGGTTTTAATCCAAAAGCTATTTGGGGAAAATGAGTCATCAGGGGGAAACACACTCCTGCAGTGGATCATTTCCATATTTCAGTTCAGATGTTTTAGTTTCCTTAAAATCTGAAGCATAAATTCTGCATGGACCTCCGATCTCCATTGAAAGTCAAACTTTCACAATTTCAATTCTTGTTATGCGTTTTCAATGTGGACTGACCAGCAATAGTAACAATCCCCAAGGTGTTAGTTATTGTGGGGACTAAATTCTTTCAAGGTAGCTATGACTGAAACCATTTTTTAAAAAACACTTTCCTGAAGCACATCACAATGTTTGATGTTCATTAGATCCTATCATCTGATATTTCAATGTGTCCTCCAGATGCAAAAAAACATGACGCTCTGGTTGAATTGGAATTAAATAACACCTTTATTAATATTAGCATGTACAAGTGTACCACGGCATATGGAAATGTTTATGTAACCAATTTCTGACCCTTTTCTTTTAAATAGCATCAATAGCGACCATTTGTTTGTTTGATAAAGTATAATTGCCTGATTGCAAGTTGCTTTGATTGGAAGATGAGCTACAGAATCACTGAAAATATCATTTTCGATTGAACTTTTTTTTCCAGCTTCAAACGCTCTTTGTGGAGTATTTCACCTTCTGATAAGCTGAATGTCTCCCTTTTCATCAGTTTTTCATTTGAGTATAGTTTAAAAAGTGGGCTTAAATTCATTATACAAAGATGGGTAAGATAAAATGCTCACAAATTAAAGCCAAAACTAAAATTAGGTGGCTCAGTAAATTTGTTGGGCCACAATGAACAGCTTCACTGGTCAGTATAATTGATTTTGGAAGTCACTTATAAATCACACAACTTTTATTCTCATTCTGCCATTCAGTGGCCACCCTTGTCCGGTAGGATGTAGATGTTATTTGAGGAGGTTAATCATCCATTTTTCTCCCTTTCTGGATATGATTTATCTCATCAGTGACACAAAAGAGTTATTCCTACAACTGTAAAGTAGCAATCACCCCTTCTATGTTTCTATGTTGATGTACAAACTCTTTTCTGATCAATTGTCATAAACTTAGAAAATAAGACAGTTTCTTTTCAATGATTTTCCATCAACCGTTTCTAGAAGCTGACGTTGACATAAAGAAGCAGCTCGTCTGTGATGGAGGTGTCAGAGGCAGAGCTGGATCTCTATTCAACTTGAACGGACGTAAAGCCGAGTCATCCTCATGTGGCAGAAAACATAGCTTTGACAAGCATCTGCCTCAGCCACAGACCTAATCAGTTCCTATCACACAAATGAACAGAGAGACATCGAGCTGCAGCCTTCCACAGTTGGGTTTTTGGAACCGGTCCAGCTTTTGTCTGCAGGCAGAGGGAGTAAACAGCCGTGTGAGTATGCATCCTCCTTCCAAACAATAATATCACGTTACACTGTGCTGTTCGGCAAATTAACATGCAAGAGAAACATAACTGATAGGTTTTAATTTTGTTCTCCAGATCACTTTGTTTGACGGAGGTTTGTCTTTTAATTACTTCATCTTGTTGCATCCAGTCAAGAGATTTAGGGCTCTACCAGCTGTTTAATCATCAACTCCTTAAACTGCTTACATGCTTATAAAAGCCATGAAACGTAACACAGCTAAATTAGATTTATGTGATTTTTCCCCCCCTTCTCTGTTACAGCTTGCACAATGATTTTTTTTAGAGTTGGCTTTTGATCATTTAGTCAAACTTTAAATTCAGATGGAATTGCTATGCATTGAATAAAAAATTGCCTTTTGGATGAAAGCTCTACAGAAATCTACAGCTAGGCAGCTGTTTGAAACTTTATCTCCATTCTGAATGATAAAACTCATCATATACAGGGGTTGGACAATGAAACTGAAACACCTCTCATTTTAGTGTGGGAGGTTTCATGGCTAAATTGGACCAGCCTAGTGGCCAATCTTCATTAATTTCACATTGAACCAATAAGAGCAGACTGCGAAGGTCCAATTAGCATGGTAAGAGCACATTTTTGCTCAAAATATTGCAATGCACACAACATTATGGGTGACATACAAGAGTTCAAAAGAGGACCAATTGTTGGTGCATGTCTTGCTGGCGCATCTTTGACCAAGACAGCAAGTCTTTGTGATATATCAAGAGCCACGGTATCCAGGGTAATGTCAGCATACTACCAAGAAGGACGAACCACATCCAACAGGATTAACGGTGGACGCAAGAGGAAGCTGTCTTCAAACCACGGCTGCCCTCAACTCTGCCCTCAAAATGTGCACCTCAACTCTCCTGTTTCCACCAAAACTGTCCATCGGGAGCACCACAGGGTCAATATACACGGCCGGCCTGCTATAGCCAAACCTTTGGTCACTCGTGCCAATGCCAAATGTCGGTTTCAGTGGTGCAAGGAGCGCAAATCTTGGGATGTGGACAATGTGAAACATGTATTGTTCTCTGATGAGTCCGCCTTTACTGTTTTCCCCACATCCGGGAGAGTTACGGTGTGGAGAAGCCCCAAAGAAGCGTACCACCCAGACTGTTGCATGCCCAGAGTGAAGCATGGGGGTGGATCAGTGATGGTTTGGGCTGCCATATCATGGAATTCCCTTGGCCCCATACTTGTGCTAGATGGGCGCGTCACTGCCAAGGACTACCGAACCATTCTGGAGGACCATGTGCATCCAATGGTTCAAACACTGTATCCTGAAGGAGATGCCGTGTATCAGGATGACAATGCACCAATACACACAGCAAAACTGGTGAAAAATTGGTTTGATGAACATGAAAGTGAAGTTGAACATCTCCCATGGCCTGCACAGTCACCAGATCTAAATATTATTGAGCCACTTTGGGGTGTTTTGGAGGAGCGAGTCAGGAAACATTTTCCTCCACCAGCATCACGTCGTGACCTGGCCACTATCCTGCAAGAAGAATGGCTTAAAATCCCTCTGACCACTGTGCAGGACTTGTATATGTCATTCCCAAGACGAATTGATGCTGTATTGGCCGCAAAAGGAGGCCCTACACCATACTAAGAAATGATTGTGGTCTAAAACCAGGTGTTTCAGTTTCATTGTCCAACCCCTGTATATACTTCGGGAAATATATCCACACATAAAAAAAAAACCTGGTTAGTAGCTAAAGGTTTCCTGAGAGCGTCAGACACACGCTGCCACTGAGCAGGGCTCCCTCTACGTTAAGAGGATGTTGCTTGCAGGACATTTGAATATTGGAAAGTTCTAGGTTAAGCCAAAACCACTGTAAAGGATTGAACTGAATCCTCCACCAACACAATCAGACCCATTACTCACTGAGCCATACAGTCGTGAACATTATTCACTGAGCTATACAACAACACTGACAAGTATTTGACAGATGGGTGTTTGGTATTTTTGCCAGAAGTTGTGGAGAAACGGCTTCAGCAGTAGTGTGCCCACGTGATTGAGAACCCTTGTTACAGTGAATGATTTTATGGATGCTGCGGCGGCCCCGGCTATACTTACTGTCTTTAAGAGACATTGGCTCATTGACTTATATTTCTTCCCCCCTAACATTTTTATTCACCAGTCAGAGGGTTCCTTTGACCTCAGCACCTGGAAGTAGTGCATCCAGGCTATAAAAGGTCCAGCCATCAGAAGTCTCTCTCTTTCTCTCTCTGTCTCTGCTGTGAGCTTTTTTTTGGACACTTTACCAACATCAGGATTATCCTTGTTTGCACAACTAACGTGCTGATCCATTCAAACTCAGATCTTTGCCATATTTTTTTTTGTCATGTTCGTCTATTTCTGCAGAAATAAATAGGTACTGCTGGCATTTTGCGTATCCTTCCCATTGTCGCTGCCATTTAAGCTGTGCCTTGACAATATGTACATGAAAACACACAACATACGTGTCTAGCGAAACCCAGGAAGTTCAGCTGGAGCCACAAGCAGACGATAATATCATATGGACGTCCAGCGGACAATCGTAAAATAGTCTGATTTTCATCTATCTCACAAGCTCAGGCAGAAACAACTGGATATTATTCTTTAAGGGCACATCAATGCATATTTCAGCAAATCTATCTATCTATCTATCTATCTATCTATCTATCTATCTATCTATC
>JABUIW010000020.1:16381544-16404834 GCA_013363375.1 Menidia beryllina | reverse complement strand
TATCTATCTATCTATCTATCTATCTATCTATCTATCTATCTATCTATCGCTGTCAATGTAGTTAGCATTAATTATAGCGGGCATTTGCCATGTTATCCTCCCATTGAGCTAATGCAATGCAAAAACATCCATCCAAATCGCCATTATTGTATTTATATTGAGGCCATTGCTTTTCCATCAGTCCCAGGTATTTAAAAACTTTTTGAATCATGAACTTTTTGGATTGCTCCACTCTTTCATCTGCATTTAAACAAATATCTTTCATCGTCCATTTTTGTGTAAATTTGTGATCCAAATTTTTAACTTGCATGCACAGTTGCAAGCCCCTTTTTATTCTTATGCTATAGGTGATAAAAAAAAATAATTTATTCAACAAATTTTTGTTGGGAAATTAACCTTATAGGTATCCAAATAACCCAAAGCGTCTCTTACACTAGCATGAATATTCATCACGTGAAAAATGCACCTTGTGAGAAGACCACAGTTTTATGCCAAGGAGGTTGAACAGTAACTAAACCAGCACAGCTGTAGAGGGCAAAAGAGGAAAAAAGATTAAGTTGAATAAAGAGAAGTCTCTGAGTCTGATCTCCGTTTGGGGTGAGTTAAATATTTCTGCACTTTTAGGAGCCGTTTGAGCAGATGGCTCTCAGCCATTTGCTTTGGGAGACAAGTAGCTTGCCAACAACCTCTGGGATGCCAGTTTGTGCAGGTGTGGTTTCATCTGAGGTCACTTTTAGTTTGGATTTAAGAAAGAATAGATAGGGGGATTTGTTTTGCTTTTTGTTTTTTTTCTTTTTCTCGTGATTGTTAACAAAAAATTCCTGGCATGAAGATGCAGATGGGACTATAAACACAGGTGTGTTTAATCCAGTTCAAATACGCATTTAGCTGTTGTTCTTATCCCAGAAGATTTTCAGTCTCCCCGAGTGTGTGGAAAAATAATCCTCAGTTCTCTTATCATCAAGAATGGAGCAAATAGGAAAGAGTGTAAGGCTCTTTTTAGATACATGAAAAATTATCAAAGGAAACATTTCCACCCAAAGGCTTCTGGGCGATAGAATACCTCCTGGAAGATACACAGAACATTAAATGGAAAGCGGCTTAATTTTTACTTTAACTAGATGAATCATATGTAATATACACATTTGAGCCCAGGTGTTTGTATAGTGGGACAAAAGAACATCTTCTGGGATTCTCCACCATCCAGGCAGTCTTTGCTCATCCGCTTCCATTTGACATTCCCTATTTTAAGCCCTACATGTCATGTCTCTTTCATATGAAATTAGTCTTTGATGAATATTGTATGAAAAAGAACCTGCTTCCAAAGAGCCTGACCTTCACGACTGCTTTGCTACCGCGTTTGAAGTATTGTCAAGCCTTGAGAGCTTACACGGGCACTTAAACCAACACAGGTAGGAAGAATAGGATGGCAAAATATTTAACTAACGTTGCCTTGATTTAAAAAGGCTGGCCTCTGGGCTCAACAGGAAGGGGCTTAATCACCAGGATGGTGATATTTGAAACAGCACTTTGGGTGCCCTTTCTCTGTGTTATGTATTGGTGAGCTGTCTGCATTTGGCCAGTAGGCTGCGTTCCCGTGATAAAGGTTAATCTGTCCATGTCAGATATGGCAGTATAATGGCTGTCTTTGGATTAAAATAACAAATTGGCAGTAACCCAACTAAAACACACATGCACTCAGCCTGTTGAAGCTCTGACACCATCTTTATGAGTGACTTTCTTTTAGCAGTTTGTTTTCTCTGAAAACATGCCGTGACGGTCCTTTTCAGAAAAAAAAAAAGCTCCTCATAGATAAATGTGACTTGACTGGATTACCCTCTTAGAGTCTCATGGTGTCCTACCCTGCCAGACGTACGAGGAATTTTGAGTAAATAACTACTGACTTTTTAATCAAAGACACCGAATCTTGTGGCTCCACCTTAACACACACGCCTGAAACATCTGGATGGCCAGATGCTCCTTCCGCTAATCCGATTGGCTCCTTAATGTTACCTGGGAACATCTGGCAGCGCCTCAACTCTTTTGATTCATCTCTCACTGCGGAAACCCTGCTCCTTGACTTTTACCTTGCCCACTAAGCACTTTTGAAAAAACACTTTGAAAAATGTCCACACACCTGACGGAGACCCGTGAAAAAAGAGAAGCGAGGCCACTCCGTACGAGTCCGAGGCGCCCGGCAAATTCCCGGCCTCCACTGTAAGGCTTTTGTGCTCGCGCCGCAGCCCTGAGGTGACAGCGATCGCTGGCTCATTTGCTCTTTTGAGCGTGTCACTGACAGTTCATACTCAGGGTTATTGGGACGAGCCGCCTGTTAATATCGGCCACATAAATAGAGAGGAGAGAGGCTGCAGGCTCCACTGGCTGCACGCCGCATCCTTCGCTTGCCTGCAGAGCAGAAAAATGACACCGCCTCAATTGCAGGAGGTGACCGGGATGATTGCTGTTGCAGAACTAAATCACACTTCTACACATGAAACCCTTTCAAAAGGATGTATGAGACATGTTGGAAAATGTCTGGAGGAGCACAATCCAAGTCAGGGTGAGATAACAGTAGAGCTTGGGGGTAACATTGTTGTTCTTGATCAATGTCGACTACTATATCAAGGCTAATGGGGATGGGCTTTGATAAATCCAATAGTCTTTATTTTGAGCACAATCCAAGCAACATTTCACAAGTTCAAAATGGACCGTCTTAGTCTCAGGAGCCACAAAGAAACAATGAATATGCTAAATTTCTGGACACACATCCACAAACAAAGGACTTTGTCAGACAGCCCTGTGGGGAAGTGTGATCAGCGCTTTGCATACTTTCTGTTTAAACTCAGGGTTTTTTGGGGGGGGGGAAAGCAGTCCAAACTAAAGCCCAATCAGGCCGAATGCCATCCGTCTGCAGTTTCAGCCCGAAGCTGTCAAAGCTCAAGAAAAAATCTGGCAGCCTTGTAGATGGTGAACATGATCACGATTCCAAATGCAAACAAAATGCTGGTAAATTAAGATGGAGTGCTGCAGAGAACAGCTCCCTGCAGCAGGCTGGATGGGGTCTCTCAACCCCTATGCCATCATAAAAATACCATTAGTACTCTTATCTCAAAAGCCGCAACACTCAGTCTGCAGACATCACAGGCACCACTGCTCTCAGGCTTCCCTTTTGTGCCTTCCACCCACTCGTTCCATCCCTGTCACACCTCTGAACGGCTGGCCCAAATATAAGCTCAGAGAATCTGTCATAAATCCTACGCTGCACTTTCTAAAAATGACTCTATTCAAGGATGTGCCACAGATTAGGAGCTGCTTTTACCCAGACCACGTAGCGCTGTCTGACCACTCGACTGCGGCATCTCATGAAGTCAGGCTTGTCTAATCTGCACAGCGAGGCCTCCTTAAAAAAGATTATATTACTGGGCACTGTGTGATAAATCTTGATTGTTAGCAGCGTGTTTAGGAGAGTTTAAGACAAGTAGGGAGAGGAGGAGTGGAAAGTGTTAATTAGCAATCTCAGCGGTCCAATGAAGCACAATTTTGTATCACATTTGAATTCAATATGGCCCCACAGCAGTTGATTTCTCCTGCAGGTCTCTTTGTCTGTTCTTTATCGACATCATAATCTTAAAAGGCACAACTGCCAAATTAAAACCGACCTTTCTCCCTATGATCTTAGATGATCATCAAATAGTGTTTGCAGGTTTGTTAGCAAAAAAATCCCCTCTTTTTTGTTGTTCTTGGTGCACTGGGACACAGGCATCAGCAAAACAGAAGGCCCATGGAGACTCTGTTATCACCATACATAGTGTTGACTAGAACACCAAAGACCCTCCTTTCCAAAGAAACTTTTCTATAGTACCTGTCGTTCTGAGTCCAGCTGAGCTCCGCGGGGGATCAGGTGGAACAGGTTGCTCATGGCTGTAATGTAACGCCTCCCCCTGCAAGAAAAAAAAAAAGAACACTACAGTAACAGTTTCACAACGCCAAGCAAAAATGGGCCAAGATACCAGCAGAGCGCAGACTCTGAGATTTCCTATGCAAAGGCAGTAAATTATTCATGCTGTACGTATGCGCACAATATGCCAGTATATCTCTGAGACTGTGGGTCACGTTTTGCTCCGTGCATAACCAGCTCAGATGTGCTTGGCAGAAAAGGCAGACCGAGAGCGCAAGCCAAAAAGCGAAAGACAATCTCCTGTGTGTTTTTCTCTACAACCTTTGCTGCATAATTTGTTTTTACCCAATTACATTAAAGAGCATGCACACGGACGGTAATTTGCCATTGTAAGGTGCTGAGAGGATCTTTACGTGGAGAGAACGCACCGACTGTGACATTTTTCTTGGTGAGTAACCAAGAATGTGACAAAGGAGCAGCTCTACATCCTCTGCATTACATTAGGAGCTTCAAACAAAAAAAAACAAGGTCTCAGCCCACCTACTTGCGACTCTATACTGTAAAAATATTCACGAAGGGGCGCACATTAGTGTGCTTCCTGTAGACAGCAACAGTATCCAGTCCAACTTTTAGATTTTTTACTTTATTTTTCTCCGTGTTTTGACATAAATGTCAAACATGAGTGTCAAAACCACCAAGGGAACAATTAAGATGGCTTAGACCAGAAACCTGCGTCTTAATATAGCCGAAATCATCAGCAAGAAAATTGAGCTGGAAGGAGGGCATCCATTATTAGCTCTCTCCATTGTTGTCTGTGTGGTCAAATTACCACAGGGCTGTCTCTGGCGTTTCAGTGGGTGTGATCCCTCCACATAATAACGTTTGAATAATTAACAGCCCCGACAGCATACCTGAATCTTGTTTGAACTTTTTTCACCTGTGTGGGCTGCCGTCCTACTCCACATTTTGTGGGCTCTGGAAACCAAGGGCTCTCTATGCTTGTGGGGATCTGACAGCTCCATGATAATAAATTTATGGATTTCAAACACTTAAAGTGTTTTTTGAGGTTCAACACTCAGTGTTGTTGTCAGGGTTGGCTATAGGTTAGGGATTGCATTCAAGGAACTATTCATTTAGATGTGATAGTGGTGTTGGGAGTAAGGGAATGAATTATGACTGTATATGCACTTATATAGCATCTTTCAACTGTATCTTAAATATAACAATGATAAAAGTGAGGATCAGGCACAAGAACTGAGACTGAATCTCCTATAAAATTAAATCATTTATCCTTTTTTATTTAGATTTTAGACATATTACTTAATTTTAATGTTTTTTGTGCTTTTTTCAATAAAATAAAAATTATTTATTAAGATTTTACTTGCAAGTTTTTGCAACGGCAAAAGAATTGCATCCTCTTCAATTTGAATGTTACTAAATGTGAATGTCTTCCAGTTAAAAGTTAATTGCCTGCTTTGTAATACTTTGTATAGTTAAAACATTCTGCTTTGCATCCTTACATTTATCAAATCCTATTTCAAAGATTACATAATATATACAACTTTTAATGGCTAGTTCAGTGTTCTGGGGGTGTTTTATGGTGTATTACTCACCATGTGTTGATGTTGTTTGTTGGATTTTTTGGGATTCTATGGAGCCTGTGATGGACTGGCCACCTCCCCACGGTGTAGCCGGCCCCTCCCCCAGTGACAGCTTGGTCAAGCTCCTGGCCGCCCGTGACCCTGCCAAGAAGAAAATGGATGGATGGATGGATTTCATGGGGTGCCAGTGCTGACCTCTTTGACTTGTATAAAAAAAAAAACGCACATTATCAGCCACAGATGAGAACAAAGGTGCGTTTGTGCAGGAGCACACAATCACTCTGCAATTTATAATAATTTGTTTATATGTCTGTTTTGACACCGTTTTACAGGGTTGGTAGATAAAATCAAAATATTGGTTCAATGGTGGTTTTGGGTGATGAACTCAGTGATTATGTTGCTTGTGCTATCTTATTACTGGTTTTTAGATCCTCAGGTATATGCAGCCATTTTAAAACTCTGCCTTCACTCTGATCTTAGCCACATAAATCTGCCAAGTCTCAACCTGCACAATAATGTTTAGCAGTGTAACACAGCTGTCCAGTGCATAACCGTAGAATGAAAAAAAATGAATGAATGAACAGAGCATAGCACATCAGGGTAAGTCTTTCCACATGTGGAGGTGCTGATATGTTTCCTCCCCGCCACAGCACTGTCTATTCATCTGTAAGCTGCCGATACCATCAGTAAGTTATTTTAAGCCACGGGTCACGCTGAATCTTTCATCTCTTTGTTGGGGGAAGAAAAAAAAATCTATCAGTGAAAAAGTCGGCCCGACCCGCCTCCTGTGACATCTCAAAGTGGGACTGAACAGCCGCCGTATCTCTCCAGGATCACAGGCGATCTGTCATAGCAGGCAGGTGTTTTGTAAGCTGTCAGGGTCCCTTCAGAACATCATCTGCTCGGCCGGCATCCTACCCGTGAGCCACCCCGCACACAAAGACTCACAGCTTGTTAAAACAGGCGAATCTCACTGCACTGCACGCCTTCTCCAACAATGCTGTTTATCTGGCCTTTGCTGAACACGGCCCGCTTCAAGAGGCCTCAGAGTCCAGCCGGAGTAGGACTGTTACTCATTTCTGACGGGAGGTCAAGTGACAAAGGATCATACCAATTGTTTGATCGGGACAATAACATTCAGATGCAACCGAAGCTACAAAGAGGCGTTTTGTTGCCGTGTATGTGCATCCTGTGGCTGCCCAGTGCCTTTGGAGCCTAATAAAAATGCACAACCGGAGCAGGGCATTGAGCAGAAAGATTAAACTGGGATAAGCCACCAAGCTAAGGGCATCCCCTGAATTTGATATCTCACAGGCTCGGGGGGCGAAGTTTATCCCTCTAACGTACTCCGCCGGTCTTACAGGCAGATCGGAATATCTGCAGCAGCATGTCTGAAGTGATGCAGGAAAGCCTCTTCAGTCCACTTGCCAATGAACTGGAACAATGCCAGCAAAGCTCACTAACAGTGCATCTCTGCTCTGCATCTGGACAGGCTTCAGATAAGGGACCACACATACTGGAAGGATTCCTGACACAGTTCAGCTTGCTGAGTCTCCAGGTCTGCAGTTAGAGAAAGAAAGGGTAGGTTGACCTACAGTAAACTGACCACATTTAGGAATAAAACTCCCGAGCAGTGAAAAGGAAACTTACTCCAGTAAAAAAATAAACATGACGGAAAAATAAATAACAAAAAAAAACATTACTGCCAACTAAAATGCAAACTTCTTTTGACATTTTAACATTTAGCACTACAACCCAAGGATGGATAAATATCAGGTGGGCTTATAATACCAAGAAGATTTCTCCAGGCTTTTCCGCTCTGCTGCATTTCCCTGAATCATTCTAATAAAGCAAAAAAATAAAATAAAATCAGGGCTCAAGAACAACAGAAGCTGCTGATTTTCTTTTTAAATGTTTACTCGGATAAGACATTGAATACAATTACCTAGAATACGTTTTCCCATAGTGAATTGTAATATTTGCACCACTGGAACAGAAGGTGCTGGCGGCACTGAGGCCCAAAAGAAAAATGTATAGGCTGGACTGAAGTCTTTAGTAAAGTAAAATGTAGATTTAAAAACACAAATGTTGTAGCCTTTTGGATTACAGTGTTTGGGTTGAATAGATATGCTGTGGGGGTTTAGAAGTCATGCACAGTTTCACAGTGCCAGGGTATGAGACCTACTAATTAGCAAGCTGATTAATCTGTGTTGTGCCTAAATCTGATCCCGTCAAATTCAGTCGTTTTATTGTTTGTTTATTGAATTAAAGCAATTATGAGACTTTTAGGGAGACTTTCAGCTTTACGGCTGAAAAAGAGCTTTGATGTGGATGATGTTCGGCACGTGTTCAGATGCATCTGAGATTAGAAATCTTCCAAATCCATGTCACTCTGATATCAGGAGTAATCGTGTGCATCCCTCACGTCAGAGCAATGTCACTGGGTTGGGGAGTTTTCATTTCCAGAAACAGCTGAACATTGCCCATCAGTCACCCAGCAGAGTTTTTTTTTGTTTTTTTTTTAACAATGACATTTTCACCCAGAGTCCCGTTTATGAACGACTTTGTATCTATCCGGCAATACTGTAGATGTGTCTGTTTTTTTACCTACCATGTCCCTGAACACATCAAAATGTTAATATTTACTGTTTTGTCAATTGCACAAAGTGCATTGCTATGAAATCTTGTTATGAAATTGAGTTTCTTTGAGCGGATACAATCTGTTTCCTTGGTTTAAAAAAAAGTTAGATTGCTAAACACTTTCATTGGGAATCTAATACGATTTTTTATGCAAACAAAAATATGATAACATTTTAGAAAATGTGTTTATTTTCTGTTTTTGTCTTCTGGTAAGTGATGGGATAAGCAGGATAGTGCCCTCTAAGGGTAGCATGGTCAGAAAGAAAAGCCATAATAATAACTATTCTTAGATCACAAATATTGCTATATATGTGATTAATGCACAAAGAGTCTCACCTTTAAGGTTTTCCCATCAGGGAAGACCACAATACGTCAGCCTTGACTTGTATGGTACGTTTGGCAGGAAACTTGGCAGGGCACAATGGTCTCGAACCCCGAGTTCAAGATGTAGCCTGGGATCAAACCACCCCTCGTCTGTTGGGAGGCAAATACTCTTTCCCCCTGAACCACAGCCACCCAAAGATCAGCAAGCAGTATCTGGGAAAAAAATACAGTGTATATTTCCACTTCCATCTCCTGTCCCAAATTTAGGGGTATCTAACGATTGGTAAGCACAATCTTTTTAATGTGTATTTGCTCATCATTAAGCTCTATTGGCCAATTGATTGGCCAGACTCTTGGTTTAGTAGAGCTGGCCAATCAGCAGAATGAACAGTGATACTTTTTAAGCAAAATGCACCAAGGACCTAACAAGCTGATTCACTATGATTCCCCAGGCTCTGATGGGAAAATTAACCAATTATTGAGGCACCTTGATACAATAATTAAAAGGAATCGGGCAAATTAAGTGAGATTTGTCTATCTTAACCATCTTGTCATTGCTGCAGACCATTGAAGCACTTCACTTACACTTTCACAGCTCCTCCTTTTATTTATGTCAATAGAACTTTGTGAGAAAAACTAAATAAAAAGATACTATCTTTTTGATAGTATTTTGGTAAACATTGGTCACCAGGTGAGGCCCTTATACACCTGCTGTGGTCTGTAGTAAAGGCCAAAACTCATAAACTCTGTCACGGTGGTGCCCCTGGTTAAGGTTTTTCGTCTCGTCTTTATGTCGTCTCGTCATTTCCTGTTTTATTTTGAAGGCTAACCCTCATCTCGTTTCAGGTCACTTGCACTTCCTGTTGTGTCACCAGTCCGAGCGTCTCCCTGATTACCTATTGTGTTCACCTGGGGCCCCTTCCCTGATGGGCTTAAATAGTCTTCGTCTCCCCTTGTCCTGTGCCAGAGAATTGCGTTTGTCTCGTGTGCCTCTCGTTCCTAGCCTTGTCTAGTCATAGTCCCTGATCCATAGCTTCCTAGCCCTGTTCTCGCCCCTGTTCTTGAGTCCCTGTTTTGCCTCGCTACGAGTGATTTTGAGTTCAGTTCTCCTAGCCCTGTCCTAGTGAGTATTCCTTTGTTACTTTGTTTTCCCACGTCCTCTTCTCAGAGTGATTTTGTTTGTACTTTGTTCCAGCCTCTTCGGAGAGTTTTCGTTGTTACTTTCCCCCCCCCCACTCCGTTGGAGTGCGCTCTTTGTTAATAAAACCCTTTTTGAATCGAGCTCTGCGTCTGAGTCCTCGCTCAGCCGGTCCTTCTGACAAACTCAACTCATTCAAAACCTCACATAGCTCGAAAAAAGGAGCTGCATTAAATTCTATAAAATTTGGCTTTAAAGATAAAAACAGGTTAGGAGATGCATAAAAAAACATTTTGTCCCAGTACAATGACTTGTTGAAGGTTTTCTGTAGCAAAAAGAAATCAAGAAGGCTGGAGCTATTGAAGCCTGTGACTGTGGATTGGCTGTAATGATAGCGGTGCAGACTGACATTTACCAGGACTGAAGTAAATGGTGGGGCTGTTAGATCCAGGCAGATTATTTCCTGAGGAAGAGGTAAATATCCAAACTTGAACAGCATGAGCTTTAAGTGAAACATGAAAATCGGCCAGGCCTCTAACACATTGGTGGACAGAAGAACTGGAGCTTTTTAACAGCCACACCAGCACAATCTGCAGAAGAGTAAAATCAGCAATCAAGAACATTGTCAGCAGAAGGAAACCACTAGGAAAGCAACTGGAGATAAATTTGTACCAAATGGCCATCGTTTTACCTAATGGTGACTTTACCAATTTCACACACAAACAAACCTTTGTAAATATATTTAAGTTCAATACTGTCACAATAGAAGTAGGAAACTTCACCAAAACGAGCCTATTCAAAGCAAAAAAGTCTCAACGTATCTCTCTTTTTTTTTCATCATGCACCAGGGGGGAGCCTACCTTAGCTGTTTTCTAGGAAATCCTGTATGTCTGTGTGGACGCAAAGAGGGAGCAGCCTCCGCCTGACGTTCATGGATTGCATAGGGGGCAGGGCAGTCTCTGGTTCAATCCCTGGCTTACTCAGGCCACATATCAGAGTGTCCTTGGGGTAATAGACTGAGCCCTACATTGCCTGCAGTGCGTCTGTCAGTGCATGAAGGTGCGCCTAGGAGAAAAAAAAAAAAAGAAAGAACCGTAGCCTGTAACAAGGTGTCAACTAAACTATCATAGTGCTGTATAAACACAGTCCATTTACCCTTAAAGGAAAAAAATAGTAAAAAGGAACAGCTCAAAGCACAGTGCTGAGCAGAATCTATTACAGAAACCTCACTAGGAAGTATCTATTTCCAAGCATAGAGTTAGGTTGGGTTCAGTATAAAGTGCTAATTTTCATTAAATAAACTAATGTCGATTCAATCGCAGAGAAGTCCTGGTGTTACGTAAAAGTAGTGAGCGATGCACTCAATCTGTATGACAGTTTTTAGAACATGTAAAATGATTGTTAAGGTTACACTAATTTATTTTTCTCCCACGCCACATTGCAGTAAGGACAGCACTGACCTGCCTGTGTGCTGGCTACCATCTGCTTCTGTTTCACATTCACTGGGCATCTTCATTGCAGTCAAGGAGGAGGGATACAGCGTTCCTCGCGGGCCATATGTATTCATCAGTGGAAGAAAGCTTTCACTTGACATTCGAAAATCAGCCATGTTACTCTGTCTGCATACAGCATCTGATTTCCAGGCTCTTTGGAACACTCCTAGTGGCTCCTGTGGTCTTCTCCAGCTCATTCCTTTCAACTCTGTCAGGAAGAAAAGAATAATTATTTGAATACATCCGCCGTTGCTAATTTGTAAGAAAGTGAAAAGGCGACAGATGCCCTCTCTGACCTGAATCCGCCGTGTCTAATTATGCCGTCTGCCTTTTTTATTTTTTGTTCCTACCTGGTGTCACTGAGCCACACTCCGGCAATGTTAAGTGGTTCTTTTAATGGGTTTTCTTCCAGAGGTTCAAGTAAAAAAGTAAGGACTACTCTGTATTAAGGGTCACAATTACCTGCAGGAACATACAGAATAATTTTATCTGGAAAAACTTTGAATCCAAATGAAAAATTAAGCAATTACCTCATACTGATGTTTTTTTATTCATTTTCTTGGCAGTTTTTTTCTATTTAAATGCACATAACGAAGGATATTCAAAGCAGCAGAATTTTCGTAGCCAAAACTTGAGCAGACGATGGAAGAATTTGATGCGGTTTTATAAAGTCTATTCGTTTTGGGTGTGTTGCACGGACAGCAAAAGCAGGACTGGACTAGAATGTACTGGACATGCTGCAGGCCCGCGGAAACAGGCCAGATTCCTAAGAGGCTCTCCATGTAAGTTTGTGTTCCTGCTAACCTGAATTTGGGGCTGTCCCATACTAAAACAGACTCTAAAACAATCCGACAGAATTGCCTTAATCTGCTCGGATGAACGGAGTCTTCACAATTTTTTTATTTTTCTTTCCAGAAAATGCATTTTGTAACACAAATCAATGTGTTTGCCAGGTCACTGTGTTGATGTGGAGAATGGTTATGTTCTGAGCCTGGTAAGATGAACATTTGAGTTTATTTTGAATAGATTTTTTGTACTTTATCTAACTAACGCTCTCTATGAAGTACTGTTATTTGCACAGTATTCCACAAAATTGTATCAACCCGTCGAGGAGATACTCAATTCCAAGCAGAGATGATTTTTTTTGTTGTTGTTGCAGGAAAAGGATGTAAAGAAACTGGTTGTAAAAGATAACAAACTAAATAAACATACACGATAACAGGTGATCAGACAAAGCATAGGTCTATTAGCAAGTATTCCAATTTACAGAATGCGATCAAGTAAGTAAAGTAAGTAAATAAGATTTACTTGTAACCCTTTTCAACATGGTAACACTGTATTTAAACTCTTCTCCTCTGCCTGGTTTGGTTCAGACAACATCACCACTTGGTTTTGGTTTAGAAAAATGGGTCAAAATGTTTTCTAAACCAAAAGTAATTGATGATATTGTCTGAACCAAACAAGGCAGAGGAGAAAAGTTTTTTAAAAAGAACAAAAAGGTTTCAGTAAAGTAAAAAGATGAATGGAAATATCTCTAGAGCAAATAACAAGGATGCGCATAATGGAGCCATCAAACTCCTTTGCAGTCTCTTTATGAGGACCTTGTGGCTTCAGGCAGCCACTGAGGTTGACATTTGCACTGATACAGAAGTACTGAAGTGAGTCATATAGTTCCCCTTTTCCCCGTTCATTCCAATAGGGACAAGCAATTGACCTTTATTGTCTTTTTTGTGACATACAGCCCAGGTATGAGTGATAATGGCTTTTGCTTACAATAGTCACAACTAGACTGTTATCGGGGGACCACCGTCGGTTTAAAGTAATATCTTCAAACTGATGCCATGTAGAATGAACAGTGGATTTTAGAAGTGATTAATTGAATGGCTGTATCGTGAAGCATTTTGAGTAGCTCCTAAATCATGAAAGTTCAATATGTGAGACAGAGAAAACTCTTGTTTCCCAAAAGGTGAGTAAACTGAGTTGAGTCGGGTTCAGCTGCGCTCACAAAACGAATTTCAGCTTAAGCCCCCTGACGCTGTGGCTTGGCTTTACAAGCGGAGCTCATGCAGAAAGCCCAAGGCACTGAAAATGAAGGACTGTTAAATAATTTTTGTCGGCATGGGGCTTCAGACTTGTATTCAACCAGACAGGGCTTCAGGAAAACGCAAGGGATTCTCCCATGGGACAAAAAAAAACATTGAGTGTCATGTTCAACACCTTCACAACCTATCTCAATCATGCTCACTGGATGGGCAGATGCTTAACAGAACTATACGGGGAGACACTCCCACAGGCAAACACGCACAAACACCACAAATCCAAACTCAAACCGATGGATTGGATACTCTGTTTCATGGTCTGAGGCAGGTTTTGGTCATCAGCGAAAGAAAACAAATTAAGGACTCTATTTCTTTTTCATCAGTTTCAATGTGTCTTGTTGCAACAGGACATTTATATTATACACATATAATGTTAAGCTTCATCGAGAGATGCATGGGCCTCATCCTCAGCTGGAATCAGAGGCATGTGTGTCGGACAATTTGGGAACATATTTCTAAATCAGCAGAGCTTGATAACGTGCTGCCAGACAATTCCCACTCCACACTCCAAAGTCCCTTCATCTTTTTGCAGAACGGGGTCTAGCAACAAGTGGGACTTTTCTCATGTGGGACCCGGAGGCTGAGATGTGTCAGCTCAACTCCAGTCATCAGACGTCATCCTTTCCCCCAGCCGTCTGCCAAATAGATGATCATATCTCAAGTTAAAACTAATCATTTTTGCGAATCCACCAAGCTTTCAATAAAACATCTTACATGTCCGTAGCTTTCTCAGTCAACCTCTCTTAACCATGAGTCCATGGCAGCAGCCTGGGGTGCACTCCTAAGAACTGCTTCATCATCAAATAAGAGAGCATCTGGTTATTTCTTTGAATCTAAAAAGAGCTAAAATGAGCGTGAGCACAGGCGATATATAAACCCTCTCTTTTTTTAATTTATGACCATTCATATTTGGTGTTCTGTGACACAATTCGCTCCCTCTCTGTGACAATAGTTTCTCCTCACCTTAACCTGTGTGTGTGTGTTTGTGGTGGGGTTGAAGTAGAGCGTGGGACATGTTAGTCTTCTGTGCTGTGACGCTCTATGCATGTGCAAAGCCCTCTTCCTAAAGAGCTCTAATAGAGCTGCCAAACAGAGCACAGTGTTGCTGTAATGGTGCTGAGTAAGGTTTGTCCCTACAATGGCCTCGATGGCTGCCTTTGAAACATTCTCAGCTCAGACATTAAATTGTCCTTCTCACCCTGGCACCACGCCGAGATCAGGCACTCGATTAGAATCTGACTCGATGGGGTTTATACTTTGAGTTTGGCGCCGCTGTGCTCTCTTCTCTCTTAGATATTTTTAATAGTCACCTTTGATTTGGTTCTGACTGGATAACATTCCACGTTGCATAACAGATCTATAGGTGTGTTTCATTCACAAGTACACTAAAAATGGTGTTTAAATGGGACACGACCCTTTCTCATTTCCTATAACAATGTGTTTACCCTTCAGTGCTTCAGAGATGTTCCAGTATACCATTACCTCCCAGGGGAGAAGCCGGTAACTACAACAATGTAAAGGGATGCCATTGCACTGTTTCCCGTAGGCTGTGTTTGACCACTTTCCAGATAACATGTGTCTGAGGTAATTAGGCAATTTTCCTGACATAAAAACAAGGATTCAATGAAATGCCAGGTTGGGTACGATGGCAAGGGTTAGAGTTGACACAAACAAATAGATACAATACAACAAAGACAACAATAGTACTGATAACAATGGGAATTTGAAATAAAAGCCTGCCCCTAACAGAGGCTCGGAACCCTAAGCTTTTGGGGTAAATTAAGGCCTCGGCCTCCATTTGCGGAAAAGCGGTATTTTCTATTTGACAAAAAACACCTGCCCCACACAGCAGGACTTCGAGAGACTTCCAGCTGTGCAGCAGACAGATAAAACAGTTTGGTCTCTCCTCTTTTTTTTGCCCGGAAGTTGTTGAAGCCACTTTCAGAGCCTGGATCTGAGATGTTATATGACCGGCAAACTTGTGTTGTCGCCTAAAGACAGTGAGAGCTACAGACACTATCATGCCCCCAATGGCAGCGTTCTCATCTAAAATAAGCATTCTCCCAAGAGGTTTTGGCCCTTTTTCATGACCTGACCCAAATCCTGACACAAAAGCACACAAAACCTATGAAACAGGTGTAGAGGAAGCTCCCGTCTGCATTATGTGATTACTGTATTAGCCGTGATACTAAATTTATTGCACATCATTTGGCCCCGGTTAAACCATACAGGGAGTTGACAGAAAAAGGGAGGGAAGCTGCTTCCGTCCGGCTTAAATGGTTACAGAAATGGAAAAGAGGTACATTCCCACAGCCACTGACACAAGTCTTCAGTTTTCATTTTTAAAAAAAGTTATTGATGCCAAAGAGGGAGCGACTCAAAGTCAAATAGATAAATAAAACTCTCTCTAACATGGCTTGCCCCCATATTACACAGAGTCCTCGCATAAGGCTTCGACTGTCATACAGGGAAGTGGGATTTAAAACCACGTTGGTGTCAGCAGTGCAATCCCAGATAGAATTTTTTGCCTAAAATATTTCTCTGTAAAGTTACTCCAGGCTTTTTCGGTTCACATGACTCTTATTTATTGAAATCCTTCATACCTACGGATGATCAAAAAGAACAAAAGTCCTAATGTGTTGAATGTTTGAGCTCTGATTTCTTCACCATCGTTTTCTTCTATAACTAAGAGGCCCCTAAGACACTCTAAAGAGTGAGATGACCTTACTCACTACTTAAACTTACTATGAGTGAGCAGTCAAAAGTTATATTCCAATATCGATGTCTCCGTGCTGGGGAGCTTTAGGTTTTTACAATATGGTGGAAAATGCATTGAGAAACGGACTTGTGAGGCACACAACATGACGTTTCTACTGATTCCTTTGGCTTCCCTGCTTTCACATGCTAGAAATAACAATGCATTGACAATCAGGCCTCAGTGGGAGAAACTGCTTCAGTCTCAACATGCCTACTCAACAGTTAAAATGTGTTAATGTGGTCCAGCTATAAATAATAGGATCAATACATCAGAGCATTGTGTTGGGTGGAGTTTGTCCCAGTTTCAGTGTCACTGGGCCGACAATGATAAGAAACAATCTAAAGAGGGGACAAGTGCTGCCATAGCTGTTAATCATGTGGTCATGTGGGCCACGACAGAAATGTTTGCTAGTGTTGTATAGAGTATAACAGAGTGATATATTCACTGCTGACCTGCTGCCCAAAATCATAATTTGCCACAGTTCGTGCCACAGCTGCTCTCAGTGCTGCTGTTTGTCCACTGCTTCCTCTATCAGTCTACTTTTTGACCATTTTTAAGCAAATTTCTGACTCGTTTTAACAGCTACCTATACTTCTGCCATTGCTGCTTCCATTACAGTTAAGCAGCAGCTGACAAGGTATTATGAATGCTGCTCTTTTGAAAATGTATTCATCTGCTTTTCCTGAAGAGATATGTCAATTAAAGCCTAAATATCACGCACGATCCTACTACAGGCCCCTGTTCACAACCTTGGTTTCCATGGTAATTTAATGCAAATAAATATTATTAATAGATAAAAGCATTTAAAAAGAAAAGACAGAAACAGGCCTGACTTGTTATTTACATTCAAAATTGTATTGATTTAAGACATCCAAACATATCCTGCTATCACCTGATTTTTAGGTAGCAATCAGTCATTGAGTCCTTCTATCCGGTCTTTCCTTTGTCTATTAAACACTCTGAGAAAATCTTTCTTGCCTTGAGCCCTGCGTGCATCATTGTCTCCTTTTTGGATGATTAATACGCATGCTCCTCACCTCATTTTCTAGTTTTCTTACTATCAAAATGACCCAATTCACTCAAAAGAATGAAATAGTAGATAATTAAGATGATATTTTATTAATATATTGTCAAAGAAAACTTGAATTAAAGATTTAAAAATGGTAGGATACATGTTTTCCAATTATGACAATATGGAAAGCACAGCTAGAATAGTCTAATATTCTGTCTAACTAATAAGTATGTCAAATGGAATAAGCTTTTCATTGAAGTTGTGATTATCTAAATGTTAAAATACAAAACGCAAAAAGGTAACCTTCACAAAATTGTCTCATAAAACCTACTTTAAAAAGTAAACAATTAAACTTGAGTTCAAGGTGGTTAAAGAACTGACCATGGCAGTTTGTGTGCCACTGCCTCCCTATTCTGCTTCCATACTACCCCACAGCAAAAAACAAACATGTGTTGGTTTAGGCTTATTGGTTCAACTGAGAATCTTGCAGCAAACTGGTTCCCTTCAAGGATGCTGAAATGTGCAATTGTCATCTTACTAAACCTTGTTTTTTATAACATATACACATATGCATTACACACTGCATATATATATGTGTGTTTATGTTATCGCCTTTCGGCTTTTTCCCATCAGGGGTCGCCATAGCTTCTCAGCCTTTAGTCACATGATAGGTTTAGGCAGGAGTTTTATGCTGGATAGCATTCCTAATTCAGCCTTTCATATTTTTCCTGTCTTATATATACGTATAAATTGGTCGTTGGTGAAGAAGTCCAACAAATGAGTTAAAAATCTCTGGTGCAGACGTGCTGCTATTAACATCTTTAGTCTCTTCCAGTCAGTGTCCAGGGGCGAAAATCAATCCCAGCTGTGTTTTGACAGAGCAGAAACTCATGTTTTAATCATGCTGATAAAAAGATTAACATGAGCCTTCAATCAAGCTTTGAAGCATGCGAACATGCTGCTTGGGTTCCTTTGCGGCGGACAACGCCATGTTTCTGCTTCACAGAGTACAACAGACTGGTTTCATACGTTTCTTTACCACATCATTAACAAGTCAACGAGGCGAAAAACTACAGTAGCCTCAGACAGACGGAGACACGCAGCCCGGAGCCGAAGATATAAATCAAGAAAAACATATCCAGCGCTTTCGCTGATGCTTTTCCCTTGAAGAAAGATCTAGAGTTCTGCTTGTGAAAAGGTTTGGGATTGAAACGCTCTGCTCTGGTCCTGCAGCAATCTTTTAGTTTATTTTTTTTTCTCTCCAGAAAAATTATCTATGTCTGGGATTTGTCTTAATTATTGTTGGTGGCTGTACTTGCTACTCCGCATCCACATAATAGATACTAGAATGTTGCAATACAAAATGCTTCCCCATTTCTGCCGTAGACTGTATATAACTAGAATCTATGCCTTTCACAGGCTATGAAAACAGTTTGAAAATGTCATCATACAAGCAAGTGCTTCTTCCAATGTACATAAGTCATTGTTTTATACTGTTTATGGATGGTGGTGAATCAGAAGCACCCATTAGTTTATTTGGGTCAATGTGCA
Organism: Menidia beryllina; assembly: GCA_013363375.1. Lineage (NCBI taxonomy): Eukaryota > Metazoa > Chordata > Actinopteri > Atheriniformes > Atherinopsidae > Menidia > Menidia beryllina. Next base: position 16,386,320 of record JABUIW010000020.1, on the reverse strand, counting down.
TGTAAATGAGCTTAAGGGTGCAGGGCGGGAGTTTGTTTTTAACTCTGCGGGACATTAACAGCATTTTCCCAGTCAAGATGTCACTGTTGGTTGTGCTGAGTGTTTCTCAACACGCCCAGTGGACCCGGAAAGCCAGTAGCATTCCATCGACACCAACTGTTGGCTGTCATGTTTGATATCAAAAGAAGTAGCGTGTTCAAAAAGCCGGATGCTGACCAACCACTGTGTTGTATATTAGCATTTAAAGTTTCACTTATAAAGATGACAGCTGTGCCGAGCGACACTTCGGTAGTCATAATGTTTTTCCTGTCATAGAATAAGATAAACCTTACTGACTTGGAGTAGATACCAACTGCAAATGTGTTTATGTGTTTTCTACAGTAGATATGAATGTTTGTTTCGTCTGTTTTGTAGCAGAGGTGTAGAGTCTAACACAATCTATTTAATTCGGCCTGTATTTCGGGCCACAAGTCCTTCAAGAGGATTGTGTGCTCCAAATGAACTTTTTTTGCGGGTGATGTACACAGCCTCGTCAAAGTGAAGCAGAGGCGAAGCTATCAAAGACCAATGCAAAGTGAAGTGTGACATTCCTCAGAACCTTTTGCTCCAGTTCTTGTAAAGCAAGCTTTTCCACATTGAATATTGATGTGACAAAAGCGCAGTCCCTTCAATTCAAATTCATGGCCACCACTGCCTGAAAACATTTTTTTAAAGTATAAATCAGTTTGACCATCAATTGAATAGTCGACTTGCTAAATTGTCTCTCCAGATTCTGACAGTAAGACGAGACACTGAAGCTCCATCGGTATATCATCATCATCATCATCATGTCCTTCATTGTTGTGTCGCGCTTGTGCGGAAGAAAATGACATCCCATGTCAGTCTGCCCGACTTTCCATTTGGCCCTCAATTTTAAAGAGAACTATCCAAACTGAGGCAAGGTGTGTGGAGCTGAATAGGTACCAATGGAAACGCCCCATGTGTCCACTGTGAGGGACTACGCTACAAGTTGTGTTCCCTATCAATTCTAAACACATAACTGTCGAAATGCATTGGTTCTGTTAGTGTGTGCCTAACAGCTACACCGGAGCACTATTTCAGTGATCATCAGCGTTGTAAATGCCTCGTACATTAACCACCACTGCCGTCCTACACCAAGATTTAGTCTGTGTAGTCAGTACTAATGGGAAACCATCATTAGAGTGCATATTGGACCAAACCAACAACAAACGCATCTTGGCTGGGGTACATCTATAATTGAGTTGCATCATTTAAATGTTTTGTATTCTCTTTGATTCCAGTTACTCAATCATCTGTTTGATACTAAACTGACTTAAATGTTAAATTAACTGAAAATGTATCATTTTCTGACAGTATTTTTTTATTAATTTTTTTTCTTGTATTTAGTGTCTCCTATTTGTGTGGTCTGATCAGCCTATCTTTAAGTCCCCATTGTCTGTTTTGTTTGTATTCTGAAATTGCATTCTGTTCATTTGAAATTCCTCAAAGGCCTTTAGTTAATTGTTGTATATCGTTTGCATGTTTTTGGTTAAATTAAACCTATTTCCCCCCTTAAATTGTCACCATGTCCTCCTGTTTAACCAGCCCAGCACCTCACGTCTACCGTGGATGATTTATTTTTTGGCTTCAAATCAAATTGCTTTCAAAAGGAAATGTTGATTATCTGGGTTAGAGAGTACAAAGTTCAATATGGAAATAAGAAATCAATTGCAGACCGTCATGGGGAATGTTTTGGGGAATGTCTTTTCTGCCCATTTATTCCGACCGCCTCCCTTTGTGACCATGCTGCCGCCATCCTTCTTAAATCACCATGGCCACTGTGGAGAGCAGGCAAAATTAATCATATAAGTAGGGGTCATGATTGTTTATTTAGCTGCTTGATGAGCAGTTCATATTTGGGAGAGCTGCTGAAAACAAATGAGCCACATGACTGAATCAACTTCTTTGGTAAGATGTCCGAGGCATGTGATCATTGGAGACATTTGTAGCCCTGGAGTAAGACAATGACAAACTGGAGTCATGCATATCCTGTCAAGCCTGATCACACCTCTGTGTCCCTGAACGGCTGAAGAATGTGTGTGGGAAGAGTCTTTTTGTTTCCAAAGCTGATAAAAATACCATTAGCTAAAGTAAAGCAGCTGTCAGAAAACAAACGAGAGAAGGAACATTTTTAAACCGAGTATTCTAAACCAGGCCAAATCCTGAAACTTGCAGTCAAACGCAGAGAACTGGCCGGCTTGGATATTTCAGTCATCACATCAGTTCTCTCACGGGATCAAATTGTGTCCAGTGAACAAATGCATGGCTATTTTTTCCTCTTTTTTTTTTAATGGAGCCACAACAGACATCCATACTTATTTGGACTCGTCAAGGACAGTGGTGTGTACTATCTGTTTAACCTCTGGTAAATATAATAAAGTATGCATCACTGTGAGGCATTACATCTTTGAGAGTGATCCATGAAGGAGAGAGCATTATAGAACCATCAGAAATCAGAAGAGTCCCCAAACACCCCTGCTGCTCCCCTGCTATCCATAATCACTAAAGGAATGCTGCATTAGTGAGCCTCTAAACACAATAAAGCAAAAAAAACTTGGTCATTTAACCTTGACGTCAGATCACCTTGCTGCTACAGGGGATGGATATCACCTGGCTCTCATGTGGTGGGAAAAAGAGAAGGAGTTTGTTCTATTTATATTTTTAATCAGTCCTTTATTTCTCTTCTCTTTTTAATTGGAGAGGACTGAATGTCATGACAGGGGGAAATGTTAAGGTTCTGCAACAGGTCTGTTGCTTTTGCAGTACTGTTATTGCAAACTCACAAAACCTACAGATACTGTTATAGCTACTTCAGTATGATGCCGATGCACATTATTGTTTTATTTTCGGTTATATCAAGCTTCTGACCAGAATGAGCAAATACAAGACTATCTGTTAAAAAATATTATTAAAACATGTACTATGCTGTAATATTTCTCATCCCGAAGAATACTCTTTGTGTCTGTGGTGCAGCACAATCTCTCTCACACTGAGCCCAGTACTGCCATACAATAATTTGCACGATTTCTCAGATTTTTTCTTAGGCTTCCAACAAAAGAATTGGGCTAGCACTCCCTTGTGAAGTTCCCCTGAATTCTTATAGGTTTTTGCGAAAAATAGTGCAGCTGAAGTCCAAGTGAGTCTCATCTGTGATTTAGCATTATAGTACCCATTGAAACTGCACTTTTACTACACCAAAATGTCTGAATGATTTCTCAAGAATTTTACATATATATATTTACAAATATATAAGTAAATAATGCTTTTAAAAAATAATTATGGGTGGTAATGCCAAAGATAAAGAAAGCAAGCAATGCACATGGCGTAGGCCCTGTCTTGTCTCTGCTTTTTCCTCATCTTTTTCATTAAACCCAATGGTCAGCGGCTGATTTAACCTAGCCACACACAGATAGAAGCTTAAGCAGCGCTAGATATCTGAGATTGGGTCTGACTGCAGTTGAAGGAGCTCAGATAGCACTATCTGGTCACTGATAGGCTGTAATTATGTGACTGAGCGGCGGGAGGGTGGCCTTAAAGGTGGCTGCCAGGCTAAAACTCTGCATGTGTGCTGGCATGGCAGAGCCAGTCCGGGCTGCAGATGACTAACAGATGTTGGCTGACTGGCGGGGCCATTTGTCATTTAACTGTCTGAGCAAAACAGGTTGGAGGGTGTCACCCTAAGTCAATGTCACAGACTTGGATGGCGAGGAAGGCATCCAAACATTTCAATACTGCTTAACCCCTCCTGGCCCTCTCGGTTCTGTGTAATAGCTTGGTCTTTTGTGTTACACCGCAGGTGTTCACTCTTCTGTGTTCCTGATAAATTACTTGAAGTCATTACGCTCTAAAAGCCGGACTTAAACTAAAATCATGGCCATCTTTTTTTTTGTTTGTTTTTGTTTTTAAGATTTGTTTAAAACCAGACTTTGTTTAATGGTACATTTTTTTATATCACCACTTTTCTAATTTCTTCCCCTCTCTGTGCTGGAAAAGAAATTCTGACGGCTAAATTATGATATTAAAATTGATTTCTTATTTCTAGTCTGCTGTACTGCTCGATGTTCTGATCCTCTCCAAGCCGTTCTGAACAATATCTGTGCTAGTTATCTTGAGCCAGTCATCGTTTCTGATGGAGTCTAATAGTTTTTCAATTTTTTAGATTTCTCTTATTACTTTCTGCCACCACCTGCTGTGAGCGAACTGGGCGTTTTGCAGCCGTGTGCTGGTTTTTACCACGTTTTCAAGCTGTTATTTTCACAACAGTGATATTTACCACAGCTGTGTAGCTGAAATGGAAACATAACAATAAATCGTTATATTTTACAAGCATGAAATGCATATGCAGTTAAATTCATTGGCATTGCATTCAGTTCTAAACTCAGCGTCCACGTCTCAGCAAATGCACCGCCTGGAGGTATTTTATAACCACCAACAAATGCCAAATTGACCATTAATTTCCAACTATCATAAAAATCACTGTTGTCTTATGACAGACTGTATTTCAACCCCTTTTGCTGGCATTGTTTTCATAAATGTCAAAAAGCTAATGGCATACCGAAGCGTTGAATTGCACGTGTGTTCGGGTGGCTCATTCCTCCAGGTTGTTTTCTGATATGGACTGTGTTCTTCAGAGAATGACGGCTTCTTTTATTACAAGACGACAGCACGACAACATTGCTCATTTTGGCAGGAGTTCATATTCTCCTCAGCAATCTG
>JABUIW010000020.1:16360698-16381444 GCA_013363375.1 Menidia beryllina | reverse complement strand
ATATATATATATATATATATATATATATATATAGATTCTATCCTCCCTCGCAAAAAGATTGCCTGTTATTTTGTGCCACTGTCATAAAACTGATTGAATAACTGTGAAACAATCCCCACAGGGAGAGAAAAAGCAACAAAACATGACGCCAGAGGAACCTTGATTCAAACAACTGAGCCCCCGCAGCCACAAAAACCAACCCCCGCACTTTTGCCACCAAATGAAGCACACCTTTGATAAAATCGGGGGGGGTTGTCTCACTGCACAGACAGCTGCCAAAAGGAATATTAATGGGATTCAATTGCCAAAGAGATTGGGCTCAGACCTTGTTGCATGTGATTAATAAGAGTCAGGCTATGTCCAGAGGGCCAGCTCTAATGTGGTGTTATGATGAGAAACGTATAGCGGTGGAAAGGAGAAAGGCGTTCACAGTTTGGGCACTGATTTGACACTATTATCCGGGGTGACATGCAGTGAATAAGCGATAGAAAAAGTGAGAGGCGAAGACAAGGCTGACAGAGCAAACGAGGGTTGAAAAGAACTGTAATATGAGAGGGAGAAGCAGAGCCTGGTAGCGCGCTGCAGCTGGGAATTGCTTACTTCCCGAGGCTTTCGGTTTGAGAGAGATTTCTGAAAATGTTTTTCAAAACCTCCCAATTTCCTTTATTAAATATTAATTTTTGTTTAATTCCCGCAAGAAACGTAGATTATAGACAATGAAATAATAGCTTACAGAGGGGGGCTGCTGCTCTCTCAGCACAGAACGGAGCTGCTGACTGTTGTGGGACCATTTTACAACAGGTTGGCCATCACAGACACGGTTTCCCTAATACTGACACAGACATTTAGCAAGAACTGCTATCACCTCAAAGGTTCAACGCTTTGTGCTTATTTTCATCATCTGACAGATGACTACATGTGAAACTAAATTGATTTACAAGCTACACCAAATAGAAACGATGCAAAGCTGTGAATTCAGAGGCATATAGCTCCAGTTAAAAGAAGTTGTAATTTCACATAAGATTTGTATGTCTATCCCATTCCTGTTTCTCTCTACACAGCTTCATGACAAATTTGCTTGCCTGCTTTTTTATAGCACCACGGGCTAAAATTTATCAAAAGCTTTATTATGTAATATGACAAACAGGGTGTTTTTTTTTAATCTGGCGTCGTAAATGTGTGGGTTTTGCATATATCGTTTCTGTTTGAAAATCAGGAGAAACCTTTCACAGCGGTGATGAATTTATCGGTGCGGAGACCTCACGCTGCCTCAGTCCTACATAAAAAACACAGCTACCTCTTACCAGCTGAGAGCAACCGGATGGAAACCAACGCAGCCCGGTTGTAGTTATGTACTGAAAGACGCGAGGCAAGAAACAGGTCTGACAGAACTTTGAGATTCTCCAGCTGAGAAAAAAAGACTGCTGTCTTTTGAAGGCGAAGACACTGGCTGCTCGTAATTAATATGGACTAGTCCACTTTGAAAAAAATAGGGGAAAAAAGCATCTATTTTCTTTTCCCATTTTCTTCACATGATTAACTGAGCAGGGAATTCCCTGACTCTTATGTTTCTTCGTGCAAAGCAAAGGGAACAGTAGGAATTACTTACTGTTGTGTGTACTGATATGCTGACTGTTAGAAACGCTGTAAGCTCAAGTATTGCTCCATAAGGATTGGTGAGAACTACATGTGCGGGCTGCCTCAGCTTCATGCATCAGCCTGGCTTATGAACGGCAGATGAGGAACCAGTCAAAGAAGAGAATTTTTCAACTAAAATGTCAGGCACTGAATGGGCAGGTCCAAATTACACAGATCAGAATAAGAGGTGGAACTGTAACAAAGCTCGTACATATTAGACAAATGGAAACTCTGCCTCAGATGGGGAAACATGTTCTAATTATTGGGCCTCATGGGCAGTAGGTTGTGTTAGGGCTATAGAGGGACTGATTTTCTGCCTGCGAGTTTCATATCCAAGGCCACGCACTTCTTTTAAATATGTAGAACCTTGGAATAATTAAGCTTCTGTTCGGCGATGGCTTTCCTTTAGTTTCTATCAGTAAGCTTTTTCCCACCGCTAACAAGGAGCTTCATTTTAAGTTGAAATGAGGGAAAACATCTCACCAAAGTTTAAACTGTGTGCTCGTGTCTGCAAGAAGATCTCTCAGTTCTTTTGCACCTGTATCTTGGAAAATGAATAACATAAGCTGCATTATTTAACTTTAAAAAAAAGGACATACTGCAGTGGAGCACAATGGATTCATATTTGCATAATATAAAAGACAAGTGAGCCAGACAATCTTATGATTTACATCATGGACCTCTGCTGTTTCAATCCATAGTGTAAATATCACAGGTCTCTGAACATTTCCTGTGGAATAGAATCCATCTGTATGCCTTATGTATGCGTGCTTTCCATTAAACTGAAACAACTATCCACAGGCATTGGTTTAAATGATATCCCACCTATCACCTCTGCAGTTTTCCAGCTACTAGCTGCTCACAGGTTATGACAGCACATGATGAAGTGGGGATTTCACAGTGTGGCAGCATGGGCTTTAGAATTCTGTTTATATGTTTTTAAAAAAAAACATTTCCTGCTTGAATGACATTCAAAACAATTACGCAACATGCACTTTCCAGTTGTCCCAGCAACGTGCTGACAATCTGACATTTTAGAGTACTCACCAGCTTCATCGTGATGTCTTTCTCTTGCTCCCAAAGTAAGCTCTGTGGTTTATTCACTTCGAAAATACCTGTTAGATTTATTTATTTATTCATTTCTAAGAAAAGAAAGTGTCAGACCATCTTAGACTATTTGGGATTGGGGAATTGCTGGAGTTGGTAACATCCATCCTGTCAATCCAGATGGATGTGCAGTCTATTAAAATCAAAATATCGTATGGCTTCAATTTTTAAAATCTAAAGTATAAGTCCAACTGTGAAGCTGTCCAGTAATTTTGCCTCCAAAACTCCCATTCGCTGACTTGCTGCATCTAATATAGAGGGCCTCACCGAACCAATGAAGCAGGTCTCTCAGGGCTTAACACTCAAATTAGAACATCCTCCCAATATATATTAGATTATTTTTTTATTGTAATTATACAAAAGAGACATCTCTGTTTGTCCTGGGAAAACCTCTGCTCCCCTGATTTCCACCTGAGGGGCCTGCTTCCCTAATGCCAGTGGGATCTCCGCTCTCCCTCTGCAGGAATATTAATAACTGTGTGGAGCTTTTCCCTCGATATTCAAATGGTAGACACAATAACATGAATGCCAACATTACAGCAAACCGTGGCTTCAAAATGAAACCATGATTTGGTTTAAAAAGCCCAGCCTTTCAAACGGCAGGTGTTGTTGTAATTCTATCCATCCCATGTTGGTTTGGCACACTTTATTGAACCCGTCGTGACACTGAACCAGAATATAAACTGATGTCTCCTCTGTTAGGGGTAAAATGGCAGTGCTTCTTGGTGCCCTCGTTCTCTTTTTTAAAAGATTTCCTTTAATGGGGCAGCTTCTTAAGTAAACATTCGATTGGTTGACTGTGTAAATGTTGGAGACCTCCTCTAACCCTGTTAGTATGCTAAACATGCTAGAAAACTAAATAGAGAGTAAAAGAAACAGTCGATACTATAGCTGAGTGTTTCCACCTTGGAGTGACAACTACTGGCAGTTTTAGGAACACTCAGCGTGGCTTCGTCGTAGTTTAGTTGAGCTTCAATGTTAAAGAGGGAGTTTTAGCTCCTGTGTGGAGAACGTGGGCTGATTTCACACTACCTGAGTTCACAAAGAATCCCAAAAACAGTGTGTCAGCCAAAGCTGTGAACGGTGCTTTCCCATCCCTCAGGCTCTAAATGGTGGGTTTAGGCCCTGGACTGTGTAAAGCAAAAGTCTGCTAACTTCAAAATGAGTCGAGAGTACTTTTAGTTTTGTTTTAACAAACATAACTGGGTAATTAATGGGAATTTCAGAAAGTGAATTATAAGCGTCATTTGCATGGGCAGAAAAGAGCTCCTAGGACTTTTCCAAAAGATCAAGTAATGTTTAGTATTCAATTCATTCAGCACCTATATTGAATCAAAGTACTGAATGCCCTTTCCTCAACTTATATGCTCTCTATCAGTCCAGCCTGATTCGTCTACTCCATGAAGTTAAAACTTTCCTTTAAATGAATCCTACAGAGATGCTTGACATAGCCCGGCAGCTTCCTCCATGGCTGCCACTCCCTGTTCACTTTGCCAACAGGTAGATCTAAACTCATCTTTGTTTCAAACTAGTGATTTTCAGAGTTTCCTTCCTCCCACATTTCCTCTTATTTACTAGATTTAAGAGGGAGCTTTCGCGGGACTGCAGCGATTCTGAACAGGTAAGATTACAGGGTGGTTATGACATAACAGCGAATACAAAAGCAAAGAACAACTCTCATCAACAACAAGAGACACTAATAAATCCATGCAAAAGACACAGAAGATTGGCCCTTGGTTGGATTTTGCGTGGGCACAAGGAATTGAAGGATCAGTCCTCATAAACACACCCTCAGGTAAATCCCTCGGCCATCATATCCTCAAAACACTTCAATCAGAAAACATATTCTCACCTCAGTTTGACTGGGAGAAAGGTGAGGGATTAAAGCAGAATTTGCATTTAAATGAGGTTGGGAATTAGCATCAGTTTGTACCTAAATGAAAGCATAAAAATCCGAAGTGTATAGAGTCGCAGCATGTTGATGGCATGTCAGCATACCTGCTTCAGAATTTAATCAGCACGCTCTGACGATCACACCCACTTTCATTCTGGATAACTCGGTTAAATCTGAATCTGAGACTTTGTTTTTCCAAGGGGTTTATCTTTGGGGGGATGGTGCTGTCGTGTGAAATGCATTTATTTGATCAACTACTCATTCAGGGGCCTGCAAAAGTATTACCCCCCTTAGGCAGTTTTCAGGTTTTCCTGTCTCCCAACTGGGAGTTAAAGTGTATGGTTTGGAAGTTTTCAACATTTCATAATGAAAAATGCTTACAACTTTCAAGATGTGACAAAAAAAAAACTACACAGCGTGCAAAGTCAGCACTTTGAAGAGCCACCTTTTGCCCCAGTTACAGCTGCAAGTCGCTCTGGGTAAGTCTCTGTGAGATTGCCACTGGGATTTCTGCCGAATCCTGAAGGCAAAACTACTCCAGCTCCTTCATGTTCAATGTTTTTGCCTGTGAACAGCAATCTAACCACAAACTTTTGGACTGGGGTCTCGACTTTGACATGGCCATTACAGCACATCTAAATGTTTCCCCTCAACCCATTTGAGAGTTGCTCTGGTGGTATGCTTCGGATTATTTGCCTACTGGAAGGTGAACTGTCTCCCAGTATTAAATCACAATCGGGCCAAAAAAGGTTTTGCTCAAGAATATTCCTGTGTTTTGCACCATCCGTCTTTCCCCTCAAAAACAGACCACTTTCCCAGTCCCCGCTGTACTTGGGGCGATGGGTTGTGTTGGGTTTGCAGCAAACATAGTGTTTTCCTTGGTGCCCGAGAAATGAAATGTTAGTCTGATCTGACCAAAGCACCTACCTCGATACATTTGGGGAGTTGCCAACATGCCTTTCTGTCAAAATCCAAACGTTTCATGTCATTGCTAAACAGGAAAGGCTTTTTTTTCAGGCCACTCTTCAATAAGCTCTCTGTGGAGTGTATGCCTTACTGTGGTGTTATGGACAGATACTCAAGTCTCTGCTGTGGCTAATGGCTAATCCATAACATGAACCCTTCCCACTGGGAAAACTGGAATTTATGATTACTTCTGTGATCATACATGCTGTAAATGCCTCGTACACGAACCAGCCCATGGTCCAACACCCAGGTTAGATGGTAAATAGTGGTCCCTTTATTATTGTTTGTCTTGTGTTGTGTAGACATGACGATGCCAACACTTAAAAAATTATGAGAAGGCTTTTAAATCACTTGTTGCATTTCTGATAAATAAGTAAAGACCAAAAATAGGGTAAAAGCTTTTGCAAAGCATCGTATGTATGATCAGTTTTACTTTGCAGTTTATTTTTTTTCTTATAAACTTTTTTGCCATCATGTTGACTTGTGATGGTTTAGATGCAAATAAGTCACAGTTCTTTTTTCATCAAGCACTTCAGTGTATCACTATAATCAACAACATCTTCCCAGATTATTCTCGAGAGGATTCATTCAATGTCTGCAACAGTTTATCTTCCTCTGAGGTGAAAGGGGAGAGCATCCCCTCATGTACAATGTTTGGCTATTCTTTGGCCATTTTTTCTCTTGAGAAGAACTTTGCTGCCTAACTCACAAATTTAGATAAATATAAATATAAATACTTCAGACTTTGAAAATGTCCCTTAACTTGAACATGCTTACATGGACAAATTTAGCACAAAAAGTTTAAAAGTGCATCTTCAGACATTTCCCTACCAGCATCCAGTCAGAAAGGCATTTCTTTCCATGTATTCAGCTTCAACAAAACTGCCAACAAGGTGATTCACAAATCACTATATCTCAGCATACATCAGCGCGGTAGGCAGTGCGTCCTGATATTTGCAGAAACCGGACAAGTGGAGAAAAAAACAAAGCCAAATACTTACAGCAGATGAGAGATGCAACTGTACTTTTAGCTGATCCATCCGCTGACACGTGGCTGTCAAGAAGTCATTCTTAAGACGGGAAACGGGGAGGAAAAAGCTGAGCCGTGGCGGATGACACGAGAAGTGGCCTGAAAATAAGCTGCGACAGGTCTGGAGGAGGGATGAACCCTCCCCAGAGCCCGTACCTCGACAATATTAATATCAGCACGGGAAAAAAAGTCCTTCCAACATCCAAAGAAGAGCTTTAAAATTTATTACAATACTCAATTAAGCCTGAAGACTACACTAAATTGACAGACTTTTGGCTTGAAACTTTTTCCTTGCGCTAAAGGTTAAGTCAGAATCACAAACAACCTTTTTTGTTAAACCCAGTTCCTTAGTCATCATTCACTTCCCTTCCTGTGTTACACCTGGTTCCTGTTGCTGATCGCTCCCACCTGTGTTCAGTCTTATCATTTTTGCATGTTTTTTGTATTTCTGGTATTTAAGGTTGGCCTTTGTTGATTTACAATAATTGTAACTGCCATGTTCCATGTTGTATTTCCTTTTGTTGGCTCTGTGTTACCGCATAAAGACGGACTCTATCTTAAATGCTCTTCAGTTGTACTGGATTCAGACCATCCCGGACCATCTGCTGGCTTCGCCTCGCTCTCTCCTGCCTGCTGCTTTGGTTGTCTTAACAGGCAGCAAAGCTGTGTTGCCGAAGATGCTGGATATCGACCACATCAATTGGAAAACTGCTTAGGGGAGCCGGTCATATCGGAAATGTAAACCCTATTAACTCTGGGTGTTTTTTTTTTCATTTTCAACTACTTTTTTACTCATTTTGACTTTTTTGTAACAATCAAAATCATAGCTTTTAAATAGAGCAATCAAAGAAACAGTGATGAAATTTGCATTTGCATTTCTAGTACCAAACATGAGGCAGTAAAGATGACTGAAAAGTTTGGAAAAGCCAGCACAAACCATCTTTCAAATCTTTAAGAAAGCAATGCCCGGTGGCAAACTGTCCAACAAGTGAGACACTATTCCCAACACACAGCTTAAAGAACAGCTGAATGCATTCAGAACACAAAGTGCGAGCAATTATGTTCTGGGGAGAAAATAGCAAATAAGTGAAAAAGAGTCCGACAAAAAAACGTGAAACAATGTAAAACTCATCGTTCAGTCACACTGCCGTGAAATCTTTAAGATTGAAGTTGTTCTCATGTGGATAAACTCACTTTTCTAAGTAGCATAAGTCATAATACCCCTTTAAGGAAGTAAAGTTAAAAGTTGTGCGTCTAAATATCGTCTCCCGGCTCAAATCCCACCCGAGAAGTGAGGATAATAATTTTTTTCTAAAACTGCGAGATTAAATCAATTCTTCCCTGTTTTATCAACGTGGTACATGAAAGCATTGATGGATTTTATCCCTCCTTGCAGGAAAGTAATGAAATATGTGATGTCTTACAAATGCTTCCATTATGTGAGACTTCACCTGTTTTTCTTCATTTCCCAAGTGTCATTAAGTGCTTCTCAGGCCCACGGGAGCCATCCCCAGCTCTCATTAGAAACCTAGTTATGACCCTGTCTTAAATGTGTCATCTGCAGTCGTCTCTGTGGATCCATGCATTACTTAAAGGGCTCATTGATTGAGGGGCAGAATCACCGGGCCTCTGACAGTCAGCCGGGCTGATGAATCCGGAGGGCTGTGGACGTCCACCGACTCCGCCGGCCTCCTGCAGTTCAATTCCCACCACATCAGCGGCCCAGTCGATACTGCTCTCTATCGATAGGACACAGAGGAGAGAGAAAGGAGTTTTCATCACCTGAACTACCTGCTGCTGCTGGCAGCTGTCAACATCTTCACAGATGAAACCGAGGAGTACAAAATAATAACGGAGAAAACGACAGACGCCCCCCTCCCCAAAAGACATCAGACTGCCATGTTTACCGTGAGAGAGGAGTATAATTACTTGCAGGTGATTGGCTGCTGGAATCAGCTATTTCTTCTCACAGATGAGTGGTGAGCAGACTGACAGCTGAGGAGCGCGCCTCTTCCTCCACAAGATAAATAGCTGTTCATGGGCCTTAAACTGCCTAAACCAATTAGATGTCTTCTCCAAAGAACGATCAGCGCACTTGTTTTTCGATATTTAAGAAAACCTTCTCTCTCTCTCTCTCTATCGTTTTTTTTTCTTTTCTTTCTGCAGGCTGAGGTGAGAGTGTGGAGTTGCAGTGTTTTTTCATCCCTTTGAATTCATCTCCGGTCCAAGGTGCATCTATTAAATTAAAAACCCTGACTTGCTATGAGAGGGAGGCACTGTGTCTTGGCACACACACACACGCACGCGCACACACACACACAGTGCATGTGTTTGAAGGAGAATGCCACTGATGGAAAATGTGCCAACTACTGAAGGAGGAGAGCAGTAGATAAAACGGGAGAGATAAATATCCCATCAGCCCTAGGCATGGGATTTAATTTTCCTCTATGAGAATTTTGACTTCAACTTGGGAAATTGATCATTTATATTCCCATACCAGGTAGAAAAGTGGATGGGCTTGAGCGCAGGTTGGAGTGAGTGTGTGAAATGTGGTGTGTATGCGTGACCGAGGTGGAGAGACAGAGGCGAGTGGAGAGGGGAGAGCACATGACAGCATAACTAACCCGACCGAACCCACAACAATGATTCATGGAGGCGATACAGTTGTTTCTCAGTTAAATGATTCAGCGGTAACAGGATCAACAGAAAAACAAAACAAATATCAAACTGACAGTCGACGCTGTAGCCGGGGGTGAGGTGACAGAGGCTGACAGGTAGATTAACGTTGACCCGCAGCCTGTTTAGCTCCAAAGAATAACATGATCATATTAATCACGCCTATTGATTGATAGCCACTCTGCTGGTTGACATCTCCATCATGCATCACCGACTGCGCACTACACACTCCTGCTGCAGTGCATGTCTCACTGCAGTATATCCAGCCTCACCCTGCTCTCACACTCCCCCCCCCCCCCCCACACACACTATTTTCCAGCGTTCTGTATTATAAATTGTGTTTTAATGCACAATATTGCAGATAAGAAACACACGCAGTGTGTTCAGTCATGTCCTTGTCAGCTTGTTGCTCATAAATAGACGCCGATGCCTGTGTGGGCTCCGGCGTACGCCACGGCAGAAAACAATCTCCTCAACAACGCACGGTGACATTAAGATCACTTGACAACGGCACACAAATACTCCCACGGGGCAGAACACGAAAACACATTTGCATTGACACGAGCGCTCAGCTGTAATACCTTTGAAAGCTCTACGGCCCTGCTGGGAGGCAGAAGTGAAGAGTGTAGGTTTGAGATAATGACCTTGTTTATACTATGGTTTAAAACTGTTTTGGTGCAGTAAAAAATTATTTCCATTCGGATCATCTCAAGCAGAGTTTGAACATTCTTTTTACCGCGTTTGAAAACTCGCGTCTAGGTAGGCGCAGCCAGGGCAGACGAGGCGCTTTTAATTCTTTCGGTAAAAGTGGAAGGAAGAAGAAAGAAAAAGTGGGAAAAATGCACCATTAGCAGGGGGATAGAAGACTAGAATATCTATTTAAACATGTCACAAGCAAAACTGAAAATAAGCTAAGTGTATATGCCGAGGACTTAAGATGATGGATGCTTTCATTACATTCTATTTGAACATGCCAGTGAATAATAATTGATTCTGTGTGAAGGTTTGTCAAATAAAACGTGCAAGCGTGCAATGTATGTTCAAAGCGTATGTTCTACATTTGTATATATTCTATTTGAAATGTATCATTGATCTTAGCAAATGTCAGATATATCATGATCATAATATGATATTCAAGCGATGCTATGTATCCATAATGACTTATAAGCTTTATATTGAGTCAGCTTTCAATGTGTATACAGATGTGTAGAGTTTATGTACATGTGCAGGACACGTGTGCCCAAGATGTGTCCCATTGAAGAACGGTAGGCTGAAGATAAAGAGAATAAGTTCTGATCTTGGAGGAAAAAGATTAAAAAGCCATGGTTTTTAAATAAGAAGCAGAATTTGTCTCTGCATCTTCTGATTGCGATTCAAGAGAAGCCCTCGGTGGTGGCTCCCATGAGAGATACTCTGGGGTAGCTTGGCTAATCAGATCACTTCGTTCTAAATTAGACCTCCAGGGAATAAAAACGCCCAAACAAACTGAAAGATTAGTGTGTTTCTCCGAACATAGAGAAACGAGAAATACCCCCCCTTCCTGCCCTTCCTTCCACCACTATTCCAACACTTATTCCAACACTATGATTGCACTACAGCATCCAGAGCTTGGTTCTCTCCTATCTAGTCCTGGAAATATTTCCACTACATGCTTGATTCCCTGTGAAGATTTATATATATATTTTTTTTTTCTTACTTCCTAACAACAGCAGTATCTTGCCCGACACTAAAAGAATGGTGTTTCACAGTGACTGCGGCTTGACTACAGCACCACTTTCCCCAATCACTTGACTCTCCATGACCAATACCAATAAGGACGCTGCTGTTCTGGCTGCCTCTGAACACAGTGGGGGCCGGCGGCCCTGCTATCTATCCATCCTCCAAAAAAGGGGCAATTAGCCGTTACAAATCGCAGGATCGTGGCCTAATTGTATATTCATGTTTGCCCCCAATAACGGTTGGAGGATTGAAAGGCAAACATGTTTTTGTAATTTATGTATTAATGGCGTTCAAAAGTTACTTATTAGGTTATTTATGCAGTACGGCATTTTGTGAGGTCTCTTTGCTATGTTAATCACAGGGAAACCCATTCCACTTG
The DNA here is from genome assembly GCA_013363375.1 of Menidia beryllina. Classification (NCBI taxonomy): domain Eukaryota; kingdom Metazoa; phylum Chordata; class Actinopteri; order Atheriniformes; family Atherinopsidae; genus Menidia; species Menidia beryllina. Next base: position 16,370,035 of record JABUIW010000020.1, on the reverse strand, counting down.
AAATAGACTAAATGATGAAAGCGAGAAGGGCCCCTGAGACATACCTGGGTATGGAAGTAAAGTAAAACTCACAAATTCACAATTAATATTAGTGTAGAGTGTTCAAAAGCCCTCTGTGACCTCTGGTAAGAGGAGAGCTACGTGCTAAGATGCTAAGAGGCTAGGCCTTGGCTATTAGCCTGTTGGTGTTGGCTCATGTGAGGATGTTGCTTGCTGAGACAGTTTCATAGAACCAGTCGGAATTATTATCCCATGTTTGACCCACATTGATACCGTGTATCGTTGTGTTATATGAAGAAGTAACTTTGAAAAAGTTCATTACGCGCTAACGCTCATCTTTTAGCTTTCTAGGTGTTAAGGGTGTAGCTAACTACGCTACTAAGCATCAGACATGGATATAGAGATTAAATATGATGTTAGGATGTATGAATATTCTTCTAATGCAGTGTATTGTTTACATAATGGGATTTATTTAAATGTGGTTATTTAAATACTCATGATAATTAAAGAGTCAATTGATTAAATAAATGTATGGTTATGTATGGTTATGTGTTGAAATAACAATATAATTGTGTACAGTATCATTTAAAATGACTTGGTTGTAAATATGCAGAGAAAAAGAGTAAGAGTAGTAGATGAATATGGATATGGCATTAACGGAAGCATGTTTGTGCACCATGTGTTTATATTGCTTTTTCTATTTATCTGCTGGATCAGATATCGATCTGAGCGAATCAAGCAACAGGAAACGGAGAACGGGATCTACTCCACAAGACCGCAGACGTCCACCTACTTCTCTGATACAGATAAGAGCACTCACAGAAAAACCTGCCCGGGTAGCAGAGGAATAACCAAAAAACTAACACACACAAACACCACACAGAACTAAACTTTTTCTTCTGATACAGAAGAAAAGGACACTTGTATTTGAACCTCACTATTTTTTCATTTTTGGTTTATCTAAGAGCTCTATTTTGTTTTGGGTTTTTTCTAATTCCTTGCATTTCAAAGTATTACTTGTGGGGTACAATAAATTATCATTATTCAACGTCCGCTCACAGTCCAGCTTTCTGAACCTAGAGAATGTGGTTTCTTCCTAACATTGAGGTTAAAAGTGCTAAAAAAATGTTGAAACAGAAATAGTGATATTGCTTATTTTAAAACAACCTTAATTAGAAGTGTATATTAATCATGTCAGTTATCAGGGATATTGGGTAAAAAGTTAACCCATAACTGCCTTTAAAGTCAACAGCAGTGAATATAGAGCGTTGTAGACTTACTGTCTCCTGAGACGGGAGGACTTTTCATACACCTTCTGCAATTCAAAGACTACAAAAAAAGAAACAAATATAAATGAAAGTCCTTGAACCAATTGCAAGGTTTTGCAATGAAAGGTTTTGTAATTTAAGATCTTTCACCAGGAAGGACAAATTTTGGATTTTTCTAGATTAGTGGATCTATTGTGGATCTTGTCTCTCAATGTCAGATGTTTAGAATCTTTCTCCACAATAAGTATAATTTTGCCTACAAGATTTTTTCCTTTATTGTCTTTGACAAAATGTCGTGAGCTTAGCAATATCAGGTCTAAAAAAAGCTGTCAAAGCTGATTGTGCTTTGGGATTTGCATCGTCATTGCTTGTTCCTTTTTCTTGGAGGAAGACCTTCGCTAGGTGCCATCATAGAGATCCATCAAACTAAAAGGTTCATGACTGGGACTTTCTTCATGTCAACTCTGTGTAGTTTTGACAAACCTTTGACAAGCTGAATAACAAGATCAAAACCGTCCCCCTCAGGTACCGGCCTCTTTACTCACTAAGCCACCATGCCACTGCTTCGCCGTGCTCTCTACAAGCTCAGCAGCTCCTTAAGCTCCTTAAGATCTCAGTAGTTTTGCTTTACAGCAGAGGTCAAGATCATGCCTCGGATGTTACAGTCTTAAACAATTGGGAGATTGGTTGTGCCGGTTCATGCATAATTTACTTCAGCTGCTACGTGAAAACAGTGGATGAAAAGCTCCTGCAGGCCCTTCCATGGGCAACCTGGGGCGAAAAAAAAAAGAAATAATGCTTCATAATCCCAAGGATAACAGCGCTTGTCAGAGATGGCTTGAGCACCTTGATCTTCGTAATGATTTTTTTGTGTTTTTTTTTTTTTTTCCATTTCTCAGAGTCGGCAGTGGAGACATGTGCTCCCTTGAGAAAGTGAGGGAAACAGGTTTGATATGATAATTCTGCTGCTTGGCTCTCCGCTCAGCCATATGCCTGACCTCTCTATGGGGAGAAGAATGCAGCTGGCTCTTCTCACTATTAATCAACCTGATGGGGGAGGTGCAGGGTGGGGATGGAGGTAGGAAGAGGTGCAAGCGTCAGTCGGATGCTGGCCAAATTTTTTTTTTATCACACACAGACACACAACTACCTTCCACATATGTAAAAACAGCTTGCTCAGCAGTCTCTTCTCCCCTTCCCTCCTCCAGACATCTTCTGCTCCGTCTGTCCTTGCCTCCTCATCCCCTTTTTTTCCCTCTCTCATCTGCCCACACCTCCTTTTCTTCTATTGAAAACTTCCAACATCCATCACCATTTGGGCAAAATACGGCCAGAGCAGCAGCGAGGACCCAGCAGGACAAATACAGACCGGACTAAATCCGAGGATATCGGGAGCAGCTGCTGTCTCCATCAATCAGCTTGCTCAGGTGAATTTGGGTGTAAGCTTTGATCCCAGATTGATTTAGCTGTGAAAACCACTCGAGTCATGGAGGAGAGATGCAGAGGAATAAGAGCAGGTGTGGGGGGGAGCAGCATAAACCCTGAGGAAACTGCAGCATAGATTGTGCTGACATGACTTAGACATACAATCCAAGAATCACAAACAGTGTGACCACAAATATGGGAAAAGTATAAGGGAATGAAATGAATCCAGGCAAAAACTTTTAAGGAACGGCTTAAGAAGGTAGAGATACTGATGAAGTTCAAAACGGCAAAACTGGTCATCTTGTTTTTGTTTGTTGAAATATTCCTGGATACAGATCAAGGACTTTAAGGAGCACTGTGTATGCAATTCATCTGCAAGCTAATTTTGGGTTTGGATACCGTCATACCCTCTCCATATTTTACGGTATTACTGTGACTAATTAAGAATGATGACTTAAGGCTCGGAAAGCGTCACAAAACTGTTGTCTTGTGTCTACATTTGTCAGAAACTGAATATCAAACACTAAAAAAGAAACATGAATAAATTAAACTGTTGAACTAATTGAACTTGGGGCCAAATGTATCCTGGCAGCAGTGAGTAGATGTCCTTAGGTTCGACGTGTTTCCATCTCTGGCAGTCGCCTTTTATTACATAATTTACACATTGCCTCATCAGTATTTACCGGCTCCCCCTTCTCATTTGCTCAGAACCCGAAATATTGCCAGACTGCAGAAGTCGTGTTCTTCTTAACAAGATCTTTCACGCTCTCTCCATCACGCTGTCACGTGATGTCGTCACGTTCCTAAACTTTATCAAAAAGTGTCCCTACTGTAAAAGTGAAACTGAAAATTCAACCACATATAAGTGCTGCTAGACATAGAATCATTAGGAATTTATTTAATTATATCTTATATCCTTATCTCCTCTATAAGCGCATCACTTTTTTTTTATGACGGTATTGAAACTAATACGGTTGCCTTTGAAAGATACCGCCGGTATACCTTATTACCGTTATTACCCCCCAACCCTACTGCAATTTAATGAGATTCTTCTCATTTTCAGAACTGATTTACCATAATGAGCACGGGTAAAAAAAAAAAACATGTGAGGAAGAACTGTGTTGAAATACCATGCAAGTTCCTAAAGGAGCAGGTCTAACCCTTTGCTGCCGAAAGCCCATAACAGAGGAAATGCACAGCTATAAAATGAGTCAACTATTCCCTGCAATGATTACCACAAATAGTTTTTTTTTTTCTGCCTACAGTAAAGTGTATAAAAGAACAACAAGCTAATACAGGGCAGAAATCAAACCATTTCTCCACAGACCATTGCACAGATGTCTTTAGTTCAGTTCTAATATTGTCTCCAGGTTATTTGGCACAGATCTTAATTACAACAGCTAAAAGAGAAAGAAAATCCAGCCTTTTAGATTCAATCCAAAGCTTTAGAGAATATCCATCATGCAAGCTGCTCACTTATCCACAGGATAGTTTATTGCAAGCTACATGTAGAATTGCATATAAACAAACTTTTTAAAAAAATCATTTCACTTGTAAATCAAACACGTTTTCCATCTTCAGTTCCAATTGATTCAGTATTACTGGAGGACAAGGACAAGTGTAATGTAATTGTGTGATGACTTTCAGGATTTAAAACCTGATGGGAGATTTTAATGAGATTAAACATGGTCTGAATGCTATTTTAAGACGGATGCATTGTTTAGCTCATAGTATAATAACATTATGTCAACAGGGTTTTGTGGACTTGATGAGCATTAGCATAGTCCTCTATGTTAAAATGAAGTTTTTGGAGCTGAGGCTCGCCCTACAGTTGGGGAAGTTAACACCACATTCATCGGAAAAAGTCAAATAAAATCTCTGTTTGAGCCTTGCAGATGCAAGGCCATGAAATAATAAAAAAAACAAATTAATTAAAATCATTTTGCCAGAGAGATGTCAGTAAAAATCAATAACAGTCTCAAGCTTGACTGGTGCCTTGCCAAAATGTGCCGGGTGAGTTTGAACTGGCAAGTTTGCTCACAGAGGGAACGGCTACGAGGCCATTTTGCATCGTCCCAAACGATGTCTATGGAACTGTTTAAAAATGGTACTGTTACAGCTCTTATTTAGACTATATTATCCTTTGTCTCTGTGAGCTTTTCATCTTTTGAACATTAACACAGGACGTGTTAATGGAACTGTCAGACTGCCACATGGGGCTCATGACAAACAGAAGTTTGGCCTGTAGTTCAGTCAAGAAGTCGGTGGCATTAAGTCATCAAAACGGGGAAAAAAAGCTAACTTTTAATATCCTCACATGTGGAGGTTCAGGACGCAGAGGCTGTGTTGTTTGATTTGTTTCACAGGCTATTAAACTGTGTTATAGCCGTAGAAATATTTGCTTTGGGACAGGTGCTTTGACAGGGGGACACAGAATCTGCCTCGGGGTAGAGTGTGATGAATAACAGATGGTCTGCTTGATTTGTAGCTTGTGGTTGTTGGTGTGGAGTTACCAGAGCAGTAATGAAACATGATAGGAGATGACAGTTATTCTAGATATGTCTTCAGATAAACTTTGACTGGATCTTTTTGGCTTCTTGTTTCCTTCACTTTACTTGTTTGTATGTGGGATTTCTTTACCATAAAAACTGAATGTAGATATCACCATATTTTTTATGTGAATGACACGTATAACATTCTAAACAATTTTCTTCTAATTGATTTCTATATTGTTCTGTGCGTTTCTCGCTGATGTTACTATATTACTTAAAAGGGACCTCACAGCGTTCTGAGTACCAGCTACAAATAAAACACTTTGTAATCAGTGTCAAACGGCAGCTGGTGGATTGCATGACCCACTTATATTAATGAAATTTTCATTCATGGCGTGTCGCAAAAAAAGTTCACATACACTCATTTTGCACGCCTTGACCCTTTCTCCACCCCTAGACATCGAGTTGTTAAAAGATAAAAAAAAAAAAGATCTGATTCTTTACAAATATAGAAACTTCCCAGGGCAAATGAATTCCTCGGATGTGGAAGGAATGAGGGATGGGACTGACTGGCTCAAAGAGAAAGTAGATAAAAAGATAATTGTACCAGTTTCCTGACAGCAGAGTAAAGGACAATTGATTGGAATATGTAGGAAAATTACAGAGTCAAAGTGTGAAAGGATGATGAAAAGCCCAGACGCCTCAGCGCTGGGGCACAGGTGAGGGGATAGATCTTTCTGAGAGAATAGGAACGTCATATGTCACCTCCAAAGGGATGATGTTTTCTCTTGAAAGCTGTGCTACTTATGAACACGTTATGTTTAAGAAATATAATTCAAATGCTGAAGTGGTTAGAATAATATCCCATCTAAAGGTTTAGAGTGTGTTATTCAGTCCAGTTCCAATCAGCTCAGTTGATAGACCGGTATTATATGTTAACTGTTCACATTCAAAGACAGTCCTCTGGAAATGGGCAGGTACTCAGAATGGACTTACCGCGAATGAAAAAGAAGCCAGTGTTAAAAGGAAAATGAAGATGTCCTCAGCGAGCCGGAGAATGACAATTGCCAGCATAATTACGAAATGCCCATTACGCAGGATACCTAATGCGGCGGCTTAAATACTCTTTCTGGCTTCAGCGCTGCCACCTTCACACATCAGCTACCAGTCTGGCTCTCTGGAGGTGAAAGTGAAAGCTAAGGAGTTCCGCTAAACCTCTCTGATGGCAACATAACTCCTCTTTTAGTGTCAGAATTTGATCCGGTAGTCGAATACAACTTAGTCAAATCTTGAGGAGCCGTCTAGACGTTAAATTTAGTCTCACATCAGCCCAACTAACGTGTCAAAGTCAATGTCCCTCTAAGGCGAGTTTCACCAAAGGCAGGATCTTGCAGATCACCCCATAATGAAGGCCGAACAAGGGGTAACACGCAATCCCATTAAGCCGCGTTCTGAACTGATAGAGGTGTCTTTAATATAGTTGAATAAGGTTCCAGCTCCCGAGTGCAGTCCCACTTAATAAATCTGTGACTCTTACTCGGGCCTGATCAAAGCGTACCTCCATGGTCACCGTCATAGATTAGAGGAGGCAGCGTTAACTCTCCTTTCCGCTATCCTAAACAGAAAATGCATTGCTCAGAAGGACCTCAGTGTTGAGGGGAAGGTTTTTAGAGGCTTAGCCCACCCCGAACACACTTTAACTGTAAACCAGCCGACGGCGTGACCACTGACCGTACTGTATGCGTAGGAGTAGAGCCCTGCCTCGGACTGATATCAGGCCTCACCAAGAACCGCTTCTGCCCCTCTGGTCTCTCTTTCTTCTCATCGCTGTTCATTTCAAACTGGATTAAGAAAAAAAATGCCAGAGATGTATTTCTGCCAAAGCTCAACTATTTCCAGGTCAGCATGATGCCCCAATTCACCTAGAAGTCACTTCAAAGTCACCTCCGACTCAGCGCTCCTTCCTGTTGCTGACGCGGCGCGCAGAGCGGCACCCGGCCGAGCCATGACCAACACCTGTTGGTCAGACACTAGCCAGACGTGGATCTGAAGCCAGATCTCCTCGCTGAGTGTCATTTCCGGGTATGAGACTCACGCAGACGGCCGCCGCCCGGGCACGGTTAACATTCCCCTCACCGAACGCCAAATGAAATATTAACCTTGTTTTCGTCCTAATTGGGTGGAGCGCTCTCAGAGGTGAGAGGTGAGGGAGAGACGGCACTCCGAGCAGGAGGAGACAGAAAATAGCCAAAGACATAGCTCATCCTGCTCCGAAAGGTGCCTACTTCCTGTAGGACGCTCTGTCTGAGGAGGAGGTCGTTTTTAATGAAAAGAAATCTTTTTTTTCTCCTCCTTCCCCAGGCAGGTCCCGCTCATCAGTCATTAGATCACTGCACATATATCAACACCATTCGTCTCCCCCTGCCTCCAAATCTGGGCGTAGGCTCACAAATCTGGAGCTATACTCTAGTTTTCAGCATCGGAGCAGCAGATACAGACAAAGTATGCAGCAGCCAGCAGAGTTTTGCGTCACAGTCAATGGGAGCCCGTAGATATTCGGGAAGTAGCAGTGTTTTGAATCCCTCTGGGATTAGATACTTATTTGAAAAGCCAACCACAGCTGTCAGTCTTCAACCTTGTCTTTCTTTAGCTGAAAACAAACTTCACCCTCCAAAAGTGTTTCATTCCCCCCCCCCCTCCACATTCCATATTTAGTATTCCATCCAGATTTAGATTCAGCTCCTTTTTTAAAAAATCTGTCCACACAGCCTTCCTGTGTTTGTCTGCTTCATTTTATTGGATATGGAACAACTTTGCTCATCTTCTCAAAATCATCCTGAGACTCTGCGCATTTGTTTTTATTTGTCTCGTTTACTTTTTTCCTGCATGAGGAACAAAAACAACACTATAGGGGTGAATCTAATCTTTAAGTGCGACACCTCTTTGTGACGGCACAAGCTTTCCCGTGGCAGCGAATTACAGCCTAATGATGTAGGTGCTGTATCTGGCCTTGAACTGAATCCTCTCTACCTCTACAGACAAAAAAAAAACAAAAAAACTTCACCATCGCTGCCCCATTTATTTATTGTCCTTCATCTTGAATTATCACAGGGGGAGAAGAAAGGAGTCATTAATTAGACAGGGATGTGAGATGTCTCAATGCCAGCCATTTGTCTTACAAGTAATCACTTAGAGAAAAGCTTTCCCTTTGATACGCGGCAGAAAGCCCCGGCTATTTCAGGGAGTTGTAAAGGCCCGAAGACAAAGGTGCGACACCGTTCAAAATTGCACAGATCAAGATATTTGTAATGTCAACAACTTCTCGTAGATTGTCCAAAGCTATGCTCCACGGCATCCACACTAGCTCAGAACCGGACACGAGGGGAATCATAGGAATCATTTCATGTGCAGTGTGGGAAAAAGGGCCCAGCTGTGACGGAGCACATTTTCAAGGGGGCTTCACCATGTCTCCCCTAGCCTGCACCAGCCGTCTTCACCACCCAGTCTGAGAGTGGAATGCTGAAAGACCCAACGCATCACGCTACCGCTCCCTCAAATATTGATACGCTCTGCCAACCAAGTGAAAACGGAATAATTTGCTATGAGAAAGTATCCGTCTTAAATTTTCATTAAACGCTTTTCCAAGCGAGAGCTTTACGAAGTCAAAAACACACGACACAATCGGGGAAACATCAAGAGACTTTGATTCTCCAGAAGACACGTCACGCGTGTTCCCTTTCATCGTCAGCAGAACTCCACCTATTAACACGCCGTCAACAAAACATGCATGCAAGGTGTCTTCTTCTTCTTCTTTTTTTTTTCTTTGCACGACATCTTGACAGTGCAGCGTCTTTTTAGAACTCCTGCCGCGGAACTGAAGGTTTTAATGAGCTGCGCGTTTAATAAGACGGGCTTCCACTTTGATTACGCAGATTAATGCAATGCATCTGATTGTCAGTTCCAGTCTGATTGTTCACACCCACGAGTCTTAATTACACAGGAAAAACCCAACTGTCAAAAAATGATGGATAATCCAAGACTATAAAGTCACCCAATTTAGCTAAGCAATGCTGCTATCACGTCACTTACCACTTTCCTACAGTGCTCTATCTATCTATCTATCTATCTATCTATCTATCTATCTATCTATCT
>JABUIW010000020.1:16315653-16352635 GCA_013363375.1 Menidia beryllina | reverse complement strand
GTGTGTGTGTGTGTGTGTGTGTGTGTGTGTGTGTGTGTGAGTGTGTGCTTCACTGCCACATCCCGACACCGTCTGACCAGCAGCTGGATGCTTCTCTCATATAAAACATCTGCTGGATTCGATGTCTGAAGCCGGTGCTCTGCGTGGAGTTCACCCTCAACCGGCCAATCATATCACCGGCCATCTGACAGTCACGCTCTGAGACGTACGTTAGCGCATCCGGACTCCACTGTCAACAAAACATTGCAGGATGTTAATTCTAACTCAAGGTGATTTCATTTTTCTCTCTCTCTCTCTCTCTCTCTCTCTCCCCTTTACCCCTTCTGCCTCCCAGGCTCTGTTTCCAATACAGCGACCCCGTCTGGGTTAATACTAGCTGACGCGGGCATGCCAGAAACAGACTTGTTTTGCTAAAGTGGTGCAGTTTGTTGAGGAACAGCAGCAGCAGAAGGGGGCATATGGTTGAACTGGGCAGAGCATATGTCCCCGGCATTCATGCTCCAGTCTATTTCCACAAACATGACAGACCCGGGCCAACAACCGGGGGCAAGGAGTCTGCTCCTCGCTCCTCTCAGACAAATGTCGGGCGTGCATGGCAGCGGCAGAGGGAGCCGAGGAAACGTAGAGCCCACTCTGAGATTCACTACCTAAACCTGTATGCGTTCGTCCATTCCCTGCTGCTCATGCACGCTCACGGACTCTGATCTAAATATAGTGTTCACTTACAGCGAAAAAGGTTTCTTTTTTATGTGTTTACCGCCTTTATAAACTGCAGGCTATATTGTTTTTCTTTAAAGGTAGATTAAAAAACAAACTCTGGAATGTGCACACTCATAAATGAGCTCGTACAATCCATCTGTTCTCAGACGATGGCAACAGGCCCACACGGTCCTCTGAAGACGCATGAAAAACATGCAGTTACATTCTAATTGCCGTTTCATAGATAGGCTTCTAAAAGGCCGAGGAAAAAGCTGCTATCACTTGTTTTGTGTTGTTTGTTTTTTTTTACACCAAAACTGCCTTTTATGTATCAGATCAGGGTTCAATCATTCTGAATGAGGATCGTTAATAATATTAATGGCAGTCGCGCTGCATTCCGATGAGCCACTCTGGTGATGTACGGCACCGGGGCTCACTGGGAGGCTTACCCAGACACTAATGAAACAGTGACATAGTGAGTTTCACCTGCGCAGTCAAAATGTCTGCTCTGGAAAAGGGGGCTATAGCCGCGAGATGTCGGAAAGAAGACTAATGTAAACAGGTTTACACACGATAAGGGAGTTCTAGCTGGGAGATTTGTGACGGATGCGCAGCGGTTTGAAGAAAGTGGAACATTTTATTTGCGCGTGCTGTGCAAGCTGCCTGTTTTAACCCACTGAAGGCCCATCATCCTCTCGTGGTGCACTAACAGTTCTTCATACGATAATATGAGACAGAATAATGGGGAAAAAATTGAACAATTACTCATTTAAGTGATTTTTGACCAAAAAATAAAACTAGTGGTGCTTTGCACCGTCACCTCACAGCAAGAGGGTTCCCGGTTCAAGTTCCCGGGGCAATCCTGTGTGGAGTTTGCACGTTCTACTTGTGTCTGTGTGGGTTCTCTGGCTTTCCCCCGTCCAAACTGCATGTTAGGTTAACTGACCACTCCAAACTGCCCTGAGGACTGAAAGTGAGTTTGCGTGGTTGTGTGTCTCTGTGTGGTCCTGTGATGGACTGGCGACCTGTCCAGGGTGGACTGCGCCTCTTTCTAGCTGGGATACGCTCTAATGACCCTTTGTGCAAACTGTTGTACCTGACAACTTTCAGAGAATCTTTACTGTGTTCTCTGAATCAGTCGAGCATGAAAAGCCTCCTAACTCAAGGGCTAATCCAGCGTTTGGTCTGATCACAGCGGACAGTTCCACAATATCCAGCAAATTAGAAATCCTAATCCACCCTCAGGCCGTCCATATTAGCAGCCTGTCACTAATGTACACACTTCATTCCTACATCTCCAGCTACAGTGGCTGAGGCTGATTTTTGTCCAAAATCAAGCCTAAATGTTGAAAACTATCCATATTTTGGTCACATTTTTAACAACCATAGAACACTTTTTTTTAGACATAATGTTGGCATTTCAATTGGTTTAAATAATCTAGATGGCATTTGAAAAAAAACACATTTTCAGCTTTTTAAAACCATGATAAGCAGATGCATAAATACTTGACATTTAGGTTCCTAAATCCAAATACTTGGCTTGGTTTAGGCAACGCTGTTTTTTGCCCAACACTAGGTCCCGGAGCCTACCCCCTTTAGACCCTATTTGCTTCCTTACTTAACCACCGTGACATTAAAACTTAATTCCCTAAAGAAAATAAGCCAAAAAAAAAAAAACAATACAGATTTGACGTCTTTGTTACCGGCCTTACATAACGAAGTGCACAGGGGCTTGTTTCAGGAGCAACAGCTCCTTTTTTTTCGAAAAGGTAAATAAATAAACGGTAACCAGTACCTAACAGATGACTCTCCGTCCTCACTGCCAGCGAAAAGAGGAGCGCTGCTCCTCCTGTGTATGCTCGTTCCAGTCAGCAGGTTCACGTGGACGCCATCCAACTTCCCCGCAGTGTGCCGGGCGAACAGAAGGTCTCCGCAGTAATCTGTTGCCATTTCCTCTGCAACTCAGCAATTAACTTCACCCAGTGACAAAACAAAGATTTTTCTCAATACAGTCTAACAGAAAGGGATTTTTGTTTAGCTAAAAAAAATAAATAAATAAAAAATCCCCCACACAGGCCCCCATGGGGATTCAAATTATATGTAATTGAAGTTTAATGGGTCTTGGTAGCAATAACAAGCAGCGACGACTATTAATATTTTAGAGAGACGCCAGCACTCTGTGAGGGTTGGAAATCTTCTGGGTTCCGCGGCGTGTCGTATCAAAGGCTGGGAAAAAAAAGGCATCTGCTCGCTGCAGCGTGACCCGCTGAGCCAGAGCAGAGGCACACAAGTTGACTCAGATGGAGTGTCACAGTTCAGCCAGACTCAATGCAGAAACAGATGGTGCACTTAGGAGTGGAGGCAACACGGAGAGACACAGATAAGCCGCCGCCGCCCCAGCAGCAGCTTCAGCTTCTTCTTTAGAGCAGACTGTAATTATTCTGGGAGAGTCAGCTGAGCGGCGTGCTATGTGTCAGCCGTGGCCGGCCTCACACTCACACAGATCCCCACATTCACGCCGGTAGACGGCGAGGGGCCGCCGGGGAAAGGGGAGGCCGTCCTGAGAGGTTAGGGACAGTTGCCAAGAGGGGAGGAAGAGTAGGAGGAGCGTTTGCTCTCTGGGCTCGTTGGAAAGAAAAAAACACCAAGGGTTGGAGCCAGCAACACCGTCCCGTGTTGGATGGACTGCTGTGTAGGTCAGCGGTCACCAGCCGGGTTCTCCTCCACAGCAGCCAAGGTCTCAGATTTCACCAAATCTGACGCGAGAACACTGAAAACACCATTTGTTGCTTTTTGTGTGCAAGTTTCGTTTAAGGAAAAGACTTATGTCTGCAGTTAATAACCCATAAGAACAGGTGAGAATGTTAAAAAAAAAAGGCAAAAATAGTGGATGGAAATGTTAAGCTTGTTACTGAAAAGTTAGAGTTGAGGCAGTTTTTACAAAATTTTACACAGTAAATTCTACAAAAATGTTGTATAGTATGTAAAAAATATGTCATGAGTAAAGAAAATATTGTAACGAATGCACATTCAGGATGATTTAACCCTTTGACATCCAGGTCAACCCTTTGTCACTGATTATTCTCGACCATAAGGTAAAGATATACTGGAGGGAGTGCTGTTAACTAAGCTATAAAATTAAGTTTGTTACATTTCTTTTTTTAAATTTGACACTTTGACCATCAAGTGTCAGCCCAACTATCCGTGAAAAAAAGCCTTCATTCTGGTTGTCATCGCTCCAAAGAAATAAAAAAAAGAAGAAGATAGAGCAAACTCCTAATCCCCCGTCTTTTTTTCTAAGTGGAGGAGTTGAAGGGTTAAATGTTAACATTTATCTTAATGTCTTTATCGCTCCGCAGTGGCTCCAGTCAAAACCACAGGTCAATCTCCTAAATGAAATGGTTCATAAAGCTCGTCGAGCACAGCGATGACTACCAGGACAACAACCTGCAATAACGGCGAAGCGTCTCCTCCTGGTAGCAGAAACTTACTGGCTTCAAAGGGAATCTATTAGCAGATGAAGCGGGAACCATTTTAGGACACGGTTCCATTAATAGCCATTTTCTTTTTAAGATTTAAAAGGGAATGCTCGTGGGCCTACGGTGTCCAGTTCTGCTCCAATCAGCTCCAGCGTGCCAAAAAACAACCCAAAAAAAAAACAACCAACAAAACAGGAGCGCTGGGCCACTGGGAAATTCCGGAGCACTATCGGCGCTCCTTAACTATTGTAAACTGACATCAATTGCCGCGCCGGCCTGATCCCAGCGGACCTTGTTAGCTCCATTTAACGGCAAAATGAGCCAACTTGTGGGCCCCACTCGGGCTCTGGGAGCCACGGCTGCACTGGACGTAAAGAGACATCACACTAACTATTGGCGGGACACAGGTTTAGGGGGGGGCGACACACAGTCGTAAGCACACGGAGCCAGATGGTCTCAGCAGTCGCCAAAAGACATTTTCGGACGCTCTTTCCCGACACGAATAAGCCGTCACTTGACTGTTTTCGGTGGTTCATTTGGACTCAGCTCATGGGGCCATGATAGAAATAAATCCGGCCAGGACCTTCAGAGCGGGGGCTTGATCGTTTCCGTCCTCTGGTAATAAGCAGGAGCCGACGTGAGCCGGCCCTGATGCAACGTCTTTGACTTTTGAGCCTTTAATCTTATTATACTAATGTGATATATATGAGATGGTTTCCGTGAAACAAGGCAGCGAGGTTGCGTCAGACGGTGGGCTTTTTTTGGGGGAGTATTTGTGATCCAGCCGGGCCAATTTTGGCCCCGAGGACCCTCATCCCAGCTTTAGTGTCGGTGTGGTCAGGCTCTCGCTGCTGGAAGCTCCTCTGCTTCCCTTTTTCCTCCCCCGAATCTTTAGGAAACGGGGAGGCCGAGTTTGTTTACCGCTTTTCAACAAGTAAAAAAAAACAGCGGAGGCCATTTTAACAGCTTTTCTTTTGTCATTGCCTCCACCTGCAAACGTCCGGTCATCTTCCTCCGCCAGATCTTCGTCTTTGGCCGGTTTTGGACTCGATACCGCAGCTATTTTTAGATCCTTGTTCTGTCCAATGTGGAGTGTACCTGACTCGCGACAGTACCCGAGTTGCGGCCTGGCCACGGCTTCTGCAGGCCGACATTAAAAAGCATTGTCATAGATGTCATCTACTACAACATATTCAACTCTTTTTTTAGTTATTGATGTAACTAAACCAAAAATGAGAATTGAACTCCTTTTTGGGTTGAGCATTGTGTTTTACAGAGAAAAAAATATCCATTGAAATACTCATTTCGGGGATCCTTGGTTTCTGATTCTGTGCTAAGTTTGGTCTGACGCTCATATTCCACCCTCCACCTTCCATAATTGTTTGTACTTGTTGTACAAACCTATTTAACATACACTATTTAAAGCTGATATTATGTATAGAGTTGAATACAGTGTTTGCAAGATTAATTTAACTATTTTTAGATGAATGTCTATACTGCCATTAAGCAAGTCCGATTTTCTTGCCTGGGATCTTCCAATTGGTGACGTCATCGAAATGGCCGACTTGGATGTGGGCGGAGTTGGATATCCATTCTTGGCTTCCTACAGTCTGCAGCGAGATGTAGGAGGAGGGCGCTTGTTGGACACGACAGACGCCGCCATCTATAAAAAAACAAAAACGCCTCGGTCGTGGTGGAAGGCCGCAGACGAGCTCCCGCTCGCTGAACCTCCAACCCGGCTGCCGCTTCTGCCTTCAATGGGCAGACAGAAGGGAAAATACGGTCAGGATCCAGGCTGGGGAAGCTCGCTGCTGCCCTTTGTGGGGCCGGCTGACATTTCTGCCTCGCCACCTCGACAATTAGATCAGTGGAAATGTCCTCTGGGGGTGGGGGGGGGCTTCAGTGGGGAGGGCTTCAGTGTGAAGGATGCAACTGTCAGCCGGTGAATGCGAGTCGTCCCGTTTTCACGATTTCCGGCAACACAAAGAGCAGTGTGAAAACGTGATGTGTTCATTGGTGTTAGCCCCATTCTTTAGCTGGAAACCTGAGAGCAAACCAGAGTAGATCACAGACAAAAACCTCTCTCTCTGGGTCTCAGTCGGCAAAGAGCCCTGAGATCTGGGTGTGATGGGCATTATCTCCCAGGCTTGGTCCGCCTCTTCAAAGGAGGACTGGACATAACCAAGTTCTATTAGCTAGTTACCTCAGGGCATGAACAGGCTAGGTCTTAATTCATGCAGGTGACATTGGGATGTGGTAACAGATAGTGTGTGTGTGTGTGTGTTGACCTGTGGTTACAGCCAGAAAATTGAACACAAAAGTATAGCTCTAAAAAAGAATAAGACACTCAGTTATTTACATAGATCATGTGACAGCACACAATGCTAAAGTGAGCAATTATAGCCAAATTCTAACATCGGAAACGCAAAAAAAAATAGGTGTCTGAGAGTATAATATCACCACTACACCCCCGAGTGTTTAACTATCAGCTTTGCTTTTTTTTTTTCGGACAAAGAAAGTAATCATCACACACACAAAAACACCCTCTGAGTCTTTGTGGACTGTTGGTCCTCACAAAATGAGCAGCAGAGCTTATGGTCCCTGTATGAACCTGCGGGGAGTCGAGGTGACACGGGCAAACACGTCGATCGCAGCTCCGCCGGCAGCTCTGAGGTCACGGAGAGCTTTGTTTTTGTTTTAGTTTTTTTTTCTTTTAAATGAGACAGGCTGACTGTTGCCCTGGCAACAGCCTCCACGGCCCACCAAACGGGAGACAGCGTGGACCAGCACACGCCGCCACCTTTAATGTGGAAGCCCGGAGACGTCCACCACGTGGCCTTTTGACATCTGTCACAATCTTAAAAAGTTACGGCGGCACAGATTTGGGCAGAGTCTGTGTCATTTTGCGTTAAGGGAGTAAGGCACGGCAAACTGGTCCCTGTCAAAGTGCGTGTTATTATATGAAAACGGGCTGGATCATTACTGATAATGGGAGTCTGTCCACCACACACGTGCCAAGGCACGGAGCCATGTGACGCTGTCATTCAGCAAAATGAGAGACGTTCAAGTGTCACTGGAATAACCTAATGAGACAAGTGTGAATCGGAGGAGGATGTGAGGATTCAACAGTTATAAAGATTATATTTGTTTCTCAACTTATGCTATATGTCACTCATTTGTAAAGGTGGAACAGGAGCAAAGCGCCTGCCACAAAGAGTTCAGATTAGACTTGTTTTTTCCTTCATAATAAGAATATAAATATATACACATGTACATATACATATTTGAATTTAAGTGTTGGCAGCTCAGTCATGTTTTACATGTAGTTGGACTGTATTATTATATATATATATATATATATAATTTCTGTTATAGTAGAAGAAGCCTTTTGTGGATCTGAATGAAACCTTGATAATGTTTCAGATCTGGGTTTTTATTTATTGTCTTTTTAGGTTCCTTCTTTTTTGCCGTGCGGTGCTTCAATATGTGCTATATTGCCAGACCTTTGTGCTTTGTGTTGCTTTCTGTGTTTGTGGTCTTTCGTGCTTTCTTTGTTCTTGGTTTATTTCCTGCTTTTTCCCGGTTTCAGTTATCCCTAGTTATCTGTCTGCGTTTTGCATCCCGTTCGATTCTTCCTCGTGGTTTTTGTTTAGGCTTTATCATTCTGGTTGTTCTGGCCTCTCGGTGGAGTTCC
The DNA here is from genome assembly GCA_013363375.1 of Menidia beryllina. Classification (NCBI taxonomy): domain Eukaryota; kingdom Metazoa; phylum Chordata; class Actinopteri; order Atheriniformes; family Atherinopsidae; genus Menidia; species Menidia beryllina. The sequence continues at coordinate 16,344,763 of JABUIW010000020.1, read as the reverse complement.
TATTTTATTTGTTAGTTTATTTTTTGGTTTCATGTTTTCTGCTCCCTTCGTCTTGTGTCTTATTCGGGAGCTTATCCCCTCCATATAAGCTCCTCTCTTCCACTCTTCCTTTGTCAGATCCTTGTTTGTACATGTGTTCTTTGTTTAACCCTCGCTCCACCGGTCATTCTTTTTCATGCCTGGTTTCACTGTCTCTACACCTCAGTGTCTCCAGCTCAGGTATTTCTGGGCCCTTTTGTATTTTTTTTGTTTTGTTTGGCTTTGCTTATCCGGTTTACTTCAGCGTTATAATAAATCATAGAACGTTCTTCCAGGCCTGGACTTGGATCCCAACACCTTCAAGGTTGAATTGTGACAAATAAACAACATAAATAATTCTCTGTGCAGGGCTCAAACGACCTCATGCACCATTCTTCCTATGGAGCTGAATGAGCCTCTAACTGAACACACATGTAGCGTTGTGTAGCATTGTGTAGCGTTGTCCATTCACACAAATTGTGCAACATCGTTTTAGATGTAAAATCAGCCTGAAGAGCTCCCTGAGCTGTTTCTAGCCTTCTTTATCCGCGTCTCCTTCTGTTTGATAAGTTGATTGGACTACTGGTTTTGTCCCAATGGATAAACCCAAAGCAGATTGCTCTCTGCAACAGGAACTGTGCGACTTCTCACCACTAACACAGAAGGGCTCACATTTAATAAAAAAGCAGTGCTTGTCCTGATTTATTCTTTTTTTTTTAATTACTTTTTTTTTAGGCCACCAGCATTGTTTGGTTCCCATTTTTCTACACGAAGACATGGGTGTCATCCCCACTTCCTCAAAGAGGACTAAAACCTTGCTTCCAGCAGCATTCCACAAAATAGCTAATCGTAGAGGGTGCAGCACCGATGGCAGCGGCACCAGCGGCTTCCAAATGAGCGCCATCTGACTTTTATCAGGCACTCGCAAGGCATCTGTTCATTTCAATTCAATTCAGCTCAGTTTCACTCACACGGCGGCACACCGCAACAAACGCCTCATCTCCGGGCAGTTCCGCCATGCAATCCGACTCAAGCTAATTACAATCCAATCAATTCCAGCTCATTGAATCCCAAATGAGTCCAGAATTTTAAAAAAAACAACAACAAAAAACAGTCTCTTGCTAGCATCTGTTGTTGTAGGTGTGATTTTTACTGTACTGCTGTACACAGCGGTTCCCACTTAGTCCGGAACCACAGAATCCACCCCCCCACACACCTTTTTTCCCCAATCACCATCCTTTGAAGGCTTAAAACTCTTTTAATTGGGACTTTGAGATCTGAACAGCTCAGCTTTCATTTTGGGGGAACTGAGCAGGAAGTTTGGCTGCACTGGAGCTCAGTTTTACACCACTGTTTGACTACTTTCATTTCTCCTTCCATGTGATTGATTTCATTTTCAAAGAAATGGGCCTGGCCTGAAAAAAAAAAAAGTCTGACCGAGTCAAATGAGCTGCAGAGGCCTTCTCATAACTGATAAGTCTTTTTATTTTTAAAGCGCCAATGCTCTGGTGAAACAGGTCATTTTTATCTCGGCTCATTTCAAAGCCGCTTTCAAACTATCAATTAGACCGATTTAGACCGTCATCGCGCGGCTGTAATTAACCAAACAATGGCAGATTCATCTGATCTGTGGCAGATCATTTAGAAAATCTGAGAATTTATGGTGAATGGTAAGAGTCTGCCGACTGATCGTCTGGGAGGGCTGGGAGGCTTTGCGGCCCTGGCTCCGTGCACCTGGATATTCTCATTACCCCGATAACCAGAAGGAAAAGAGGCTGTTTAGTTTCACTGATTTCGCACTTCTGCAAGGAGATAAGGGAACTTTTTACGACGTTTTGGCCCAGCAATCAAACATCCCACCACGACTTATCAACCGACTCGTTTATTCTTATCATCAAATGTTTCTTTTTGTCTTTGTCTCCAGAGTTTACACTGGATCAGGAAAGAGAAGATTGGCGAAAAATATATTTGGCAATTTGCACAGTGATCCAAATGTTGGGGGAGGGGACAAAAACAAAACTGCAAAGTGGAGGTTAACTGAGGGCTAATGATGAGGTGTGGAGAGCATGGAAAGATGAAAGCAGCCTGCTCCTTACTTATCAGGAAAAAAAGGGACGTCCCTGTGTTCTACCTTCAGTCCATCAAGATCTTTGTCGGTTTTTTCCAGGAAATCAAAGCGGCGATAGAACCTAGTGATGGGAATTAGATTCTTTTAAAAAAGAATGTTATGGATAGGGGATCCCACTCTCAGGGCCCAGAAAAGCGAATGCTGACTGTGTAACAAATGGATCTAAATGCAAGCGAAGTTCAGACCGCGGGCTGATCATGGCGGTTGAAATATGACCCAGACTGAAGGGAGGGATTATTGCTGATCTGAAAATGGGGACTGTTAAGTTAACATGACCACAACTTTCCGCTGACCGAAACAGATTCTCTGCGATGGTATTGGAGTGTTTATCAGAATAACGTGTGCCAGTTCCAGTCCTGTAACTGTTCTTTCCATTTACGTACACATGAAAAGTCCACACAAAGCTCCCCCCCAATATATTCCACACAAATTATTTTAAAATATTGTGTGAAAATTTTCCTACAAATAGCAAAAATATCCTCAGTGGTGCAACAAAGATAAATAGATGTGCATCTGTCTGTGTGAAAAACATGTCTAAAGTAAATAATGGGAGTTTACAGAGGCCTTCGGGAAAGATGGCTGTGGATGCCAGAGAGTCTCACAGGGGATTTCAAAAGATCTTCAAATTATATGAAATGAATCTTCATATTAAAAAGTAATCAGTGTAGATTTCAACTTACTGTGGTTCCTCTCCAAGCCTGGCTGGCCCGGCTCATTGGGCTCAGTTCATAACTCTGCTGGCTGCTGCCATCTCAGCGCTGTCTGAAATTTCACATATTGGACAAACTGGGGAGGCTTGCCAGGAAACTAAAAAGCCTTCGCTGTACAAAAAAATATCATCAGAATAAAACCACAGCTGCCAGTAAAAACATGTTGGCAAAAAACCTTTTTGGGGGGTTAAAGCTAGGAATTATTTGTTATGAACAGGTGATTTTATTTCTATTTTTTTTTACAGGGCAGAAAAAGAAATTAAATGAGAAAAGTGGCTGTGAAGCATGGTGGTGGGAGTGTTATGGTTTGGAGACTGGACTACTAGACTTTTCAACAAGATGGACCCCCCAAATAAAACTCTAGATAAGAAAAACACTTGAATATGCTCTGAATGATAAGCTTATAGTCTGACAGAGCTCTTTTATTTAAAAGAAATATTTCCGTAGTCTTTAATTCTGAATCTGGATTAGTTAATGTAAAGCAATGCAAAAGAAAAACTCTTTCAGAAAGATCATGGAATCCTAAAACTCTCTTACTTGAAGAAGTGGGTAGATCAGAGCTGAATTTAAAACACTCTGTGATGCTTTTTAATGTTATTTAGTCGATGGATTTAAACTATTAAACGTCCAGGAATTCCCAAGAAGAGACGGAAGCGGCCAGCTATTAGACCGATTAAGGACTGGTTCTTTCCTGCAAAACAAAACAGAAACACTATCTCATCTTTCAGGTGTTCTTGATGTCTGTCTGGAGAAGCCGCCGCTGCCCTCCAGGGTGGCTGCTGCTCTTTGTGTTGACCGGCAAAAAATGTTCAGGTGGAGAATTAGATCAGAACATTGCAATTTAATAAGACTTTCACATCACTTTTCCTGTTAGGGGAGGAAAGTAACATCTTATTTGACAGTCAGTGGTTCCCTCCCAAATGTCAACATCAGCGCTGTGCTCAACTGTATTTCATTTGACTGAATATTAACAGAAGTATATAACAGACTTTCACTGAACTTATTTGCTTACTTTTTGGAGATAGCCTGATCTGTGAATGGGCTGAGAGAAATCCCGCTGCTGGATGGAGACAAAACACAGAGACGCTGCTCTCCTTAAAACACCAGGAGAGGCTAGAATGACTCGGGCACAAACGCAGGCGATGACGTATGATTTCTGGTTTTATTGTGAGTGAAATATGCCTTTACATTGTTCATCACCGCGGGGGTGAGCTTAATACATAAATAAAACATTCTTACAAAATGCGGCAATAAATCACAAATCGAAGACTTCTTTTTGTACATTTGATTTGTTTTATACATAAATCATATTTACACTTTTGCCCTTTTGTTTTTTAAATTTTTTTCCTTATTTTTTTCTTTTACATCGTTGAGACAAGCGTGTACCTTCTGTATAGTACAAACATTTCCTTCGAATGAAAGCCGAGGTATAAAAGCTCTCCTCTCTCTCCTGAGAAGACGCTGTGTTCTACTCTAGTGCATTTAATCATTTAAGGCTACACAGGGTGTCACCTGATGGCCACGCTCCTCTCATATTCAGGCATAACGTCATCGGGCACGAGTTCATTTTCCTGACTTTGCATCTGCTGATTGTCTCTAACGGAGACAGGTTGGTGGTTCTGCCCGGTTGCCACCCCGAACCCCCCCACCCCCCACCCCCACACACGCCAACCCCTCCTCCCACCCCCTACATCAAAGCCACTGCTTTTCATGGAATAACCAATTACGATCTGACAACTTCTTTGTTTCTTCAGTCAATTACAAATGCCATGGGGAAAATGTCACAGAGCGTGAGAGCCCACACTCATCACATTATCTCTGTGCAGCCACGACCCGCCCAGGAAAAAGATGTTAATTTCTCACAGCAGGTAGAGAACAAAAAAAAAACAAAAACACAACCAAAAAAAACCTCCAACAACTAAGAAATATTTCCATACTTTGTGAATGCTGTTGTTTGAGGGAGGGAATTTATTTAAGTTATAGGTGCAGTGCTCCCTAGTGGTCGAAACATGTGGACACCTAAAGCAACAGAGGAAGGGAAAAGAAAAAGAAAAAAGCAGAGAAAAAAGCTCATTTCTTACCGATTCTTTGAAAGGATTACACCAGAGCCATAAACAAAGGACATGAAGCAACTAATTGGCAGACCCCGTAAGCCTCTTACAAGACACACTATAACAAACCAGCCTGGACATGGAGTCAAAGCCTCCACACAGGCAGAGTTAACAAACAAGCACTCCAAAAAAACAGGAGACAAAAGAGGCAGCGGGGAGGCGGCGCCGTGATGCTGCTCGGCCGGTTGCAGCAAACTCTCCCTCTTTTTTCCTTCTTCTTTTTGTCTCTCCATAGCTTTAGCAGGATGACACTTTGTTCCTCTTTCTTTCCTACCTGTCCAGCAGGTAGCTGTGCTGCCCTAAACGGGACCGCAGTGGGTCTAAAACATTAAGACCAATCCGAATGGAAAACACTCCATGAAATATTTAGATTTGTGTTTAAAATAAAATTTAAAAAACAGAATGGCAGCATTTTTACGCATTTTTGAACAAATCAGCTCTCTTTGGATTTTTCTTGTTTTTGATTTAAAAAAAAGGGTGGGGGGGGTGAATACTAAGATGTCCTTGACAGAAAGGACCAGCGTTTGGGACCAAAGTGCCAAAGAACACTGAACAACATGAAATGGTCAGACTCAGGTGGAGTCACTATGTGGGACGTGTAAACATGTTTAAGTGAACCATCTTCCTCACTTACGATACGGATGTTTTGCCTCCACAACTTTAAAGCTTCAGGTGTGTCAACAAACTTCATACATAGAGCTGAAGGCTAGAGAGAGAGGTGCTCACGGCAGGGTTACATAGAATTAAAAAACTAAAGAAAGCCCACCTCTCTGAGCTCAGGTGAAAAATGAGATAATGGGAGGATCCCATTTACGTCATCCATTTACTCTGAAACGCACTAAGAGGAGGCAAATTGAGCCGTTAGACGCCCAGAAGACATCCACGATGAATCAACCCCCCCCCCCAAATGAGTCCGCCTGCTTTTCAGATGGTTTTCCTATAGAAATCAGATGGATCTGATCAGCAGTGTATGGGGTGAAAAAAGGAACCCGGTGCTGAAACGGCACCGAGCTTCCTTATAATAAAAAAAGAAAACAAGAAGAGAGAAAGAAAAATGTTGCTAGGATAACAAAAAAAAGCTCCCTTCTGTGGTTTCAGTCTTAAAGTGAACCGCTTTGAGAAGGCCTCACTTTGGTCCACTCACAAAGCGGCCTGTGCTGGATTCCGGGGACGGAACGGCGGGAGCGGGCGGGGCACCTGGGAAAGCCGGTGGGACCTGAGAGGCCCTTAACTTTGAGGGGGGCTTTTCGGTGAGAGAGACTCTAATCGTTTCTTTGGAGAAAGAAGGTGGACTTTTAGACTGCGTGCACACAGATTCCATCATCTGCGACATAACCGGATCCTTAAATGTCAAAAGCAGTGGTGTTACGTGGTAAAACCCAGCAGAGTCCCCATACGGAGCCGCTCCCCTGCATGTACAGTCATGCAGCTAGTTAACCCAAAGCCTTTTCGGGTTGATTCGAACAGCCCCCCAAGAGTCCTGCGCGGTACGCAGATGGGTGGCGTGGCGGGGTCGGTGGGGATGACGAGCAGGAAGAAAGCGGCGCCCCTCAGCAGAAGTAGATCTCTCCATCCACGGGCGGCTCAGGGACGTGCTGAGGGTCTGCGTGGGACAGAGGAGAGGAGTCAGTGTCACGGGCACACCAGAGGGCTCACAGCCATTGCTTTTCGCTGACAAAAACTGCCAGTTGGGATGCTCTTTTTTCTGTTTATTTTAGCCTTGCTTTAGACGCGGGGAGAAAAACGGCTACATTTACACCTCATTTAATAAACTCTTACTGGGGCTCGAAGGGTGCGTCAACTCCCACTGAAATGTGGGACAGCTGAATTATTTACCTTCCTGGCTAATTTAATATTGCAGCAAATCTTTGCGGCGCCTCTGAACCGGATGGAATACTAAGCAGATCTGAGAGGTCTTAACATTTTTTTTAAAAAGATTGCAGATTGTGGAATGCGTGCCTCTGATCCAGCTGTTGCAGCTGACACTCACACAGTCATTCACAGTCATTCAACAGCTGTGTGAGCACAGGCTATGTAGCCCATTCTGCTGTTAGATCTGCTCATGTAGAGACTGATAAAATGTTCAATGCTACATGAGGATACAAAAGAATTCTTGAATGGGTGAATCTAAGACCTGACTGATGTGCTCTGACTCAGTCGTGCCCTTGATGTTGCGGCAGAGGGGAACAAAGTCAGAAAAGAGTCACGTCCGCTGGTGATGAAACCGTCTGATTTGTGAGGAAATGGCTATCATTTTACACGAAAATAAGCGCAAAGCTGCTTTTTAATCGGCGGACCAGGCAACCATGAAGAAAGACGCCCGTCAGACACTGTGTTTATGCAAAACGCGCCAAAGCTATTCTGGCTTGATCTGATTATTCGGACGTGACCTTATATGGGTTAGCCCGTCAGTGTCTTATTGAGGACAAGGTCTCAATGCATTTTTTATCTTTCTAGGGAGGTAGCCATTTAGAGAAGTCCACATCAGTGTTTCTCTGTGAGTTTTTCCTTGGCGTCTGTTATTTGAACACTGACGCGTCTTTTCCCCGCGGCCCTCGCTCCTCCCTGATCATACTGGGCACCGAGAAGTCCCACTCAATATTTGCCCAGAGGCTTGTATCAGGGTTTAGATATCTGTTAGTCAAATTGTTTTAAAACAAAAGGGAGGCTCTGTCTACGAGGGATAAAAATCCCTCCTTTCCAAAAAAAAAAAAAAGTCTTTATAATGAGCGGAAGCCCCGGAACACAAAGAAAAAATGAGGGATTTCTTTCAAGTTTTAAAAAATGGGGGTTTTCACTCGCCTCATGTAGGCTTCAGATAAACTTTGTTTTCGCTCACAATAAAAGGCAGCGGATTCTGCCTCCCTTCCCGGGAAAACAAAGAGGCTTGACAGTTGAAAAACTGAACACATCCTTCAAGAATGCGGCACTTTCTGTACCCTAAATCGTTTCTTATTGGCAGCTCGGCAGATGAAAAGGCGCAGAAGCGTTCGCTCTCTGGGGGTTTTGTCGGCCATTCTCTCTGCTGAACGCGACGCCCACTGATGTTCATCAACCTGACTCATGTTTTACTATCTCCTCCACAGCTGAAAGCCGTTTCACACCGCTTCCGCACAAGTCTGAAGTGAACGCTGCTAATTGTTTGGGTTTTTTTTAAATTAAATTTCTTTTTTTATACCTTTGACCTACCCAGCATGCACAGCAGCGTGACAAAATCCCAGGAAGCCTTGGACCTCTTGTGTCGGAGCCGGGATCAATTTTTGTCACTCACAAAACAGCTGTAGACCTTGTATATTTATTCCCCCCTTTTATGTCTCATTATCCATCCAACCACACACCGTCTTTACAATAAAAAACAAACATCGTGCGTCTGATGTGAAGTGTCCTTGACAATAAAACACTCCACTTCAACCTGATGACTCACTGGGAGACACTGAATAATTCATCAGAATTCATCCTCCCGCTCACCATTCTCTACCTGCTGTCTGCGCGCTCCCCCCCTTGCTCTTCTTCTTTTTCTTCTCCTTTCCCTCTTTGCTTTTGTTCTTGGCCAGCTGCAGGAAGCTCTTTGAGATCTGGTTGTTGGCCTCGCTGGCCTTGAGGTTGGTGGAGGACGAGCTGAAGGGATTGAGGCCCTTTCCTTTGGTCTTGGCCCGCTGGGCCTGCAGCCTCGGCAGGGAGGAGGAGGACATGGAGGAGAGCTCTAGTGGGTCCAGCTCCAGAGACTGGGAGCTGCCAAGGAACAGCGACTCATCGGACGTGGTAGAGGGAGTCCTCTGGAAGTACAGGAAGGAGGTTAGATACACGAGCTCACATTGGTGCCTTCATTGGCGAGTGAATATGTGTGACGGGGATTTGAAAGCGATTCTGCCCAGCTCTGAGAAATAAAAAAACTAATAATCTTTTTCGAGGAGTTTTTCAAAATTGACTTTGAAGAGGACCCGAGTTCAAGCCTCTGATGTGAGCCTCCACACACTAACTCTGCTGAAGTGTCATTGAGCAAAAACACTGAATCCTCCCTTCTTGCTGAGTGCTCGTCTGTGGCCGCCCTACAGACAGAAGAGGCCTGCGGGGATCAGCAGGTCATGCCGTTGTTGCTGCTGTGAATTCCTAATGGCCCCCACTCACCTCAGACAGGCGGAACTCCTCCATCTTGTCAAGCTGCCGCCTCATGGCGTCCCTGTCCCGCTCCAGCTTCCTCTGGGCGTCTCGCAGCCTCTCCAGGTCTTTCTGGTACTCCTCCTTCTTGCTCTGCAGCTCCCGTTTCTCCTCCTCCAGCACCTTGTGCAGCTTCAGCATCTCCTCCTCCTGCAGGAGTTTGGAAGCATAATGATTGATTGGTTGAAGCGTTTGGTGTCTGGAGAGGTGCGCGTTTGTGTGTTCAGGTTTAGCAGGAAGCTACAATAGCTGACACTGTATGGTATAAAGTGGGGTGGGACTCGACTAAGGCCATGTGAAATCATCTGACTCCATTTGGTCAACTCCCAGGAAAAGGCACAGAATGCAGTCTTTAGAATGAAGCTCAGGTCTGCTGAGGTAAACGAATTAAGTATATTGTGAGGAGAAGAAAAAGTGGAAATCGAGACCTCACTGGTGCTGAGTAAATAATTTAGTCTTCTCGTGTTTTTTCAAGTAAAGTATGGATTTGAGAAGTTTATCCTTCACCTGAGTATTTCATTCAATTCAATAGTATTACAATAATATGTGTGTGTGTGTGTATATATATATATATATATATAAATCCAAACAACACCTGAATTCTCAACATCAACACAAGGCACCAAATCCACCATTTTCAGTGCTCACTTGCTGGCAGTGTGACCAAAGAAACCCATAGTTAGTCACGTTTGGATACTGAGTGAGGACAGGATGGACCACTGGGAGGTCTTACGGCTTTTATGTGGAGGTGAGGTCAATCAAAAAGAGGTGATCTTTAAGCTGTTCAGCTGAGAAACCTGGCGCAGGGTATTGTGCATGATTTTTTTGTGCTTCTTTTTGTCTTGTTTAACTTTTCGTGGAAATTAAAATAAAAAAAGTGTGAAAAAGACACACTCCCTATCGACTTAACTGTCACCCCCTAGAATGCTCGCTTAAGCAGTGTCTAACTAATGTGCAGCTGCCTGACATCAATAAATGACTTTAAAAGGAGTGACTTCCTGCTGAGGCAGAGAACAAGAACTGCAGTGACTCTAATGTAAACAAACTTCTTCACCAAACAGCAAGGGCTATTTTAAGGCTCAAATCGACCCTGAGACTAATGAAGACCAAATCTGGTTGAGGATAATGCCCGGTTACCTGTAAGTGCACCAGAGTCTCCCTTTGAGTGAGCGACTGCTCCCTGTGCTCCCACTCCCTCTCCCTCCTCCTCTTCTCCTCAGCGTGAGCTGCCTGTTGTCTCTGAAGGGAGGCCAGCTCCTGACGCTGTTTCTCCAGGCTGCGCTGCTTCTCCTGCTCAATCAGCGAGCTGGGCCGCGAGGACTGCCGCGATAGAGACGCACAGGAGGAGGAGCGCTCGCTCAGGGCCTGCCGCTGGTCCTCGATGTAACTGTCCTGCTGGACGACAACCGCCTGGGACGGACGGAGGCACACATGAATCACCCATTTTTTGGTTTCTTTTTTGGGCTGTGTCAACACTGCATCGCGACTTTGCTCATTTCACATCTATCTCCCCTTGTTTCACACAGGAGGAGAGAGGCAGAAATTCACAGTGACAGCTGAAAGCTTCCCAGAGTTGCATCATGTCTGTACTGGTGTGGTGCACACAGATGCACGGCATGGGAGCCAGCGTACCTGTAGAGTGCTGAGCAGGAGGTGCAGGTTGGAGACACTGTGGAGGACCTGCTGTTGGGAAAGAGAGAACGCTGAGTGTCATGTGAACTCAAAACATCCTGCTGTTGATGAACATGAAGAAGAAAATCCCCCGTCAGCTCACCAGAGATGACGATTGATGCTGAATTTTCTAAAAGCCGTGCTCAACTTTGCTTTTCTAAACTGCACCATTCGAGGTGGCAGCGTTTTATGAATGTACATCTACCAGTTAGAGTTTTAGAAAAAAAATAGACTGACTGAGTGAATAGAGGTGATATTTACTCCTTCCAAAAGCTGACAAAGAGACAGAGTAACCGACCTTTCCTCTGCGATCACCGGCATACAAAAAAGATCCCTGTGTTACTGGGAGCTGCTCAGGATAGGGAGCACAGAACTGTATCTGCGAGCTCTGTGTAGCTATGAGAAGAAGGGACTGACCAGGCCGGACAGAGGGACATGATTTACAGTAAAGAAATTCTTCTTAAAACTATTTAAAATACCCCCTGAACAGTGAGACAACTTTAATCACAAAGTCTCTGCTGTGGGGACTGGATGTGTGTGCCGTTTCATTAACTATTAACAAGGTACTTAGCATAATATTCATGTGGCTCTGATGTGAACTCTTTATACGATCTCCTTTATTTTTTGTTTTCTTGCTATCGGCTTTTTTCCCCCACTTATTTTGTTGGTGTCACCACCCCCCCCCCCCCCCCTCCTATTTTTTGGAGCAATATGTTCACAGTAATGTTCATAAATGTCATTAAATCTTCTGCAGCTCTGCCGCAGTTGCAGCTGATGCTGGTAACAATGATATTGACACGGAGTTGTGAGCGTTTCCATGTCAACGGCGGCGGTAAGCGCATTAGACACAGGAAATCGGCCTGTACCTCACTGTTCCTCTTCAGCAGCTGCAGCAGGTTGGCGTTTCCTCCCTGCACACAAACAGGGGCACACGCGGTGAGCACAGACCCAGCGCTGGGATGCCCTCACACGCACACATCTGCCTGTGCGTGCAGCATATGTGGGGCTGTTTGCCGTACATTTCACTGAGTGAACACGATGCATGCTGTAAGAGTGGCTAATTGTGGTTATGATTATCTCTGGCAGCAGGCTCCCGTGCTTCCGCTAAATTTCCATGAGGTAAACATGTCTTAAAAGCTTTTATTTACAACAACAACAACCTTACATAAATGTGTATTCAACAGAAGATGGAAGGCTTGAATCAAGGCACTGTATTTTTAATGATCTTGCTGATTCTTCTTCTACTGCTGCACTCTCTTTGAACTCTGGCTCGGTGCCCGGGATGAAAAATCTAAAGCTTCCCTTTTATTCTGTTTGGAGAGCAGGAGATACTGCTTATAAGATGAGAAAATGCTTTTGTTAAATGGCCAAAACATGGTAGCATGACTCCATTAAAACAGTCATATGAGGGACATAAGCAGGCTGACTGACAGGAAAGGGCAGAAGCTATAATAGCAGCATTGAAATCCAATTAATTTATTTTCATCCACTACCGGATAGTTAAACAGCTGATGGTCGCTAGTGGCAACAGGACCTGGCAGGAAGAGTCAAGAGGCTAATTTACTTGAAGGGAGGGGATGAGGAGAAGCAGCTAAATTGATCTTAATGGTGTTTGTTAATGTTGCTGGACAAATGCAGACCCACATATGCCCTCGGGCTTTCTCTGAGGTGACACATCGCCTTACGAGTGAAAGGAAAAATAAATAAATAGAATAACTGGATGCTGAGGTGCACACCTTCTTCAAAACGCTGTCTGACTCTGTCCTGCGCAGATCTCCTGCGGTGTCCTCGCTCTCGTCTCTGTCCCCACCTGTACACAAGGCAGACCACAGCGGCCGTCAGTAAAGAGTACAAAACATTTCAAACCAGCACTCGGAGATAAAACGTGCTTGCACAAGGCCAGGAGGAAGGCTGTGGGGGTGAGCACATGCTCAGGACAGTCAATAAGTGCTCTGTAACTGCATCCTGAAGATGCCCCCCCACCACCTTCCCGTCTCTGGAACACAAAAAATCAATTGTGTCGTCCCAAAAACACTATATCTGTTTTCCACCCATTGTCACTACACGTTTGGAACTTTGACGTCAGGTCATTTGAAAAAGTTTATTATGTTTCCCAATTAATATGTTTTAATTGATAGTGAACAACAGTCATGATAAGGTTAATACTTCTATAAAACATAACCTTTAGATGATAAATGTTCTCCCTCATATGTCTGAATAATAACTTGAAAGTGTCCAATCGATAGAAGAATTCTGTGGCTCGGTGCTTCAGTGGAAGTATTGATCAGATATTTACACTGTTAGGATACACAAGCTATCAGCCAGCACACCATGACTTCAACAAGTGGCTATTAATGCACTGATGTCATCATCATCTTCCTGTGGAGGTTACGATCCACCGACTTGCCGTCATGCTCAGATGAAGTCCATAAAAGCCGAGGCTTTCAACCTCATTTAGCTCTTAACCCTTTAATGTCCTCCCTGAGAAAATTATCAAAGGATTTTTTTTTTGCATTATTTCATATCCTTTGAGTGTTAATAATTCAAATCAATGTTGTTTTTTTTATTCCAAAATGGTTATTGCATACTGTGTTTTCTCTGAATCCAGAGATGGTTTACCTTCAAATTATATGGAGATTTTCTTGTACATTAATTTAGTTGTACTGCTATTTGTATCTTAGATTTGTCTTTGCATTATCTGCCATCTCAATACAAATAAACTCCAGGTCTACTGCTAAGGGGAAACACATTCATTTAGAAGGAAAATAACATTTTCATGTACCTGAAAGCGCATGGTCTATTTCTAAAGTGATTTTCGAACTCGTAAAACCCTGAAAAAACAACAAAAAAAAAGAAAATATTTAAATTCTTTAGGGGGGCTACCAAGTATTGACAATATGTTTTTCAGTGAGCTGGTCATGATATTAGGCCAAACCTCTGTACCTGAAACTACTAAAATCTGTTTTGGATTTGTATTTTGTGCTTTGGTATGCTAGTGAAATTCTTTATATTCTTTGTCATTCTGGTGTTCTTGAATGCCAAGTCCTAATTGTATGCAATTTGTGTCCAAAATTTTAAGTGGAGTCAAGAGGCTCACAACACCATTCAGCTGCTGTGAAAACAGATACAAAGAATAATCTCAAACTCTGCTGTATCTTTTGTATTTCTATTAAAGTTAGTCACAGACATGTCCTTAGGAACTAGGAAACAATGCCAACTTTTGAAAAATGGTTAAAATTGTTCACACATCCAGTTGTTGAAAGTTGACATGCTACTTGTTATGTTTTTTGTTTTTTTTAAATTAAGCAATTGTAACATTTTAAAAACATCAAACTGATGCAAGTGCCTTTGCGTTGCATCAGTTCTCCAGCACCACTGTGGATGCAGAGATCTAGGTCCATTACAGCTCAATATCTGCCGCAGTATCAGCTTACAAGCCATCAGTTCAGAGCTATCGCTCCAGGCCACGTTTCCCCTTAGGAAGCCTCAGCTCAGCCATCCAAGTTCCTCCTATTTTATCTACAGCTCTGAAGGGGGGCCTAGTGCAAAGTGTTAGGTGTTGCTCTCTGCTCTTGTGACACCACTAAGATTCTATTCAAATGCAGAAAGAAAAAATGTAATGTGTGTTTAGATACTGTGGATTCTTTGACACAGTATGTGGGTCAGTGGCGCCGGTCCAGAATCTCTCAGTGACCACACGAGCGTGCGATTTCGCGTCAGCAAACAGAGGGACGGTCTTACTCTTACTGCTGTGCATCTGGTGACTGTCGAAGCCTCCGAAGGTCTCGGCCCGACGGGGCAAACACACCGGTCCGGCACCTCCTCCCTCATGGACGCTGGCCATTGCACCTCCCAGACTGCTGTTCACCAGCCCCTGCAACGTCTCCACTGTCACACACAGAGACAACCAGGGAGAGGCAAACATTAGTGGCCAGGTCAGTAACTGGATTATCCCAGTTAACTGTGTTACAGTACAGCTCTGCACCCATGACTCCAGATAGGCACTTCTGCTTTCAACCTGGAACAGGCTCCTGTTGCTTAGCAACTATTGACAACCTCTTTGATCCGCAGAGCTTCTTCACTAAAAGTTCAAACACATTTGCCGTCTGACAGACGTATCAAATCTGGCCGGACACGTGTTTGTCTAGATGCAGACAGGAGTCTAGGAACTGTGACTTGTCCAGTGAAAACAAGAAGAGTGAAACATGTCGCTGGCGGATGCAAGCCCACTGCACACAACAATGAAGCCGATTCACAAATCAAATAAAAGGTCCTGTAGGAGGAGGAAAAAAATACAAAGATAGGGGGGAAAAAACAATCTGGAATAGATTGGATAAAAAAAGTAATGCCATGCTGATTCATAGCAAAAGAGGTAACATTTTTTAAAATGTTACATAGTTACCAAACCTGCAAACTGAAACTGCGCCTTGTTTTTGTTTTTGACCTGAGTACATGTTTATGCAGAACAGTGTTTACCAGAAGCAGTTTAGCAAGCTTAGAAGCCAGCAACAGAAGTATGAGTGTACTCTGTACTTACAGCTTTTACCTCTGCATTCACTTACAGAGAAACTGCTAAAAACCATGGGTCATTTAACCTGGAAATACACTGAACATACTGTCCTGGAACATCATTGTGGTCTGTAAAAGTGTTAAAACTGCATCTTGCTGAGTAAATTTGGTTAATTTCTCTGAAAGACAGCAAAACTATGGGAATGCAAAAGTAATATGATATCTTTGCCTGGGAAGTCATTCACAGCCTGAAAAAAATATGAATAATTGCTCACTGTTCTGGAAACTCAGCTTGCCTTTTAGAAGAAAAAGAAATCAGTAGTTTTATTTTTCAATTCTCTAAAAAATGACTCAAGCCGGCTGTTGAAATTTCAAGTGATCTTAATGGGCAGAGAATGTGCTGTGCTTCCACGTCTTTCTCCACATTTCAGTCTTTTTGTCACAGTGTACGGCTCAGCATCTCTCCCAGCTCATGCTGATTTCCTCTCATACACATTTGATGAGCTGGGATGTGAGAGCACCAAACAAAGTTCGAATAAATGTTAAAACATAACCCGTGTCTCCTTTCATGTTTTCTGTACACTTTTTCGAGGATCGTGCCAAAACTTAAACGATCTTGCCCTCAGCTTGCTCTTGTTTTCGGATGAGAGGCAGCTATCAATTAAAGTGTGAGTTGTCATCTGAATGATTGCTAGAAAAGAATGTATAAATTAACTCTGTCATGCAGAAGCAGGACAATCTGAATATACCCCATCATGAACTTGAGGTTTGATATGAATTAGTATGCTGATTGATAAGAATCAGCATACACCTCACAAGTGCAGTATTGATACATTAAGGATCTTGAAATTTGAGCTGTTTATTAATAAAAAACATCAAGTGGTCATTGTAATTTCCATAAATAACCTGCATCCCTCTCACTGTAACTGTATCCCTTCATTCTGCTTCATTGCAATCCTCCCTAAATGACAGAAGCTTCTCCAGTACACACATAAGAAGCCCTCTTTTCCCCCGTCTTACCTTCCTGCAGGGCATCCTTCATGATGGAGGCCCCCTGGGGCGGCTCCTGGCTGCAGGCTGACCTGAAGAAAGGTTCAACCTGCTGGCAGGCCTCTTCGCCTGGGTTCATGCCCTCCCACATCCCCCTGAAGAGCCGCACCTTTTCCTCCAGCAGCGACATTATCTCTGTATCCTTCTGCTTCAACATATCTGATCAGTGGAGACAGGCAGGAAGGCTGGTGAGGGGCATACTTGATGATACTAGGAGCAAATTTCGCCCTGCTTTCTTTCACATGGTCACATTTAATATGTTTCTCTCACCTCTCATTTCTTTGGCTTTGGTTTCTAATTGTCTCTTGTCATCCTCAGTCTCGCTGGGGATCCCTTCATCCTCATCCTTATCCCTGTCGAGTTAAACAAAAAAAAAACATGATGTACAATGACAAGTCAAATCTCTATGATGCACTCAAGGTATGAATAACAAAAGAGGATCTGACAGTGTAACTATGAATTATCAAAGTCAGGGTGCAAATTTATTCAAAGAAATCTTTTTTTTTAAAGTTGGACTTTTGTTAATTTAAGTCAGATGGATTTAAAACTTTTTTCAAGCTTTGGCTTCCAGATAGATAAAGATGGGTTTCTTTGCATTCTTTGCATAATTGAAAAAATCAGTCAATATGTACCAGATCTTGTCAAAGAACAACCTACCACCTCTAAAATTTTTCCCATCAGAATGACTGTATGAGGATCAGTTTTGTTTCCATCTTCATTTCTGCCAATAGCTTGATCTCAGTTCTGTATTCTGGCAGGAATCAGAGCAGGATGGAGAGAGACAGAGAGCTAAATCTCTCTCCTTCCTACTGGCTGCATTCAAATAATCCTCTGCTTATAGTGAGCTGCCCTTGAAGCCAATCCAGCATTAAACTGTCCCCGAGTACATCCCATCCCCAGGTAGAGTCGTACTAATCCTCCTGACAGCGCAGAGCCCTGTCTAAACTTACCATATATACTACTATCTAAAGTACTGGGCAGGGTCCTGCACTCTAAAGGGGCCGGCCCAGAGTACTGAGCACAGTAAAGGAACATTTCAGTCACAGCAGAGTTTAAAAAAAGACAGTAACATGCAGAGTTAAGGCCAGTGTTGGGGTATAAGGCAGTAAAATATTTCTCAGGTAATAAAAGGGCTTAGCGGACTTACATTGGGGATATTGAAAAACCCAAATGCAGAACCGATAGAGGTTTGACTCACATGGACTGCATGGCGTTCTGGATGAGCTGCATCCAGGTGTTGCGCTCGTCCTTGGAGCTGGCCTGAACTTCTATCATCTCCGGCTTCTCGATGCCCGCAGTGATGAGGAAGAGGCCGCGCTCTTTGTTAGCTACCTCTCTAACAATCAGCTTCTGGAGGGAGATAACCGTGGAGCGCTGGTCCTGCAGGGAGGGACGGGCGGGGGAAGAAAGGGAGTGTTTGATGGAGGTGGCATGGGAGGGGAAAAAGAAGAGAGAGGGAGGATTGAGAAAGGGAAGAGGATGACAAGAGCAAGAAAAAGGGAGGGTTGGAGCACAGTAAAACAAGAGGAGAGGGGGTAATTAAGGACCGAGGGGAGGAGGGACAGACAAGTGGAGAGAAGACAAAGGAAATGTCATTTCTGTTAAAGCTAGAAGGAAAAATGTTTTAAAAGACGCAGAGAGATAAAGAAAAGAACACAGAGTGAGATCCCCACGGCTGCCAACATTTGAGCGCGCGAGCGCCACAAACCGCTGTTTGATTTCTGCACCATCAAGTCAAACTCTTCAGCTGTAACCACATCTCAACATTTTTCTGGCAAACCGCTTGTCTGAGGTTTTAAAGAATAGGTTAAGATTTTTCTGTTTCTCTTCCTCGTGTGACTGCACTGTAAACAAAGGGAACAAAAATACAAAGCTCACGCTCTGACGTTCAAATCAAATCAAAAGGGTATCTGGTGAGATTGTTCTGGGTTTTTTTTTTTCTCCACATAATTCTTTGTTTTTCGACATCCCTGTACTGCAGCCCAGTGATAAGAGCTGCCACTGGCAGAGGAGAAAGTTTGAATTTGCAACAGGAAATGGAGAGAAGGAAACAGTCTCTGTCCTGTTTAAATAAGGACAAATCTTATTTAGACCAAATATCTTAAAACCATAATTATTTAAACTTAAGAAGATCTTGTTCATAAACTCAACCAAGTGCTCCTGATTTTGTGCGACTTCAAAAAACAAAAAAGGTACCATCTCTCTCATTGTGTCAACAGCATTTTTTAAAGATAGATGTCATTGTACTGCCACAGGCCTGCCTCTGTTTTCTTTATTCCTAATGTGTGACAATGAGAGTGCTCCGTGCCATGAAGCTGCGAGTCCTGTAAACATGGGAAAAACAACTCAAAACCTACATGATTTATCACAGCTGGGTTAGAAGCCCAGGGCCAGAGCCGAGTTATGAGGTTGAGCTGGCGTGCAAGCGAGAGGAAGGCATTATTGCACAGTGGGGAGAGTAAGCGGAGCAGCTAATGCTAACAGCAACAGCGGTAGGATGGGAAAATATGACAACAACCTCTCTGGCAGGGCTTATAAGATCTTAATAACCGGAGGGAGGGCGCAAGAGAGCATGGAAAGGAGGGGAGAGTTGACAGTAAGGACCTACCAGCACAGCAAAGACATATTTCTGGTCTTTCTCCTGGAGGAAAACCAAGATGTCTGAGAGGAGCAGAGCATGGACGTCTGGAGGACAAACAGAGCACAGAGGAGAAGTAAATAAAGATCCCATTTCCACATTTAGAAATGCATAAAGAAAGAATTGTTTGTGTTCCCTCACCCTTTAATCTCCCCTGTGTGTTCTTCAGCTGCAGCGGGCCGTCGTGGATCAGCTTCCTCCTCAGCAGGTCATTCCTGGCAAAGATCTGACCGCTCTTCATCATCATGATGGACTTGGTATCCAGTCGGCTTTGAAATTCTTTCAGCCGCCGTCTCTTGTCGTGCTCGTTCACTTTGCTGTCGACCGCCGCGATCACCTCCTTCACCAGCCGCACCGCCTCTGCCAGGTCGTCATAGTCCTCCTCGCTCTCTGCGTTGGTCACAAGGTGGCAGGTCAGAATGGAAAAAGAATTAGTGGGGTTGATAGACTCGATAGAGACTTTTATTCAGGCCCATTATATTCAACCAAACACATTTTGTGATTTTACCACAAGCCTGATCTTATATAACACAGATCAATCTGACGGGGAGAGCAGCACAGCTGAGAAAGTGTTTACACGGAGCAGAGGGATGAAGTGATATTTGGTTAACACTTGTGGTATTTATCCATACGGCTGCGGTACATGTTGGCTTTTCCAACATCTACTCTCCATTCCGTATGATCTTGTGATCTGAGATGAACATTTCAGATTTGCACTTTTGAACATCACATTTTGAAGACGTTTGCCTTCCAGAAGCACTTTTGTCTTCTTCCTTAACATGAGAAATATTTATGACAGCCCTAACCCTAACCCAACCCTGACAATATAGGAACTATCTGATATTGTGAGAAACTCTAAAAACTATATGCCTATATACATATATACAAATGTTTTTAGTGTAGTATTCAGAAGAAATCTATGCTAATGCCAACAATTTGGCTCATCAAGCTTTACTGATTAAACCCCACTGGTAAAAGATTTTATTAACTTGTCAACAGTTGATGCCATGATGAGTTGTGTATTTATCTGAGAGTGAAACTAATGGCTCAAAAGCAGACTACTTTCCTCCTGAGGTTGCTCTACTTGAATGCTCCCATATGCAGCATATCAACATTCTCTCAAACTGTGAGAATACAGTGTTATTTCCTTGCAGTATATGTGAGAGCTGCCAGGAAGGAGTCTTCTTAAAGAACCTTGGGATTAAGTCAGAGCCCCCACATGGCACTATAAAGAGGCTCTCGGGAAGGATTAGAGAAAACGTACACAGTAGGAGGCCAACTGATGAGAGGTGCTTTAAATCAGATACAAATATGGTGTGAAGTGTCTCAGCTCTTGAAAGTATATTTGATCTGCTACCATACCTGTCTCAGTTTTATGAAACTAGATGAACTCATGTTTTTAAAAAAAAGACTTTAAAGGATGTTTCTTTTTAAATTACACATTTCTGTTTAATTTCAGTGAACTTGACGACCTAAACTCTTATAGGAAAACATTTTTTCAAAACTTATGATAGGTTGCTTTACTTTAATAATCAGACAGATGATCAATCAAATAACATCAAGCAAATCTTAAAATGAATGTGTATTTCAAAAAAGCTATACAGGGGAGACCTGGCAGGTTTTTAGAGAGACATTTAACATTTTGGTCAAAGCATCTAACATCCAAGAAAACTTTCCTCATGAAATGTTAATGTTTGGTTTGAACTACAAAATCAACTTGTTAGTGTAATGATTTAAATGTCATAAACTGTTTCATTGCCCATCTTGGTTTTCTCCTACTAGCATGCGTGTGAGTTTGAGAGAGAGAGAGAGAGAGAAAGAGAGAGAGAACGAGCAAGAAGGAGAGGGAGATAGAGAGAATCCTTTGGTTACAAGTTCAAATAAAAAACTTAAGTCATGACTTAAGGTGATGTCTTTTTTTAACTGACTTCAAACCTATTAGTTTAAATTCCCTCTCCTTGACTGCACTGAGGGGGACAATAATTCTGCATTAATAATCTGTCGTTATCAAGGATCTACTCAATTAAAATTGACTCCCTCCTCCTTGGTCCCTCCATTATGAAGTCCTGAGTGCGCAGTGAAACACAGCTGATGTGAAACCAACCTTTTACATGCTGGAGCATTCTCTGTATCAGCGAGGGGTACTTTGTTATCCTCTGGGTCACCAGCAGAATGCATTCTGGGATGCCAAGCCTCCGCACAATGCTGCTACTCATCTTTTTCTGGGGGGATAAACAAGAGGTGCTTCAGAGAGACGAGCCCACGCAATAGGTGGCGGGGGCTTTACACAATCAACCGGAAAGTTTCAAACTCAGGAAGAGTGAAAATTAGGTAATGTTGAGATCAGGATCAGGACAGTGAGCTTTAAGGTCTGACCGCCCATAAACGGTGTTCTGTTTGCGAAAACTCTCTATAAGTGAAAGGGTTGCATCTGGAAGGGAATAGTATGTAAGAAAATTGTTATCTCACTTTGATAAAGGCCTTGAAGCGTCTGTCTTTGGTCAAGAGGTCCTTATATAAGTTGACGGCTTCGTTGTGGCGGCTGCAGAACCTTCCGTAGGCCTTCTTCATACTGTCACCGATGGATCCCGAGAACTACAGCAGAACAAGCCAGATGAGTGCTCATACTATTACACTGCCCATGTGGTTGGTGGGTTTCTGCACCGACAGGGTGTCTATGCAACAAACATTTACGATACCATTGAGAGCAAAACTTTGAGTGTTGGCACTCTCACCTGGCTGAGCAGGATGTCTCCTATCCTGCTGATGATGAAGCTTCCCTCCCAGCCTTCTATCTGGCTCTCCTTCTTCCGCTCCAGGAGCCGTAGGAGGAGCTGCGAGTGGATGTCCAGGAGTTCATCGAGGGCTGGGAACAGCTTCTCAAGAGTTTGGAGCTCCAGCTGCACCTCGTTCTGCAGGCCTTTGCTGTACACTTCCGACATGATGCGCAGCGTCCGGATGTGATGCATTTCTGTCTGCATCAGCTCTGAGGACACGAAGAGGCACGCGATTACAGGCCATGACAGAAGCAGCACTGTCCCAACGAATGCTGTTACAGAATTCTGCAAAGTGCCTAATCTAATTCATTAAATCATTTAATCATTTTGCTTGGAACTCTGGCGACTTTCGCAAGGGTAAAGCTTCTCGGAATCAGATGAATCAAAACTTTCCACAAGCGGATTCAAGGGAAAACAGGAGATAACAACAAACAGAAGTGTCTCTGTGCTTTTCTCAAACAGCGTAAACACCTAGCCGTCAAAAAATTGGCCCAATGAGTATGTGACCGTTAGACGTACCGTAGATTACATCTTGTCTCTTCACCAGCTCTCTGTCCAGCTGCTGCAGGTACTGCTGCTCCACACCCAAACTCCAGGAGTCCGCCTCCAGCTCTTTGACCTCTGCCTCGAACTCCCCCATCAGCTGCCCGTCCATCATCTCTGTCCCTGGACGAATAAAGGCTCATATTTACGATCTCACAGAGAGACGAGAACAACGCTTGGGGTGTGAGGAGAGGCAGCTGCGTGCATGAGCTGACCTTCATCGGTGAGGGATTCCATGGATTCTGTAACCTGGTTGGTTCTGTTGAGCGAGTCAGTGGATTGAGAGAGATACCGCAGGCCTTTAATGGGCATCTCATCAAACACGGGTCTGAAGAGAGAAGTGATAATATAGGTTAGAATACTAATGCTGTTTTCATAACGGGTTAGTACCACAGATGCTCGTTAATCTGTTGAAACACGCAGCGTATGCAGTGATGCATTGAGGGGTTCACACATTAAAAAGAAAGATGAATGAACACATAAAACCAAACAATTAAAAATGCTCTCAATAAAAAGTTTAATATCAACAGAAGCATTGTATCCAATTTAAATGGAAATGTGAACACCCCAGGCTCTTGATGCCACCACACACACACACACACACACACACGTCTTACCCAGCTATGTTACTTATTGAGAGACTCTTAGAGAGGCTGTTTCCGGGAAAAGTCATGATGCCGGTGTGTCTTCGCCCTGACGAAACCATCAGGGAAGAGTGATCCTCTGGTGACAAGATGGCCGACCATGGGCGTTCCCTCGTCCCACCGGCTGGAGCAGAGATGGTTTGGAACACAGTTAGAGGTGACTCAAAAACACACAAATAACCACAGAGAATCCTGTAAATGATCCCTTAACGCTGCAGTGATCTCATTGTGTATGTAAAGTGTATAACTCTAGAAAAATAGCATTTATTCAAAGCGAAAACTCAATACAATTTAAGTTTAAAACTATTCAAAATCTCCACAGATGCATTTTTTTCTAAGCTGGTGAGACGAGTACTTCCTCCACTTAACGATCAATACATAGAAAGGGCACCTTAATACATACATATATATATATATATATATATATATATATATTTGTATTATTATTGTAATACATAAACTCTAGTGATTGTTCAAGGTTTGATGCTACAGCAACGTTCCACTAGCTGGAAAGTCATTTCATGTTTAAATGTAAAAGCTATCAACAGAGTCACAGAGTGATGCTTTTAAGAGTATGGCGTCCAGGGGTGTGCAGAGTCGGTCCTCAAGGGCCGCTGCCTTGCAGGTTTTAGATGTTTCCCCACTTAAACACACTTGATTAACATGATTGTGCCATTAGCAGGCTTGTGCATGAATTTAAAGAAGAAAAGGCAGAGCAACACAAGCAACTCTTGTGTAAGCCATCTAGAAAGGAAAAGCCTCCCATGAATAACCAAGTCTGCATCATATTTGAAGATTTGAACGTCCGCACTTCTGACTCTAAACTGTTGGTTTACAGTTTAATGTTTGTCAGTTAAAAGAGGCGCAGCATAGGATTGAGCCCATTTCTGGAGTAAACTTGGTTGCAATGGCCGTTCGGACCCTGGTTGAGTTGACACTCACATTTGTTCCTCATCGTGACTGCAGGCAGGGTGCTTGAATCTTGTGCTGTAAGCTGCTGTTTTGGTAACTGATCAGAGAAAACAGAGAGTTAAAATACAAATAAAAAGAAAAGTGATCTTGGCTGCAGGCGAACAAACTGTTTTTTTTTCTTCCCCCCTTTACCTTCATCTTCACCTTGGCACAGACGGGCAGGCTGTCCCTGCAGCTCTTGTGGACGGAGGCATTACAGTCTGGAAAAGAAAAGCAGCAGTCAATCCTGTGAGCCCGGTGGTGCTGTTGGGGCCACTGAGGGTGTGTGGAAAGGTGGGGGCAAGAAATTCTGACTGGTTTTCATGGCCAGCCAGGAAACTCCACCAGTCCGCTAATGAAAGCCAGACTGTAGCGCATGTGATGCAATCGAGGGGTAATACTGCTTGTGGACAAATGGAAAAAAAGGGATAGGCTGTGGAATGACGCACACACCATGTACACAGGACTGCATGGGAACAACTCAATCATGTAAACATCCCCGACTCACCATTTAAGTTCAAAAGTCATAGTTTTCAACAGCTATAATAAGATCTGCTCCACTTTTTTATCAAGTCAGCTCCAACCCTTCTGTGTTCTTAAACTATGGCCAATGACATTTGTGCATACATGCAAAGGAAATAAAAACAACAGGAAATGACAGCAAAAGGGGGAACTGCTTCTGATTGTCTCAAAATGTCCCTCCACCGACAGTTTTCTCAGAATTTTCCAGCGATTTATATGTCGAAATGTTTCCACCTCCACAAAGTGCATTTAACAGACATGCTTGCACAAGTGAACCCCTCAGCCACACTTTTGGAGCTCAGTCATCCTAGCCGACATGCGTGCATTTCCGCTCTCGGGATTACATCAACGCAGTTGCACCCTCAGCTGGGGTGAGAAACTAACGCTATGCAGCTCAGCAAATATAGAAAAGCGACAGCACTATTGAGATTCGACAACACTTCCGCTTTCTGCCTGAAAATCTTCATGTGCCTGTGTGCCTGCGTCTGTGACTTCACATCTTTACCCTCTTTGTTTAATTGGATATTTTCCTGCCTTTTAGGGCTGTTCAACTAATTCCAGGAACTCTGAGACAAAGGATCCCTGTATTTGTCTGCTGAGTGGACACCAGCCAGACATCTGTGAGTGTAAACCTCCTGAAAACACCCTCAGAACTGTTTGTGACTAACAACCTGAAACAGACTAGCTGAACACAAAAAGAGCTGTTTCTTTTAAGCCTTGAGTATATCAGGCACAATGTGACCATAGAGAAGATGGCTGCAATGCTTTGCAGAAGCCATTTCTCCTGTTAAGTATTTTTTTCATCTTCCCCTTGTACATGGGGGTTAGCTAAAGACATAAGCCTTGTGCAATAAACTACATCCTCTTTAGGTTGACAGCCGGTACGCCATAGACAATTCAAAAACAGCTTTGTTGTCTATACTGCCGAGCAGACTGGGCTATAATACAGGACACCCGTTAGGAAGTTACAAGAATTCACAGAGATTTTGAGGCTGGCTGAATGCAGCCATTTAGCCAACCACAATTATGAGGTGTAGGAGGGGTACAGCAAGTTCTACATGTTAGAAAAACATGACTTGCTCATGCTTCCTGATACCAATACCTTCAGCAAAAGCGCCAAAGGGTCAGCATTTTCAATAAGGATCAACGCAGACAACAATGAATACTTTCTATCGCTAAAACGCTAAAAGAAATTAGGCTAAAAATGACAGCTGTATGCTATGAATTGAGATTTACAGTAAGCTGGCGTAGCCTGCTGTACAGAATGAGTCATGGCTGCTGATGTACGCCCACTGAGGACAGATCATTTCCACTTCTTTTTCTCTCCATGTCCAGTTTAGTGCTCTCAGCTTGACATGCCTTCAGAACAGACGCGGAATTAAGCTGATGAATTATTTTCTCAGAATATTTTAATTTGACAAAGAAAATGCGGGTCGTAATAGGGAACAAGCAAATAGGCACTGGGGAAAAGATACTTACATGTGCAAAGGAAAACCTCCTTGTTATTAAAAGCCTTATTGCACTGGGAGCACTGGGAGACCTGGTTCGATCCCACTTGTGTGAAAAGGTGACCATTCAACGTCTTCTTGTCTTTTTCCTTGCCTTCTTTGTCTTTCTCCCGTTTATCCCGCTCCTTTTCCTGGATTAAGTGAAACACATCAGTTAACATGATTCTAGTGTGCCCTCCTGCTATTTTACAGTACCAACCAAAAACAAAGTGAATGACAGAATGAGGTTGTGAGGAAGTCACAGTTACTTGTTGAACCAAATACCATACCACATATGAGATGCTGGGAAAATGTTGTACCCACATATGAATTTCAGAGAGCAATATAATTACTCAATACAGCAAGATATCTTGCATATTAAGTGACGTGCTATTTACAAAGTGTTTCATTAAAGAACCACTTTTTTTTTTATTTGAACTTTATTATTGGTAAAAGATGCAATGTTTACAGGGATGTTTAATATGAGAAGAAAACTCCCTTTCCATACACCATCTTAGATACCGAATACTGCAACAAGTCCCCCCCTCGTCATTACAATGTTTGCTGATTACTGAATGTCTACTCATCTTTACTTCTTAGAGACCTTGCCTCGGAGACGGTGCTCTTTTCAGACCCACTCATGTTACAAACCTGTTGCAAATTTCTCTTACTTTCCCAATCTTTTGTTGGACTAACCTCAAAGTTTTGTTTATCTCAAATTTAAGATGAGATCATATTGAGATTGGATTTAAAATGTCTCACTTTGAGGATAGACTAGTGCGTTAAGAAATCCACAAATTTCTACATTCTATGATTTAAATTTAAATCAGATGTCCAAAATTATTGTGTTTTATTTAAATTGCGTTCAAATCTATCTGACCAAATAGAGAGTGACGCATCTGCAGGATATATGACTACTGACGGAGACACACTGTCTGGGAATCACATCTCCAACCTTTCCATAACAGGCTGGTCTTTCTGCTGCCTTTGCATTAATGGGGGAGCTCATCCTCAGCAGTTGGTCATCCCTGCACACTGAGCTGAATCACGATCCCATAAAGTAGTTCCGAGAAGAACAGAGCTCTTATTCTCTTGGATTTGCATCACAGAGACTCCACCCAAACCCAGAGGAAATGGGAAAATGAAGTTTTCCAGCTCATTTTAATGGCCAGCCTTGGGCCTTTTGGTTTGTGAGGACCACAAAGGCTCTGATGAACTGGGGGTTCATTTTGCTCGGTTTTCGGATGCCAAGAGGCTGACAGAACAACAACACATTTCAAAGCCGTTACAACAGACAGCATTCATTCTCACTTCCTGCAACAACTGTCTAACCAATAATGAAACCTACCGACAAAATTCCACAAATAAAACACCTAATAAAAGCTCCTTAAGCGCAATTGGAATTATTCATTGATACCTTTTCTCCAGAATACAAAAAACAACTATTTAATGTTGGTGAGAAAGAAAAAGGAGAAAGGACAACTCTCAACCGTTTTTGGCTGCGAGAATTCTTCACAGGAGATGTTATCACTTGTGACATCTGAGCTAGAAGTTTAAACAGAGACATTCTCGTGGGGAAAAAAATCTAACTGGCGGTGACTTCAGTGGAAAAAGACATCAGTCCAGAGAGAAACACTTCAAACATGTTGTCGTGACAGCTACAACACTTAGACTACAATGTGGTGGCAGAAAGCACCGCGCTCTCTCAGCCTACCTCCTGCCAACCTTTCCATCTGAGCGAGAAGCCATGGCTCCCAGCGAACCTCCTGCATACCATCACTGGCTGCGGCCCAAGCGGCTGGAGCTAAAACCAGCACTGAGCCTCCATCAGGAAGGCTGCAAAGAGGAAGTGACTGCCTGCTACAGGAGGCGATTTTGCAATCACCCTTCGGTCTGATGCAGACACTGTGACAAAACTGCACCAGCTACATCCTCTTCCACGGTGTTTGCACTTTCAGTATTGGTTGAGACACTCTCACACACTCACATATAACTGTTTGATTATGAATAACTTGAAAGAATCACCATGTGATGGTTAAATAAAAAATGGTTATTCCTGTTAATTAATTAAATAAAATCTTAGCTCCTAATGTAGTGTGCGATCTACACCTTCTGTTGTCACTGAAGAAGCAGATGCCATCCAGCAATCATGACAACCAGCTGTCGCAGACAAATAGGTCCCTTTAAAGCGTCAATGTTTTATTGGTAGCCAATCATTTTGACCGATTGCTGTGAGCTCTTGAAGAATCCTGTCGCTTTAAAAGCAAAGCAATAGCTGCGCTTAGAGGGAAGATTGGAAAGCCACAACCAAGTCGGCCTTCCTGTTTTACTTCCTCTTCACCCTGCTGTGTCTCTGTGTAAGGGGCTGCAAGTTTTACACAGACATTTCTGAATGTGTGCACTTTATTCTGCTGCGTTAAATGTAGGACCCGTTAGAAAACCACCATGGAAACACATTTAGATGCCCGTGTCTGTAATGTAGATGCAGATTAGAGACGACAAGACGGAATGTCAGAGTCAAATATTAATGTTGACAAATGTACTCTTAAATCACATCAACAGTTACTAAATAAAACACTCCTGCACTTTCAAAATGCCACCTCTAAATACAGCACCATGATTTCCATATCACAGAAGCGTTCAAGTCATTTCAGGTGGAACTTGTGGATTTGTTGTATTTTTGTCATTTCCTCTAACCAAGCCCCACAACAGAGATTTCTTTCTGCGATAAGGAGACTTTAAATCCGTCGTGCCTGGGATGAACAGGTGTAGGATGCTTTTTTTTTTAACCCTAAAGCAAAAAATTGTGAGCCCCATTTGATCAATTGCAGCTGTTCAGAGGCTGGTGAATGGGGGCACATAAAGCAGATTTCAGTGTGAGTGGGACAGTTGAGCCGCACGAATCTGAAAACCAACCAGGTGCTCAGTCATCCCTACTTAAAAGGATAAATGTTTAAGGAGGGCTGCAGAGGGTGGCAGTGGCATGGTTAAACACGCAAAGTGTCATTCAGAATCTCATGTTTGCTCACCCTTGTCTTTTTGTACATCTTGTTCTTGAGGTAGCTGAAGGTCCGGCTGACTTTTGTCCCGCTCTTTCCCTCAGTGTCGCTCCTCAGAGGCCCAGGCTCCTCCTCAGATATACTGGAACACACACACACACACACACACACACACACACACACACACACACACA
>JABUIW010000020.1:16213347-16315643 GCA_013363375.1 Menidia beryllina | reverse complement strand
CACACACACACACACACACACACACACACACACACACACACACACACGCACACACACACACACACACACACACACACACACACACACACACACACACACACACACACACACACACACACACACACACACACACACACACACACACATACACACATTGATATTACTCCCACAAAAACTGAAACAGTTCTTTATAGCAGCACAAAGGTTCCATTGTCCTGTAGAAACAGTGGACAGCTTCTCCCACACAGTTTGTTATGGAACTTTAAAGGTCTGAGCTGCTCGGACAGCTTCTGAGAACGTGTATTAGCACAGCTCAACTCACCTGTATGCCAGTGACCCCGAGGGGCTAGAAAAAGACCTCATACCTGCAGAGAAAGAAAATGGGGATTAGCCAGTCTGTTCTTATTTAGCAGAAGAAGCTCTATTTTTCAGCCCTTTGATTCAGGCGTCTCCGAGTCCCCATTAACCACGCTCATCCTTTCAGTGAATACCCAGCCAGTGCATGAACTCACTGCCAAGTCATCCTTTTGAGCCACTTGTTTGTGCTTGATGGCCTAGCTGCAGGAATTTGGCTGATTATTTAATTGCCCTTGAGCAAGTTATTGAGCTTTTACCCTTGTAGGACTAAGGAAGGTCAAATCGTAAGTTACTGTTACACAGGAGAGGTCACAAGCTCCTGGCAGTGCCATCTTTGAATCCAGTAAAACCTACAGGATAAATGACCAAGGACTACAAAGAATAAAAAAAACAGTAGCAACACAAAAAAGGCAGCTGTGTAAAACAAAGATTAAATAAGCACAGCCAAACAGAATCATGATGGCAAAGTTTTGGCACACTGCTGTGCTAGCTACACACTCAAGGAGATGGAGGACACCGATGGAAATATTCTAAATAAACTACCAAAAACATACGATGGGGAGTGTAAAGGTGAGGGGCAAAGCATTTGCTTATATTGTAAGCAGAGGTTCAAAAAGGGTTATTTTTCTGTTTCCATCTTTCTCCAGAAATTCTATTTGGGTTTTTTTTCCCCCGGAGAGTACAGAAAGGTTGGTTTATGTGCAGGTCAATGAAGTCCTGCTCTGCGCAAGGGACGGGGAGCTGAAATCTTATGCAGCATGGCCCTCCGCCAAAGGTTAGAGGCTGTTTTCTGCTCCAGCAGTTTGGCTTCAAGCATATTCAAATGCACAATCTTACTGCCAATAGCTTAATGCCAGCAGTAATTAGAGGTCTCCTTATGGCAAGTTTATTGCGAGAGAACATTCAAGCTTCATCAGCATTTAGTGCCGTTTAGTTTTGCCAGTCCAGCACAGAGCACTCAAAACATAGTGGGGACCTTTATCAAATTGTGCTTCTTTAGAGGAGGTGAAACTTCCAGTCGCAGATGGGCACTCAAGTGTGGTTGCCTGTGTAATTATTTCAGCACATTGGGGCGGGTTTGGGATTTTTATGGCGTCCCTTCACCAAAACAAAAATTTCGGTTAGACTATAAAGCTTGTGAACCCTCTTACTCCTTTCACTGGCCACAGGGAAAGACGGTAAAGTTGCAGGGGGACGATCCATGCCTATTGCTCTGATTCTGACACGACATCTAGTTTCTACTGCAGCTATATTCCCAGCTGAGTACTTACTCAGGTTATCCTCATCATCGCTGGATGAGGAATCCCCGAAAATGAACTGAGACTTAGACTTGGTGAGGATTGGGGAAAGGTTGAAAGAGAAGGAAATACGCCTCTTACGTCTCAGGCGTCCCACCGCTGGGAGGGCAGGGAGGAGAGAACCACACGGATAATTTGTTTTAAAAACGGAAAAGAAATTCTTAACCTGACGAGAGTGAGCATCAGAAGGATGAGCAGATTTAGTCAAGAGACAAGCTGGTAGAAATACACCATAAAAATATCAACAGAATACCTTCTCTTCTAGGAATCTACTATTTGAATGGATTAACTCTGTCCTACCCCCCCTTTTTAGAAACAGAAGCATGTGAGGTGAACTGAGAAGTTTAACATTGACTCTTTGAAAGGATTTTCATGTAATTGAATAAAGCAGTACTTCAAAGCAGGGAAAACAAAAAGGGAAATCATTTGATTAAACGAACACAAGAGGCTGAACGTTGAAAGAAATTACTTGATTAGATTTGTAACTGAAATGGGATCAAGCCAAGGCGGTCTCTCACCATCGGTGTCTTTATGGCTGATGGCGAGCATGGACACAGACTTGGTGAGGGGGAGGCTCATGGAGGGGCAGCTGTTCCGCAGAGGCCGATAGCGCCTCAGTTTCTGCATCATGGGACACAAAATTCAATCAAATCTGCTGCCTGACATTTTCGAAAAGAACACAAAGGCAGGAGAAGAAACTGTGGAACAGACATCAAAAGCTCTAATCTGGAAACAGGAACCATGAAAAAAAGAGGAAACTGGATATTTGATTTCTGATGTTATGTTTACCGTCTGCTGTACAGTCAATGAGAGAGAAATAAAACTGCCCCGAGGACAACGATGATTATTAATTCTCACTAATCCCCAAACTCACGGCTCGCATTTCCCCTCACTGTTGGGGATACTTGTTTATCTACGAGCATTACAAATCCATTTGGCCTCAAATGCATTGGTCTCAGGATGATTCTGGGGATCCTTCAAAGTGACACTGCAACGATCTGACATCTAAAAGACTTGAATGTCTGCCCCAGCTTACAGGATCGTGCAGTCTGTCATTCTCCTCCCGCTCCTCCTGCTCCTCTGTGAGGGAAACCAGGGAGCCCCTGTCATCGCTGTCATGCCGGGGCATCCTCGTGGGCTCCGGGAGACGGGGCCCTTGGCCAGTGGAGCCCCTCAGATCATCTCGTCCCCCACTGAGCCCCTCCAGGCTGTAGCTGTGTTGACAAAAAAGAAACGGAAAGGTGACCTCCGCGAAAGAGAAGTTAGTGGGCCCTGCACACGCTCCACTGGTCTCGCTGGATTATTAATCACAGCTCTGTGGACTTACACACACACACACACACCCACACAACTGCTGCTGAAAAAAAAACGCCACACACATGCACACACAGAC
Organism: Menidia beryllina; assembly: GCA_013363375.1. Lineage (NCBI taxonomy): Eukaryota > Metazoa > Chordata > Actinopteri > Atheriniformes > Atherinopsidae > Menidia > Menidia beryllina. Next base: position 16,312,595 of record JABUIW010000020.1, on the reverse strand, counting down.
ATGCACCTGTTGACAGACACAAACACAAAGCTGGTCCGGCACAGTGTTTAGTCAGCTGAGTTATCACCGGGCTCGGGAGCAGATTTACAGCTGATGCAGCTGCAAATGACTTCCAACATCAGCATCAGCGGCGAGAGCTCTGCGGCAGTGATTTACAAACCCAATTACATCTTTCTATGACTGAGAATAAGAGGCCTTGAAAAATCCAATACAATGATTATGGGCAGGAAAACTACAACTACATTTCAGTATGAGCTATGCCAGCAGGCCACGGCTCTGCTGGCTGCAGGACAGCCGCGTTGATGGTTGAAGCTGTGGCGGTAAATCTTTCTTTTTCCTTTTTTTTTTTTACCTTCAGCTTCTGGGTTTGTGTGACACTCCATTATCCCGCAAATCATCAGTCCCACACTCTCAGGAATCAGTAACTAAGGCTGGACTAAAAGAATCATCAGTGGCCGGTGCCGAGAAGCGTTCACCAATCCTCAGAGCCGTGAGTGCAGACGGCTATATCTGTCACATAAAAGCCTCTTTTCCGGCAGTGGTAATATTTTTCCCTCCTGAGCCAGAAGGTCCTCCGTGCTGAATAATGCCTTGCAGCTACTGCAGCTCCAATATGCAGGAAACTGCTGTCTGACTGACAGTTAAGGGCATAAACAGACGTAAGAAAACATTTGCTTTAAAAAAATTAAAAAAAAACATACACACCCACAACAACAAAAAATGCAAGTCAAGCAGAGCATAAATGAGCCCTGTTAAAAAAAAAGTGCTTTCAGAACAAAAACCAACAGACTGTACCTGTGGAAATTAACTACTTCCACACCGCTGCTGTAGAGAACCTCAGGGGGACACCAGCTGATACTAACAGAGAGAGGTGGGGTATATTGAGGTGAAGTGATGGGATGATGGACAAACAGTTACGGCAGAGGTAGCGAAGCGGTCAGAGGAGTTGCAGGGGTGTCTCCAATAACTGCACCACATTTCCCACGGTGAAACACAAACACTGGGGTTTATTTCCTGCGGCAGAGCTGCGATCCTATCAGCAGCACGCAGGAAATAAACCTGACACATAGCCGCGTCCCAGAAAAGCAGCTGGGCACTGGCTTTATGTAACTGTATGTGGCAGTAAAATTTTGTATGTGGCAGTATTTGGCAGCATATGACAGTGTGTGAGAGTACCCTGCAGTATGTAATAGTATGTGGAAGTATGTTACAGTACATGGTAATATTATGCAGTATGTAGCAGTATAATGCAGTATGTGACAGTATACTGCAGTATGTGACAGTTTTTGATAGTATCTGGCAGTATGTGACAGTAAAATCGAGTATGTGACATTATGTGGCAGTACAAGGCAGTATGTGACTGTATATGGTACTATGTGGCGGTACTTGACATATAGGGTACTATGTGACGGTATGTGACAGTATGCTGTAGTATGTGACAGTAAATGGGACTATGTGATGGTATGTTACAGTATATGGTACTGTGTGGCGGTATGTGACAGTACGCTGCAGGATGTGACAGTATATGGTACTATCTGGGAGTATGTGAACGTTTGTGATAGTATAATGCTGTATGTGACATTATGTGGCAGTATGTGACAGTGTGTGGCAACATAATGCTGTATGTGACAGTATGTGACAGTATGTGGCAGTACGTGGCGGTACATGGCAGCATGGTGTAGTATGTGACACTATGTGACAATTTTTGACAGTATTTGTCCCTTTGCAATGACAGACATGCCCTATTTATTGCCTGGGACATATAAAGAAGGAGTGAAACAGTGATTCCAACACTTGACACTTGCACTGGAGGCCATATGGACCCAAGTTATGGAATGCTGTAGTTAGTATACTTAAAAACAACATTCCACAGTGATGATACAAGTGGCAAAGCTTTTAGTTTTTTTTATAAAAGGAACATCTTGTAAAAAGAACTTATGCAGGAACACTCATACAATCTCTTCCCACCATAGAGGCTGACTATAAGGCTTATTAATAATCACTGTGGATGGACTTTTTTTGGTCTGACCAAAGTGTACTTTCACCTTCACTGTGTGAGAGTCCATCCAAAACATCTCTGAGTCCAGACAAGTTCATGCTGTGTCTATGGAAGTTTTTTTCTTGCCCAGTAGAGCTTTAGGTGATACCTGTGAGCCAACCATGTGGTTCTTTCAGTGATTGATGAATAGCTTTTATAGCTGTCGTGATGTTGGTGGGATAGAAGACCAAACGTGTCTTTGCCCAAAAAGTCCTTCTTTGAGGACCACTGTTTTTAAACTATTTTTTTTTCACACACAGCTTCTCATGGATAGAATCAACTATCCCAGAAACGTTTTGTTGCATACCTGAAAAGGAACAATGGATGTATATCTAAAAAATTTAACTAACAAAACAGCATTAAATATTTTGGGTCCATACAGTCTGCAATGTAAAGAAGAAGCCACCACCATATAATTCCATTTGTTACCCGCACATTTGATTTTCATTTCGTTTCTGATTTGATGATATTTCCCTTTCTCTTACCTGAGGTCTTTGGACTGAGACCATCTCTAATCACAGTCCCTAAGTCTTTTTTTGTTTAAATCATACATAACACTAAAATGTTGTACTTCATCATTCTGTAACTTCAGCAGTTCCCAGACTCAAAAGAGCTGACTGGTCAATATTTTAATGGGGGCATTGAAATTTAAACTCAATCTAACCATGTCCTTCCTGTTCCTGTTGGAATCACACACTCGACTCAACCAGAATGTGGGCAGTTTGGTAAATTATAAATGCCTGTTTCAATAACCTTCACCAGTGCAGGAAGAGTGTTTGGCTGGGCCTACAGAACTGAAACAACTGTTCCAGTTCATGCAAACAGCATTAACTTTAAATGATGCTGGCTCTTTCTCCGCCACTTCTTCCTGCTCCCATTTGATCAAAGCGCTGCTCAAGTAGATTGCATGGAACAAGTTCGGCTTCTCTAGCACATTTTCTTCTCCTCCAGAACCAAATTCAAGCTCTCCTGACACCTACATAGCCCACACAAATTCCAGACATCACTTTATTCCACGTCAGAGCTAACCTACTCCTTTTATCTTTTGGTGAATGCTTGCTGATCTCACGGCCATACAAAGCACCAAAGCCCCACCCATCTTTTTGCCACAGCACTTTATGCAGATTTCAAGATTCCAAAAGAGGTGAAAAATAGAAGTTTTGTTGGGCCATTTTCAACCAAGTTACTAGAAGGGATGCAGCAGAAAAGCAGGAAAAGTCCAGCAAGCATTTATTAAAAAGCCCACACAAGAGATATATTTGTGCTACACCAATACACAAATCAATGTTAGCAACACAAGAACTGAGAAATTTGATTCCAAAATACCTTCTCCTGTGGAAGGCCGGTTTCCCCTCACCAGGGCTACGAATGGAACTGGAGGATGGATGAAAACACAGACAGGAAGTGGTGGGTAATGAGCAAGATGAAATGGGATGTGAGAAATTAAAAATACTTTTTACTCGATGATGGGATCAAAAGTTTTTTCAGGCAGGGGGGATTTTATGGCAGTACTAAGAGTAAGGAGTAAGAGGGCTGATGTTTTCTCAGAACAACAATCATAAATCAACTGTTCTTGGGAGGTCCTCATGAGTTTTTTTTTGGCAAGAGGTGAATTATAGCAGTAATACAACTAACATGTGCTACTCCTCGTTATGGAGTTGATGCCAGGAGAAGCTTAGAAGGGCAATAGGCCGGAAAGAGCAACTTGGGAAGAATACAAAGAACTATTCCTAACCCAAAATAAGAATTTCTGAGTTTAAAAAGTGAGTTTTTGCATAAAGCCTAAAACAAAACAATAAATGCAAAACTATGCAGCACAAACAGTTATCCCTTAGCTTGTGGGCTTTGCGAGCTGTCCCACTAGACACATTTTTGTGGGTAAATAAAGTAAATGAATGAATAAGCTGCTGGTGGTAGCTTTGTGGTAAGCATGCTGACATCCTCTTAAAAACGTGATGGAAACTGGAGGATGACCATTCTTTTTATTTTTTCTACATTTATCTTAGACTCCTATATTCTTTTTTTTTCTTTCTTTTAATCTCTCTATTTTTTCTATTTCATTCCATTAAAAACAATTGGGGTTTTCAATTTGCTTTCAAATATTTACACTTTACACAAAAAAAGACATGGATGGGGCCAGGGGCTCCAACCCAATACAGTGCACTCATTAAAATGCTGTTTAGGCGCTCCTGCAGAGACCGTGTGAAAACTCCCCGTATCCCACTAACTTCTGTCACTGCCTGGTGAGGACAGTCAGAGAAGCTGCTCTGCTGTCACAGACAGACAGACAAACAGACGGCTGTCTCTGATGAGGCAGATGCTGAACAGAGGATGCAGTCAGTGAGGATTTAATGGATGAATGCTTCAAAAGCCTTTGTGAACCACAAGCATGTCGCATTAAATGCGGATTCTAAGAAACTCTTAGCTGAAAAGCAGACTTTTGACATCAGTGTGAGACGAACAGGACGCACGGATGACGTGCGCCTCGCTCTTCTTATATTCGGTTTTAAAAAAGGTCACAAATCAGTGTTTTTGTGTTCATTCACTGATTTCAGATGACTAGTTTTTCTTTTCTTTTTTTTGAAGACAGCTGGATAAAGTGGAATCTGCAAAGAGGGAAAGAAAATAAAAAATGTCTGCACGTGTTGGTGTGAGTGTGCATGAGTGTGTGGCTTTGTGGCTGGAAGTGCGACACGTGCTGAAGTGTGGATCCGAGCAATCGTGTAAGAGCATCTGTGTGTGTATTTTCGGCTCCTTACAGTTGGTAGACAAACGGAAAACACAGCTGCGCACAGTGAGGGGGATCAAAATCTCGACGTGGTAGAGTGACATCAGCAAGCTGTGAGAGCTTTGTCATGTGATCCATGACCTGCGGGTGTCCAGGACCAGTGTCACACCCGAGTGGGCTTCATCCGCAAAAACTTCAGGAATCATTCTTCTACGAGAGGCTAGTGTGATCTAGACCCCTTTCCCACTCTCACCTCCTCTGGTTCATCTCTGCCTCTCCTCCGTTGTTCTTTCCTGGGCCCCAGCTGTGGCGGCGGAGGGGCGACAGGGAGCGGTTGCTGCTCCGGAGGATGCAGGAGCGCCGCGGCACCTCGGTCACTCGGTCTTTGGCCTCCTCTTCGACGTCCCCAGCTCCCCCTCCGTTGTTGCCACTGTCCAGGCCGCTGGTGTTGGCGGCCGCCGTCCTGGTGCCCTCCTCTGGGCTCCAGCTGCAGCCCAGCCCCTGGCTCCCCTCCGGGCTTGAACTGGGAGGGCCGACGCTGGCGGTGTCGTCGGTGGAGGAGCAGGAGACGGAAACCTCGCTGGCGCTGTCTGCACCCGTCACTGGCTCATCGTTCTGCGGACATCCAAGGGGGCACACAGGCATTAGTGTGATTTGAATGCATCGCTGCCTCGCGTCATGCGTCTCTGTGGGAAACTGTCAAGGTAAGACGGCTCTCCCATAAGTGATAGTGTGTCACGTTCCACAAGAACGGCTTCATTAATTTAACACTCGGGGTGCCAACAAGTGCGGCGGTATCACTTCAAGTATTTACTTCGATTACAGATTTAATCATGAAGCACTCTAGTTAGTGAGAGGAAACTACATCAGAGACACTGGGGAGTCTGGCTCTGCCTGCACAGCCACACAGTAAGTGGAGCCTTTAACCTGACAAAACAAAATTCCTTTTTTTGGACAGACATGAGGAGGGAATTTATTCCAAATCTGTTAAAGTGCAGAAAATATCAATGATAGCGCATAACACAATGAACAACACAACCAAACTAACTAAAGCAGAACAACAGATGTCCTTCAAATCATTGGTAATCACCTGGCCCATCACATTGTACATCCATCAGCATTTCCTCACTGAGGCATGCCATGAATTCACTGGAGGCTGGAAGAGCCATTTAATCCACAGGAATGGAACATAATGAGGACCAAATGGCCGACTTTAAGAATAACGAGCCGCAGCCACTTTATAGCAACACTGACATTATAACAAACACCAATAAACGATGGGGGAAACAAAGCTTTCGCAGATGTTTCTGAATGATGTGCAGTCTTCTTTTTATTTTTTAATGTCCATTCTAAAAGTCAAGGGACTCTCATGGTAAACAGCGTGCGAGCAGATCCACCGTCTATTTGGAGAGGATTCTGCACTTTTTACACCGTTAAACGGTGCGCGGAGGACAAAGTTCATGGGTCAAAACTACTCTCAGGTTGAGATCGGTGAGAACAAACCCTTGCACGGGGACACACAGGTTTGGGACGGTGATTTTTTTTTAAAGCTAATTTGTAGGTGTGAGCTTTAACTGGGCCTATTGTGCTGCCAGCTGCAGTGTGAGCTGTGAGCATAGAGCTGCTTCTGTTGGAGAGCTGGGAAAGAAAGCTCTGCTTTATTCTGCAGACACAACTTCCTCTGGGAGTCAGAGAATACATGAGCTTATGTGTGTGCGTGCGTGTGTGTGTGTGTGTGTGTGTGTGTGTGTGTGTGTGTGTGTGTGTGTGTGTGTGTGTATTCGTGTGAGCGTTTGTATATGTGGGGGTAGGCCGGGCAAGGGGTGCGCGTGACTGCATTGAATATTCTAACTTTTTATATTTCAGGCTTTTGAGTCTTTTGTCCTCATGCAACGACAATTAATGAGCGCTTCAAATTACGCTTTCTTTCCCAAGGGCACAGGATGAACACAGGATGCTTGTCTCACGTGCTGCTGAGATCAAAGCCCTGACCTTTAAAGTCGCAAAACGTTTTCTGTCCCCGTTTCTCTCCATTGACGGAACTGCGTCTTGCAAAGAGAAAGACGTCTTCTCTTCTGAGAGCAGCAAAGAAGATAATCCACCCTTTCAGAATCTAGCGTCTGCGGCCTTCGGTTTGAATTCAGAGCCTGCGAGCTTCATGCCACATTTTGTCCGTCCTCTGTCCTGACCGTCGGCATCGCTGTGTCTGCTCCCAGGGAGCTGATATTCACAGCGCCGACCCCATTGTGCCATGTGTTTACAACTGACGGGACATGTGGCTCATGTTACCATGGGCATGTTTCAAGAGCTCAATGCAGCAGAAAGACATAATACTGCACGATGCAAGCATAACCAAAGGGTGCCTGGCTTCACATGGACTTTCAAAAGCAGCCCAGAGACGGCGAGGACCTCGGCTCACACTTTCAAAACTGCAGAGCAGAGCTGCTAGTTTACACTGAAGCCCAGTTGATGCTTGGAATCTCAGCCTTGGGGCGCTGAGAAATAAAGCCGAGCTCAGCATGAGAACAAGAGCTATGTTATATATATGATATAATCCCTACTGGGGTTGAGGCAGAGGCAAACAAACTATATTCCGACTGTTCAAGATGAGAGAGACTGACTGGGAAGACTGCAGCCAGGGAAGGATCGCAGGACTACAGACTTCATAGCAACATAAAAGTGAATGCAGTGCACTTTTCCCCTGCTTTCCTTTTTAAAATCTATCTATCGACCCTTCAGTGGTCCAGCAACCTTTTCATTTTGAGTCACACAGCAGAGAAGCACCTGTTCCGGGCCTGGAAAACTAAAACTGCTGCAAAAGGAGCAGCACTTTTTTTTTTTTTTTGCTGAACCAGCTTTAGTAAAGTAGGGCCTCAGGGTGGGATTACAAAGAGCAACAAAACAAAAACACTCAAACTATGTCCTTGCCATGTTTAAAAAAAAAAAATCACATATCTAATTTAGAGTTATACATTTATCTAAGAGAAAATGAACTCCTTTAATAAAAATCTATTTTACAAACTGAAGTTGAAACAGCGTGAAAGAGCCCAGCGCTCTGAAAACAGTGCAGTTGGTTACTATTACTTTTTGTGGCTCTGCTGTTTCCAACACAGACTCTTTCCACTTCCCGGGAACAGTGGTCCTCAGGTGGGAGCTGAGCGTTAGCTTCTTCATCATAATAGGACAGCAGAGGTTGAACTTATGCTCTGCTACTATCCAGTCTGTCCTGGTCTCGCTCTAAAGTTAAGCTAAGTCACAACTAGCTACTGCTTTTTCTTCTTTCTTTATTTCTGCTGAATTTGGACTGTCGTTTTTCCTAGTAGGTGTCGTTTTGTTTTTTTTAGATGGAACGGACTCTTTGGGAATCCATCAGGCCTGTGGTATGTTACAGACCTTTCTGAAGATGCTGTCATATCCCGGGTCTGCATTGAGAAGGCTTTCTATGTCACTGCCAGAGTCTCTGTGAGTGGAGGAGGGACAGCTGGTGGAGCTGCTGGTTCTGCTGGACAAACTGGGATCCGCTGAAGACGCCGAGGACCCTGAAAGACACAACAAGTGTTATGGAACACAAGTACTGCAGCTTGAATAAAAGGAGACAATACGATCTATGTATTTTAAGCACAAAGACAAGCTTTCATAAAGTCATTTATAGCTGATTCTGTGCTAATATTTTCCAACAAAAGTCTTCAAATGGAAAATTGAGATTCTTTAGTTTCTCCGGCACAAACAGGTCTGTTAGGCATCAATGAAAAGACTTCTGGGAATTTGAGAAGGTGTGAAAAGCTGGGCAGATCAATAGTCCACAGTCCTAAATGAGTCTGCCTGTGCTCCATGGCAAACAACTGCCGTTTGTGCCTCTCAAGAGGTCTGAGGTCAAACATGGAGAGATGGAGAGCTGTGAGCAAAATCTGTTTTGTTTTTAGCTTTTAAAAGTGACTTCAGCTGACAGTTTTATAAAAAAAAAGACATATTTATGACAGTTAAAGCCCAATCTAAGCAAACAAAGGCAACACTGACGTGCTCTTGAGTCACCACTTCCTCCACCTGAATCATAACCCCTGCCGGCACTCTTTCTGGGCTAAATATCCACGCTCAGTTTTTAACTCATCTAGTTTCATTGCTCTTTAGCTTTAAGAAGTTTTGAACAGTGAGCAGTTTTTTTTTTCAGTTTACACCCTCTCATCCCCCCTCGTTGAATAATAAAAACAGATCTACCAGCATAAAATTCCCAACTCTCATGCAACGAAGTCCAGGGTGTTGGGAGTTTTTTGGACATGTAAGGTCATGCACAGATAATATCCCCGGCCCAGCTAAAAGAGGAAGTGTTTGGTCAGCCACACATGTGTACCATTGGGCTTTCTTTAGCCAGCTGCCAAGAACAACTGCATGAGATCATCCACCAAGTTTGTATGATCCTAAATGTCTATTTCTGCCTGAGAGAGAGGAAGTTTTGCTTTGTCCCAAAGGAACATTTTGCCATCATTGCACTCATGAGAACAAGAGGAAATGGCTTTTGTAAATGTACTTGAGTGCTCATCCTTCAGGAGTCCTAAATGAGGCACTTGCGCATCCACTTTTGGTACTATGGTTACAGCTTGACGGGCCATTTAATTAGACCACACGTTCCAGCGTGCATGCGTTGGAAAGAAACTGGTTTAGAAAGCCAAACTGGTTTAGCACAGTGACGCAGTGGGCAGCGTGAGAAACATCCAAGACATTCTGCCAATTCAAACTCTCTCTTCACAGCACAGAAGCTGTCTTTCAGACGTCGCTATGGTTACAAAAAACAGGATTTTATTAGAGCAGAGCCACACGCTGGAAATGTTTTAAGTGGCCGTGAGTTGACAGTCTTTGTGGGCTGAGTTTCAGTCCTAGTATGTGACCAATTAAGCCCTTCGATCAATTAAAACAAAAAAAGCTAGCACTGAAGAGTAGATTTATTATAAAATTGCCTTTATCAGAATGTATGTTTGTTATGAAAAAAATGGGAAAAGGTAGAAATTTGGGGCAAATGTAGATTTCAGTTGAGCTTGTATATGCAGGAGGTATTTGACCCCCCAAGCATGTTAGCTGATCGATTTAGTACAGGTTATCGGACCAACACAATATTTTTATCATGTAATGCTCTGAAATGCCTATTGACACGATCCACGGCAGAAAATTGTGAAATAGAGAAGGATTAGTAGGTATAATTACAGGATTCTATGCTGTAGAAAATAAAATAAACCCTTTCATTCAGCTTTTACACATTAAATTCAAAGGCAGAACTCATATGGTTCTTAAAAGCTCTTTTTTTGTGTGTTATATAGAACCTCACAAACCTGGTATGCAGCTTTCAGGTGTGTGTTAACACAAGGATGAAAGACATGAACAATGATCTTTCAAAAGCAGTTGCTTCTGCCCATCAATCAGGGAGGGGTTATAAGGCCACTACAGACAATTTAGAGTCCATCATTCTACAGTGAGAAAAATTATTCCCAAGAGGGGAACATTCTGGATGGCTGTCAGTCATCCCAGGTGCACACGTCCTGGCAAGTTCACCAGGTCAGACTGTGCACTGACCCTGCAGAAGAAATACAAGGCCCAGATCTCACTCAGCAGGTCTCAGCCAGCGCATTGATGTTGATGTTGACAGTGAAGATGTGCTTAGCTAGTGCAGCTACATCTCTCATAAAAGCTGCATGGCTTAAGTTTGTAAAGCTACATCTGAAAAAAGTAGACTTCTGCAACAATGAAATGCGGAAATGTGCAGTGATAATGCACAGATACCTCATACATGGTGTCAATGCTCTGCTGTTCATCCCAGGTTACATTTACCTCATTGTGGGCCGTTTTTAAAGCCATGTCTGGCGCATAATCCTACTGGAATCATAACGTCCACATACATAAAACCGTCGATCCGGCAGAGGGTGTGCTTTCTTTTCCATAGGAGTGGATTCCCATTGGCCTCTCTCAAGAAAATGGAGTTTGTTGGAATTAGGAGCGCATCAATAACAGTGCACCAGGCCAGTCCAGACTTAAAAAGTGCTAAGTTGGGAGGAGTAGGGAGGGATCAACATTCTTTAAGTAGCACAGCGCTGACACATGCGCTGCAGACACAAACGAGGCGGCTTTCACTTGTCGGTCTAAACTCTGTGTCAGATGCATCCGACACTGCTGAGCGGCAGACGCTGACCTCTGACCTCAATCAGACTTTGCTGAAGGCCGTTATCCCACCGAGTGGCAAAACAAGAAGATACAGTGTGTTTGTCTCAGGCCCCGCCCCCTCACACCTGTCCACTGAAACTCGCAGGGGACTGTGAGCTTTGACAGCTGTCTTCCTCCCTCTGTTCAAAACCGAACGCCCCCGACATCACCACAAAACACACAAGCGCGTGCACACAGAAAGAGCTCAGACAACAGGTGGAAACTCTCGGATGAGTCAGTGGGTGGTTGAGATCGCTGGTGGGGTGTGACTTTAAATCACAGGCACTATAAAAAGTTATCTGATTCAACTTTAGTGTCACTTTGCAGCAGTGTGAAACACATATGAACAGTCACATCTGAACAACAAGAACGCTTTACTTGCTTACAGTGGAAACTTTGGCTTATTTCTATGTGCCCCGCTGTATGAAAAAAAAAGATCTGAAGAGAAAAAATAACTATAAAGCAGATAGGAGCCAAAACAGCAGTCCGAGTTCAACCATCCTCATGAGATAAATCATCTGCTGGGTCTCAAAAACAATCTTCACTACACAGTTTAATGTAGGCTTAGATAAGATACTTTTAAGCATTTAACTGCAGATAAAACTCCTACAGATAAACCCTTACCGCCTATATTCCCTTCTCCTGTATGTCTCACTGCGCACAGTGTCGCATTTCCATAAGGAAATGTGCAGCCAGTTGGATTTTTACTAGATTGAGATTCCTTTCAAGGAGAGTGAGGCTCAGGAGCCACTCGGGGTTGAATGTGATGGGTGATGTCATCGAGTATGCCCAATCTCATCTTCTGTTGTGTGCTTTTTTTTTTGGGTCCTCTCTCTGTTGCTGTGACAACTGTAACAGAGCTGAATCAGTTCACAGTGAGCTATCAGTCTACCATCTGCAGTTTATTTGATGGGTTAGACGCACGCACACACACACACATTCTAAATGCAACCAACCTCTGCACACTGTTAATAAACTAATAAATCCAGTATGCGATTCAGTCATGAGGGGACTGTTATATGGCCTCCCATTTATCTCTGAAGTAAAAACTTGTACACACACAGTTTGCACTGAACCAAAGTGTGATGTAAATCCTTGTTATGATACAGCTGAAACCATGTTTATTTTTCATTTTCACTGCTGATTTTAAACCTGGAACCTCAGACACTTCCCTGTAGTTAGATAAATGGGAATGAGTTGGGCTGAGCCAAACGGGGGAATGCTTATCCCCATTAAAGAACAGGTCATTATGGAATATCACCATCACCACTTTCAGACAAATGTAGGATACACAGGCAGCCTGGTCAGGTTTCAAAACTTTGCTCTTCAAGAAAAACAGGAGCCCAGAGAGCACTGTGATGGGAAATCACAAACACGCTAAACTTTTAGAAAAAGGATACAAAACAAAGTCAAACTAAAAAGGACAAAGGGGTTTTGGGAATGCCATCTGGCCTGCAGGTGTCTTTATGTGTCAAAACCAAACTGACATTTGACTCGTGGATAACTATAGACTATAACTATTAAAACAGATACCAGGGGTACCTGTTAACAGACCGACATTCCCGTTTTAAGATACAAATAAAATATAATACGATTAAGATATTTCAGAATAGTTTAGTGAAGACAAAAACAGTTTAGTGAGATGAGAAAAGACACAAGTTCACATATCGAGGCCAAAGTGACTAAAAATATCCCGGCCACTCCTCGGTATGGCTGCTTACACCTGGCACCAACATGTATCACAACTCTGACCGCATCAGGCCATCAGGCTTGAGTGTCTCCAGTGACCACTTGCGATTAGATGCTGTGAATGCAAACAAACAGAAAATTGGCTTAACTGCATGGTTGCTTCGAGCCAGCGGGAAGGAGGCTGCAATCCACGGTTACAAGTTGTTTTTTTTAAAACAGAAGGAAATTTTAACATGATACAGAGGGGGAATCTGTTTTTTTCTTTGTCTTTAACGGACTAACAGAACGCCGTCCTCTAAAATTCTTCTTGTTTTTAACGTATTATCTCCTTTGTTATGTAAAACACTAGAGCATCTGAACCTTGTGTCAGAACGTGAAACAACCTGATAAGGTATCATTAGTCACAGCGTGTGGACACCTCTGGAGAGCATCGGTTTTCTGCAGTTTCACGACTGCCGACCGCCGCAGCCTTTTCTAACCGTGACCAAGAGTCACCAGCATAGCAGCAGCACTACTCGTGAATACTAAAACAAAACCCTGGACGAAGAAGTCATTAAACAAGCAGACGTCACGGCAAAAGAGCCGTATTAGATTGCATCCATATGCCAAATATTTTTGGACCACCCAGCTTTTTCTAAAGCGAACAGTCAGGCAAGCAAAAGCGCCCAATTTGAGACATAGCTTTATTTATTTATCGTTTACTGTGCTAGATATCATTCTGCTGTTATGGGTAAACAGTGGATTAAATTTAAAGTCAGACGATAGGTTTCCTGCTGCGACTTCTACTCCAACCTGCTGGTGTTTGCTTCACTAAACGAATAAAACGAGGGGAACGAGGGAGAGGTTGCCACCAGATAGGAAGTGATGTCGGCCGGCTCCTCTGGAGGAAATTCCCACCCTCGTCCTCCCTTCCACTCTACCTTTGTTTGACTACCTTTATTTTCATCTTCTCTTCTTTGCGTTTCCTTTCTTAGCACTGCCCCTCTGGACCTCGTCTCTCTCCTTCTAAATCAAACTGCTGCTTCATATGTGCTCTGCCACGGTGAATGGCAGTTGGCTGTCAGCCTCAATGATCTGTTGCTTTTTTACCTTTCATTTCTTCTATTGAGCCTCTCAGCTAACAGACTCCTCTTATGAAGGTCAAATAACTCTTATCGCTCATCTTCCTGTGCCTTTCACCCAAACTGATAAGTATGTGTCAACGTTAAAGACTTTCAGATGAGACTTTCTTTTACGGTAAGAAGTAATTTACAGGTAAGCAGCAAGGAGCCAAAAAAAAAAACATTTATATTTTTACTTATGTGCTCACAGTCGGCTAAATACTAATACTAATCGGCTAAAATTCTAAACAAAGATGGCAATCGCTATACATTTATTCATTAATTATAATTTGTCCTGCTTCACTTGATTAAATAGGACACCTTTTTAGTTCATTCACAAGACAGTGGTGACACATTAAGCATATACCTACTGCACAGAGTAAAACGTTCTTTGCAGTGTGAGCAGTGAACAGCTCACACCTCATTTTTTCCAGACCTCTGTATCAGTAAAAACCCTTTCTGGTCCTTACAGCGAACAATAAACCCCTTTTAAACTGGACCACACCTAACCAGGTGTAGTATATTAATCAAATATGCCATAAAACACAACATTCCATACACATTTTAAACGTAGTTCCAACTGGAAACAACAAAGTACGTTTAATGACAATGATTTATGCACAATTTTCTTTTCTTTTTTTTTACTTGGACTACTATCCTAACTGAATAATACACAAAACTTCACCTCGTTTTTATAGCTTCTAAATCAGATCTCTCTGTTAGTGCTGGAGTTAAAGCCTGAGACAGGAACGCGGGGCGCGCGCAGAGCATCGAATAAAGCTCAAGTCTCACTGACGTTGTACGTGCCGAGGCTATGTGGCTAACAGCGTGTTCTGAGATGTTGGTCTCACTTAAGAGGAATTCAGCTCTGGACTTCCTCATTTACATGTTTTAAAAGCCTGCTGTCAAATCAACACAATAACACCATCTAAGCGTTCCCAAAGGCTAAAACACATTAATTACTGCATCAGTGACTTTGAAAAGTAAACATCTTCTAATCAAACTTGATGATAAAAGTTAAAAATAATCTAAGTTATTGACTAACATAGAGCAAGAGCCTCACCCTTATGTCAGACAGTGTGTGTGAAGAGCCAGCCGGCCAAACATCAGCTCCCTGTCACCACAAACGAATGACCACAACAAGAAAAGTATCTTCTAGGTCCCTCACACAAAAAAACTGATGCGAAATGACGCCGAGTAAGACATATGTCACAGATGGGAAGAAACAGTGTGGAGCAAAAAAAACATGATTCTTCAGAGAACGACAGGTTATGAGATTTGAAAAAAAAAAAAAACTGAAAAGTGGAATTAGAGTGGAGGAGGCTGCCGTCGCTCTTACCTGACTGCTGAGCGTCGCAGGGCTGATGGAAGGACGCCTCTCTGTCTCGGTGAATCTACAGAGAAACAGGAAGAGACTGAATCAGCCGCACCGACATGTGATCATCACACCGCAAAGAAATAATGATGCCGAGCAGCGCGTCTGTTAGGAAGTGCCTCTCTGTGCACAGGATGGGAGGTGACCAGAAGGCACCCTTTACAACGCCGGCTTTAAGAGGCCGTTCGGGGTCTGGTGGCTGCGTTTCGGCCTCGACGTTCTACACTGAAGCTGCTTGGAGAGAGGCCTTCAGCACTCAGTCACACAAACACACACACACGAGGACGCACAAGCACACACACACAAACACAAGCACAGAGCATGTCAGAGATCTGTGGTTGACTGTGAACACACAAGCGTGTGGCTTTGCTTCCTCTGTGGTTTGTATGTCTGCGCAGCAGCTGTGTGTGTGTGTGTGTGTTTGTGTTACAGAGAGAGAGAGAGAGAGAAAGGGAGAGAGAGAGAGAGAGAGAGAGAGAGAGAGAGAGAGAGAGAGAGAGAGAGAGAGAGAGAGAGAGAGCAACAGGCAACCCCCACTTCTTGCGGGCGACACAAAAGCTACAACAGTTCGGCTGGGGCCCTTGCAAATTTGACAGACAGCCCTGAATGTGCACCTGACAGCCTTGAGAGTGGCTCATCATGGTTTAGTAAACTCCACAAACGGAACACCGATAAAACGATGAACTTCCACTCCAAAAGCGTCCCTCATTTCGTATCAATCGACAGCGCTGAAATCAGATTGTTGCTTCTGGTAAAACCACAGGGTAACGCGTTCTCTCCTTCCATAGCACATTAGTGCTCTCTTCAAGCCTTTTGTTTTCACTCCTTTCATGCTTCCTGTCATATCTTTTTATTTTTTAACTTCCACATTTATTGATAGGTCAAGGCTAGTTCATATCATATCTTTAGCATTACCCTTTAAACTTGGTCCGTCAAAGAAACATCCAGACATAGTAGACATGGGTTGCCTATCTGAAAGTTGCAATGTGTCTCTAGCTAAACAAAGACACAGGTCAGCCTTAACTTTTTTCAACTTTTGACTTTTGATGGAGAAAGTAAGCCCAATACAAGTGTTACAGGCGTGTGTGAGATGAGTTTTATTCATTACTTCCCAACAGCTGAAGGATGTCCGGCCACAGCCCTGATTTGTTTACGCCTGCTCATTAAAAACATGAAGACATGGAGCACAGTGAAAAGTCATGAGCTGCTATTTTAATTTGCCTGCCAAGCCACTCGAGTGGTTTGTAATCTTTTGGAGTGATCTTCAGACTTTCCAAGAGGTATCTCTAAGTTTTACTCTGGACATGGTCACATCCTCAAATCATCCACAGCTTTGTCTTTGCATCTGACCATTTTCAGTAAAAATGCTTTTTTTTAATATATGTAAGCCTCCTCACAGCTATTTGTAGCATTAAAACGGTACTTAAAGGATGAGCCTGTATACTGTGAACATAAAATAGACAACAGAGCAGAAAACAATAATTTCCTGCTCATCTCAGAATTGATAAGCTTCAATCATAGATAAAAATCAACAAAAAAGGTGGAACTTTTGTTTTCTGGGAGTTTCATGAGATGAAACGCTTGTTTGTGTTGTTCGTGCTCAGCATCTAAAGTACACCACGGAAACTAAAATCTAAGTATAAAATAGATTAAATCATGACGGCTTATATTTCTTCATCCCAGGATGTTTCTGTGTAAGAGAATTTCCCCGGTGAGGGACACTTTGATCTTTGATCGTCTGAAGATTTCCTTACTTCTGACGTGTGCTTTCTGACTGAATCTGAGAAAGTAAATCTAAACTACAAATACTTTAAAAAGCTTTCTGATCAACACAGAAATATTCAACCATGAATCACTCCTGATTTAATTAGAAGTATTCCTATTGATGAGACAAAGGTACTTTTGTCATTGAGTCCCTTATAGGTTTGCTGCATTTTCAAGATAAGAATGCCTGTTCCTTTTCAAAAATATACAAACATGTTTTATTTTCAGTTAATTTTGTGATAATCCTTTTTTAAAATTTCCTGGCCTCTTTATGTTTTCACAGTTTGATTACTTCACATTCTCTAACCCCTCTCACAATATGAATAGTTGTCACTCTGAATGAGGGCCTGTCAACATAATTTCAACTGAAATCGGATTTGCTACAAAAACACAACACCGGCAAAGGAGGTCAACTCTTAAGTGAAACGAACTCATGCGATTGTGATAAAGAAGGAGAAGTGTAACTGAAACTACAGACATGGTGAAGTACGAAAATAATGTGAGGACAGGACCGGATGAGAGAGTCCAAACAACTAACAAGGTCAACTCTGGGGGGGGGGTTAAGGAAACTGAGCCTGGGCTCTCTCTGAACGCCACCCTCACTAACCCACTGACACACTGAGCAGTGTTGCCTCAGCTGCGACTGAGCAAAAACACTAACAAAAAAGTAGTAAACAAACCAGGGACTTGATGGAGCTGCACGCATGCACGTGATGGATGCTTACTCATGCTGTCTCCCCCCACACCCCCAACCCCACCACCCCCTCATCAAGCCTCACATGCACACAACAAATCCCGCAGATGCACACACACAGAGCACACAGGCTTTTTCTTTCCACACAGCTGTGTTCAGATATCAAACAGGGCGCGCTGAGGGAGAACAAACACGCTGACGAGGAGAGATTAGCTGGTCACAGAGGGCGCCGGTACAAACATACACACACACACACACACACACACACAAACATGCACAGAAATGTATGCACGGGCTTCCGTGAAGGGTAAAATGATGCCACTGGTGGCAACTAATTACAAAAAGCTACAAGGATAGACCGCAGAAGGGAAGGGCGAGAGCAGAAATCGAGACAAAAATTAGGAATAAACGAGGTGTTTACAGCCAAATTAAAGGAAGCAGCAGAAGCTTTATGGCTACTGATGAACCAGCTTTGGTTTGCTGCGGCACCAATTAGAAAGCAACCAAAACTTGATGGGGTACGAAATGAACCGCTGCGGAGGAAGAACATCAGGAAATCAGTTTAAAGGCAGCTTATCGCTCCTCGAGCCCTTATCTTCCATCGGTGACCTTCACACCACGGGGGTTAAAAAAAGATCTGCTGAATGAAGGCTGATTTAGGTTGGTGTGTTTCGGGCAAAGGGTGCCACAGCCGGTAGGCCCTGGGAAGCAGACGGACGGCCGGGAGCCGATCGGCCCCTTCGAAAAAATTGGCACGCCCGCACTCTGAGCAGCTTGGTGCATATTTGCAGAGCCGGGGGAGTCTAAAATGTACCCAGTAAAAACACATCTGGTTTAAAAATAAAAGGTGGGCTTGTGTGAGTGTGTGTGCCGGCGCATGCGGGACCTGGACGGCTGCCTCCTTTTGAAGCGGGCGTGCGGCCAGAGAGGTTCTGCAGCGCTGAAGGATGCCACGGCTGACAGAATGGCTGCGCCCAGCCAGGCATGAACACACGCCGCTCCTGGACCCTGGAACGTGGGGCTGCGGAATTGTTCCGCACAAAACTGATTCCCTGCCCGCGTTGACAGGATAAAGAGATGAACTTCACAAACAAACAGGTAAGGAGGTCTTAGCGGCAGCTGACGGAGGCGGGAGCGTCCAAACGCATAAAAAACGGTTAAGGTGATTATTCAGCGTGTACAGTCTGAGTGCAGTCTTCATTACTGTGCAGCGCAGAGGCTTATTCACAGTGACTGTACTTGCTAAGTGGGGAGATGATGTGTTTTGTGACTCCAGGCCAGCAGAAACGCTGGGATGTGAAACGCTGGTTGGAATGAAGTCACTTGGCCGAATGCCTGTTTCCATCCCGGGCTGGAGGAAACCGTTAGCCCGCCACTGCCTTTTCCCACACCATCATATCTCTCCTCTCTCTCTTTCTTTCTTTTTTTCCCCACATTTCCTCTCACTAACACACACGCATGTCCCTGCTGTCACAGCCCTCTGGTGTGAAGAGGAGCCGGCATTAGAACAAGTTTGAAAGTGACAATAGACTAAAAGGAGGTGTTACATATACCAGAGGAATCTTCTTCTCAGATATTTCTCCTGACGAATGTCGCAGAAACTGCAGACATGGAACGTGGCAAAGATGCCGACTGCTGTCTAGTTCATAGCTGAACTGCTATCACCATACCTGTCAATAATTGGTTATTAGTGTCAGGTTGTGCAAATAGGTGAGAAATGTACCAACAGATCAAATGGTCATGATTTTTCGATATTCATCACAGCCCCATAGTAGCTTTACTTGACTGTAAGTCAGGAAAAAAAGAATTCCTGGGAAGATTTCTGGCAAGATTTTAATGTCAACGCCGCATCACATTTCACAATCTTTAGCAGTGGAACAGGAACAGTCGATGCTGGTTGTAAATTAAACATTTTAAGTCAGAATTTCCAACAATGATGGAGGCTAAAAAATAAAGGGGTCATATCTAATACATTCATGGTGGTGTTGAATAAGAATAACATGAGCTGAAGCTTATTTCCTGAGTTACCTGCCTGTGTGGGCAGCTGGCCAGCACAGCAGCCCCAACACTCCACTTTTTTTGGATAAAATGCGTCTTTGAAGTGGTTTAGACGCAAAAGGAGCTGAGGTTGATCACAGTTCAGAGAACTCTTCTCTAAGGGTCTCATTTAACCCACAGTACACAAGGGGGAACCTTCTGTGACGTAACTATGAAGGGATTCTTTTAAGAGGTAAACTCTGCATTGGAAGCTTTTATTGGAAAAACACGGTGTGCATAAGCAGAGATGAAGCAAAACACGGGGGAATGGAATAAAGGTTCGCTGAGCTACTTTAACGGCCACCAGCTGGTTGTAGCGCAGGTCCAGCTCTCCTATCTGCAGTGGGAGCACCAACAAAGAAAAAGCCCTTAAATGAGCATCTTCCTCTAGCGAGCTCCCAAATCCCCGTTTTAAAACTCTAGAGCTGTTTGCTCAAACAGTCCTTACACTCATACGGGGGCTGGCAACCTACTGTAATTTTCAGCTCAGTTTAAGGGGGCAAAAATGATCCTGCCAACACTTGCAGAGGATATATGTTTTGGAGAATACTAAGGAGAGAAGGGAAAAAAGCAGAAAAACAAGGATTTGGTCAAATTTGGGGCATTTGGACCAAACTGTTCTGTGCACCAGGGAAGGATATGTGCCCTGGGAATGTAGCTGAAGTGCAACATCCCTGTGGGCCTTTTCTCCAGTTTCATTTATCCGTGCTGATAAGAACAGTAAGGTGAGGTAACATCCAGCTGCTTTTAAAAAGTAGGGGGAAAAAACAGGAAGAAACTCTTCACAAGCTCAGTTAACCTCGCCAACCCATCTCTGTTTGGTTTAGATTTTCTGAGAAGCATAGAGATATACAAAAGTGGTTGTTTTTTTGTTTTTTTCATGCTAGGTTTGGCAATCAGACGTCACCTGGTTGTGGGAATCAAACTAAAACCTGTAAAAGCAGTTTTTTATTAATATGATGATTTAAGTTCATGCAGTGTGGACATGCAGAAAAAAGGTTCCCACGATTTGAAGGCATTTAATCAGAAAGTGTGTCAGTTATATCCTGCAGAACAGCAAAAATGTATCAGTTTGCTCCTGAAATCCAACTTTGTTTAAAAGCAGGCTTGTCCCCACATTCACTTCATGGAAATCTGTTATGATTTATGATACAGTTATATTGGAGCTAAATGTTGTGATCAGAAGCTGGGGATTTACAGCTGTGCTGCAGCCTGGATAAAACTCACAGTGGAAAGAAATGCCAATATGGGCTCTATGTATCTAGAAATGGGAAAGGGCCATTTGGGGTTTTGAATAGCACCACTTTTGGGTGCTCAAAAGATCCATTTTGAAAAACTCTGCACACTTTCAACTGCTTTGACATAGACTCATCAGTACAGACAGTGCCTGAAAAAGAAATAGTAGTACAACAGGACATTTTCAGCGGAGTTTACTTTACTTTACAAGCACCGGCAAGGCTCACCAAACAACCCCAGAAAGAAGGGCCACTGTTTAAGCCTCGTTAAGTTTAATGCAGGCAAGCTCCGCAGAAAGGAACGGGAAGCACACGGGGCATACCCACGCAGCAGTGCACACACACAAACCACACACGCCACCCCAACATAATCAGCACTCTGTGTCTGGAGGGCCACTATCAACAACCTTGCAATCATCCTCCTTGGTGCAACACAGCGAAAGCCACAGCAACACCCTGGCAGACGACTGCAGGTTTTTCCGAATCACGCTGAAACAATTTGCAACCCCTGGGAAGGGGTTTTCTTGCAGAGACGCCCTTTTCTGAAAAACTTAGAAAAATAGGAAAGGAGGGGGTGGGGGCCGGCCTATGATGCCAACCTGTCTCAGGAGTTAAAGCTGCTCCAAATACCGCCATGAAACTCCACTTAACACTCTATATTTTCCAGTAATGATGTCACTGATCATCTCTGGCCTTAAATTAATATCACCCTGCCCTTTCTAGCTGTTTCTAACAATTTGATCTGTCTTGGACACTTGAGAACTCTTGCTTTTCAAGCCTCTGCTCAGATGGCTGTCATTACTGTGGCGCTTGAAGGTATTATCCTACCAAAGAACTTTGTTTGAAAGTGCGGAACAGTGGCCTACCTTGATCAGAACCACGTCTACGGCCCTCTCGCCTTTGGCACAAAGGCTGTACCTTCGCTTGTGTCGCTCGTACATTTTCGCATAAACATCCAGCGCGGGTGTGCTGAACACAGCGTAGAAATCCACGGTGGAGGAGAGCTGAGGCGGTCTGCTGAGCTTCACATCTGGCCACAGAGGCAGCCCTCTGCCAGACTCCAGCTCTGTTCCCTCCCTCTTTCCTTTCTTCCCTCCCTCCCTTCTTTTTCTTGTTCTATGTCGCCTCTCAACTTCGCCAGACTCTGCCTGACTCATGCCGTTGCTCCCCCCTTCTCTTTCGCTTCCTTTCTGCGAGGCTGTGAATGGCTCTCTCTCATCCTTTGAACCATCATCTAAAGTACTGCATTGTTCCTCTGTGACAGATGACAACAGGGCATTATTCCTTCAGTCAATGGGACTCAATCATCACAGTTAAGTGTTTCCCCCCCATAATAATAAAGTCAGGGAGGAGCAACAACTTATGTCAAGAAAAAAAATTAACCGCTTTGTTCTTGTTTTTTTAAAATCACAGATTAAGAATATATCACTTTATTCCGTTTAGGTTACAAAGCAGTCTCTATGTGGACCGGTAGATAAATTTAAGATAAAGAAGTAGATGAGACTGGTTTCTGTGGGAGTTCGGAAGTCAGGTGAACACCTCAGACTCCGTTTGGGGTGTTCTTTTGAAGCTATACTCCTGTGGGGGTGTGATCAGTCTGCAAAAAGTAGGTAGGCCGTGGCAGGTAACATCAGAGGGAATAGAGAAGTTCCTGTTAATTTAATTGTAACAAGGGGAACGGGTAAGTTGTTTTACCCACTCCCAAATGCAACACAGTGTTAATTTTTTTTGTTTTTTTTACCAGGGAGACGAGTTTTTTAAACCCACAGGTGGTAAATATTGTACGGGGTAATGCCCAGGTATCACCACTACCACTGTAATAAATGCATGGACCTGGAACATGCTGAGGTCCACACAGACAAAGCTTCTCCTGAATAATATTCGGATTTCTGTGGCTGTCCCTTCAGCTTATCTGCTGTTTGGTGGCACCAGAGCTCTGCTCTGACCTCTGCCTTGCCTCTGGTAAGCAAACAACACAAAGGTGGGAGGCAGCAAACCAATCAACCTCCTCTCTAATGCAAACTCTGTCATTTGGAGAGAGCCAGATGTTCTGTGGCTCAGTGGGGGGTCCGTAATATGAAAATAATCACCTTTTTGTGCATAGGCATTTGGGTGTCTGCAGCCATATCCTGTTTAATACCTCAGAAAATACACAACCATCACTTTGCTCCTTGAGCCTGAAAATTCAGGGGCTCGCAGCTTAGAGCATTGTTGTTTGGCCTAAGAGTCTTTAACTCCGCCCAAGTTTTAGTTCAAACCATGCTGCGTTCACGGCGTCTCTGAATCGGGAGGTTCGAACTCTCTTGTTATTTTTTCCTTGCTTTGCCTTCAACAGCTGACTCTGAGCAGTTATAAAAGCTACAGCTCGCTGAAGAAACAGCTGTGTGTTGTTTCCTTAGAGGTTCAACAGTTCAACTACTGTTTCTTCCAGTTGGAGTAGAAAATTCTGAATTGCAATTTTAAAAAAAAAACTTCCAAAATTGCAATAACAAAATTTAGTTAAAAGAAGCTCATCCAAGTAACAGTTCTCAGCTATAACTGCTAAAAAATAAAACATAGCACGGAGAAACAGGCTGATAGTAAAGCTTAATGTGTGAAGCAGCGTCTTAACAGACAGTTAAACTCTCAGATCCCAGCAAGACTATGTTTTAAGCTTCAAATCCAGCTGGTGTTTACCAAATCTGCCTCTCATAGGCTGAGCTCCATTTAGTTTCATTTAGTGTGTGGATTCTGGTATAGCATTGGCAGCTGCTATCACTTTCCACCCAATTCAGAACTCTATTGATTTGAGGAAAAAAATCCCAAGAGTAGAAAAGTACATTTTGAAGTTGAAAAGTCAGGTGGGCAGCTATCTTTAAACCTTTAACATCAGAAATCTACATACAGAATGGGGAAATATTTTTGTGCTTTTTATATTTTTTATTTCTTTGGGGCAAAAACAACCAGAATCAATGCTTTTTTGGCAGATTGTTGGGTTAACACTTCATCGTAAAGATGTGCATTTTTAAAAAGAAATGGCATGACTCATCCCTAATTTAGAGATCACATACCTAAACTTAATTTTCGGGCTAGTCTAAGTAAGTCCACATCCTCCACCGAGTATAACCAGTGACAAGTGTAGTGAGGAGGATGTTAAAGGGTTAAGCAGGAGTGCTCCACTACCTTACTACCAGGCAAAAGACTAAAACCAGTCATGGAAAATAAAGTTTGGATTTTCCAAAAGTCAGTACTAACTTGTTATTTAGCCCTGCCCAGGATTCTGCTAATATTGTGTTTTTTTCTTCCTGCCGCATAGGAAACATGTTCAATAGATTTTTAAGGGGAGCTAAAGTCCCATTCCTGTGAGCATCTCCACTCCATTTTGAAGTTTCAGTGCTCCATAATAAATGGATTTAAATTATTTAAATTTATTTCAAAATGTAAGATAAATTGTCATCATACTTGCACAGATATAATGTAGATTTTGTGTAAATATCCTCATATATATTCTGTTTTTTTGTTGTTGCTAGGACCCTTTAAACAATGAACTCGCTCGTTTATCTCTGCTGGACTTAAATCCTACTGAGTGCTTGTGAGACCAAAATAAAGATGAGATTTACAGCTTTGGGAGACAATAGATCCATTTGAACAAGGTCGGGGAGGGTGCGGCTGCTGCTTCAGCAAAAAGCTGAAGTGGAAGTTCAAGAAAAGAAAAGCAGCCACAGCGGCAGGTGAAAACCTGAAATCTCGCACACATTACAATTTATTAGTTAATAAAATACCAAAATATGCTGGTGGGATGTACTTGGAGTTTGACTGTGAGCCTTCCGACGTGGCGTTGTACCATTGTTTCATTACCAAAAGAGTGAACTGTACACAGGCAGCCATAAATTCAATGAAAAATGCCTCTTCGCTTAAACCATTGGCTGAGCAGTCGTGTTCTGTCTTCAGCAGTCGGAGGGTCAACTGCTGTGATTAATCACAGATTATTTCCACCAGTAATGGAAACCAGGTTACTATTGCACATTCCCATGAATCTGGACTGCTGCTGAGCAAGGATACAGAACACTGAGATGAATCTCCTTCAGATTGATTTACATTTGTATCAATATAAGTGGACTTCATTTTCTTTTAAATTGAACAAATTGTATTAAAGAGAACAATATCAACAATAAATCTGCAACAAATAATAATAATGTTAACAGCCAGATCGGTAACCAAACATATTAAGTGACCTCATCCCCACAGGAGACTCTCTCCTCACCTTGGGTCTTTTATCTGAAACCCATTTCTATTTCAAAGAAAGGGGGGGGGCTCATCTTATCTGAATTCCTCTCCTGCTCACTTATACATGTTTTGCTCTTTAGTGCACTTCGGCAGGACTCTCCGCTGTTAGTGAAAACTATGTTTCCTGCTCCGACGAGTGATTTGAGACCAAAGACACTGACGCCTGGAACAATATCACACATGTTGAGTCTCACAGATCTTAATTTGCTGCTGTCGAAACAACTCGCATCAAGTCAAAGCACTGTGCCACTGCAGGTGATTATTAATTACTTGATTAACCCCACGCCTCACACCACGCGGATAGTCAGTGTGAAGCTTTCTCAGTTCTTTGGATATAACATAAAACGTTTGATATTTTGCAACATCATAGAACTGGATGCATTTTTAATATTTCTTCAAATAATCTGTAAATGAAAGAATCTTGCCACCCGGAGGTTCACTTCACCGCAGTTGGTTCAAAATACATCATGTCTGCTCTGATCCACTGATGCCATTGAGGTTACATCTCCCCCTGCTGGCGACCCCTCAACACGCAGGTTGTGCGTTTGTCGTCGCCCCCCCCCCCCATCTGCTCCGGCACAGAAACATCTGGCATTCAGAACAAGCCGCTGACCCAGACCACAACCCAGGAATAAGCAGAGCAGCTCCAGTGTATGGCTGCAGAGGAATCCGTCAGTCAGCAACATTTCACAGCAAAGCCTCGTCTGCTGGAGATCGCATCCATGTGCTCGGGCAGAGCCGCTTCGCAAGACAGGGCGGGGAGATCTTATTCCCCCCCCCCCATTTTTGTCAGATCTCAGCACTCTGACCAAACTTTCTACAAATATCTCGCTGGCACATCAAATTCCACATCGTTTTGGAGCGCTTTGGTTTAAAGGGGAACATTTACCGTGCCAAACGCTGACTGTTCTTCCACACACAGGCTAATGTCTGAAAAGGAACACCCTTTTAATAATGACCCGTGCATATCATAGTGAAACAGAGCAGCTCCCAAATCAAAGCGCCTTTCTTCTATTTTGGCTCAGGAGCAGGTCAGAGGGTGGGCTTTAGATTTGAATTCATGGTTGTGGGGAATCGACCAATTTTGAAGCACATGCCTTAAACTGGATTGATGAAAAATTGGAGAAACATAGAAAACTACTATGAAATTATCTTAAATTATCTCTTCACCTTAATCCTTAATGTGAGGACGGACACAATTGCCTTCTAATTGGCTGTAAAATCAACCCAAGTTCTTCTTTACTCCATGTTTGCTGTACGTTTCAAAGCTTCATCAAACAATGACTCATCTAAGACGCCTTATCATCAAAGCCAAATCCGCAACCAAGCAGAGCCTGACATCTAACAAGTACAGGAGAGAATTCCATCGTACCGTGGAGGACTCTGTTCCCTCTGCTGGGCCACTTTCTTCCTCTCCTGCTTCACTTGCAGTGTCTTCAGACTTGTTGACATCCACCTCTGGAGGAATACACACAACAAAAACATCATTAGCCTGATAGCATATCTTTAAAATACAGGAATAAACAACCACGTGTTTACAGTGAAAGGAAATGGGACTTGTTTGTCCTTGCTGCACATGCCGCTGATGAGTTATAGCCGGTGTACAGTAGCTAAGTAGCAGTTTGTGTTTGTGTGTTTATCAGCAGTGAAAACTTTCCTGAAAGCCACAGTTCCCACAGGAACAATTACTATCTAAATGCAAAAGAATTTCATTGTTCTGTGATGATGAACGCAAATATAATTACGCTGGTTTTGCTTCCATTTAATTATCAGATGGATTAAGGGGGTTACTAGCACGGTGTTATTATGTGTGGAAACAGGGCTCGGTGGGCATTAGAGGACGTGGAAAAGTCCCCATAAAAACAGAACCGACTGAGATAAGATATTCACATCTTTACATGTAACCTGAGGGGGGAAAAAAAAAAGCAAAAAAAAAATATATCTCGTCTCTGAGCGCCAATAATAACACAACAGTACCAGGCCGCTGT
The DNA here is from genome assembly GCA_013363375.1 of Menidia beryllina. Lineage (NCBI taxonomy): Eukaryota > Metazoa > Chordata > Actinopteri > Atheriniformes > Atherinopsidae > Menidia > Menidia beryllina. The sequence goes on along the minus strand of JABUIW010000020.1, from coordinate 16,285,495 downwards.
CATGCGGTAAATATATCTTCTGATTTATAATGACACCCCACTCTCCGAGTGACGCACACTGCTAACCTTGCCCGCGACCTCCCTATATTGGACTTGGGTCCCGTGCAATTATTTCAGATAAGTGAAAATTGCAGTGAGAGGAGTGCTGGAAGTTGAACTAAAGATGGAGGGGCTCTGCAAGTCTGACTTCTTGGCCCGCGCTGACGTGGGCAGTCTTGTGTGTTTGTTTTCTAGGGCCTGTCGGGACTCGGTCACATGCACTGGTAATGTGACAGCGCCTGCTGACATATGTGACACTCTGTGGCTACGGTGCTATAGTAATGGTGGAGCAGAGACTCAATCAGAGTGTGCGAACCCAACGGGAATTGTGTCCCGACGTGAGTCGTCGAGGCAAAACTTATTGTGCCACTGTCAAACTTAAAATAAATATTTTAAAACAAACCAATTTCTTAATGCTAAATCCTAATTAGAAGGACAGCAAAACCACAAAAACAAACCAAAAAAAAAGCACGAAGAGCAAAACATGCCTTTGCAGCGATATATCACAGACAAAAGCTAAAAACCTCTTGGAGCACAATTACAGTGAGCTACGTGGCATTTAACTTCCCCCAACTTTCGCCATTAATCACCAGAGAACGGCCGGATCTGATTTAGCACATTTTCCCATGAATGAGACGTTGACAAACATATTACCCTGTGATGCATGAGTGTGAGTGGAGCAGTAATAAAGCTGATCAGGGAGGGATATAAATCTGTGTTTACCCACCTTGGGTGTCTTCGCTGCTGCTCTGAAGAGCTCCATCCGTGTCGGGAGCCTCTGCCTTCTCGGACATCTGATTCTCTGCGGGGGGCTCCGTGGAGGATTCGGCCACGGGGGCGGGTGTCTCTCCAGGGACAGGACTTATATCTGCCACCTCCGACGGGGGGACGGCGAGGTGCTCCTCAGCTGGCGCCTCCTCTGCCGTCTTCTCCGGGTCATCCTGTTCGGGCTGCTGTATCACGGGTTTATCACATGGCTCCTCCTGTCGATCCTCTTCCTGGACCGGGAGAACGTCTCCGCTCTCTGTCCTGTCAGATGGGCCTGGTTCTGGTGCAGAATCCTCCATCTCCATGGTCGGGTCAGGGCTGTCGGATTCGTCGGCATCCTCGGCTGCTGGAGCTGCTGGAGCTCCGTCGCTCGCGAGCAACACCTGATCCAACAGCAGGTTCTCTTCGGAAGGCTCTGGGGAAGGCTCTTCCTTCCCCTCAGGTGTCAAGGCCTCTGAAGTCTGGATGGGCTCTGCCACCTGTGCTGAAGCCTCTGCGCTGTCGTGAAGGTCTGTGCCGGCTCCCGATGCGGGCGGCTCCTCCACACTTGACGAGTCTCCGCCGCTTCCATCTGACTGGGGCTCGTTGGGGTCGTCCATCTGGCTTCCGGTTGAGGGCGGCTCTGCCGACACACTCTCATGGGTGGGGTGGAATATTTCCGTCGAGGAGCTCCCGAATGATCTGAAGCTGCCTTCGTCGTCGCTGGAGAAGCCCTGGGCTGTGCTCGGGTCGTGGTCCGCCTGTCTTTTGACGGGCATCTTTTCGGGCGAGATCAAAGGCTCGGCCTGCGTTTCCCGTGCGGGGCTGCCAGAGTTCCGGCGGTCGATACTGTCGGGCTCCTCGGCAGCCGGTCCCGCGTTCTCGGCTCCACGGGGCTCGTCTCCGTCTTCCCTGTCTGGCTCTTTAACGCTCTCTGCGGCGGAACAATTCCCAGAATGACAGCCAGTTTCTGGAGCCAAACCCTGCCGCTGTACAGCATAATCCCCACCAGCTGTTTCCTGGTTTTGTTCTCGGCTGTTTATGTCTGGCGGAGGTTCCCCCTCATGAAGGCCTTCTATCAGGAGACATGGAACAGCAGATTCGGGCATGTCGATTACATCAGCGCAGTCAATCAGCGATGGGATGGGGAGCTCTCCCGGGGCTGATACATTGTCCGTTAACCCTTTCCTATCACCCTCCTTATCATGGAGACAGAGTTGGTTACACAGCTCCTGGACAACTTTTGCCACTTCTTCCTCCACGCTTTCTCCCTCCTCACAACACAACTTCAGTTCGGAATCGGAGGCGTCTGAAATGTTGGAGCTTCCCGATGACGGAGACTGGCCCATGTCTGTTTCTCCACAGGCTGCTATTAGCTCAGTTGACTCTACTGAGCTGGTCTCCTCCTCCTCCCTCCTCCGGGCCGCGTCGTCCTTTGCTTCCTGCTCAGACTGTTCCTCTCTGTGTTCTTCCCGGATCGCAGTCTCCCCTCTACCAGTTTCCTCTGCCTGTTTACCGCTGCCTGCTGCTGGTGGGGTTCCAGCAGTGGCGCTTTCCCCCTCAGCCTCACCCCGTGCTCCTTCGCTCCTGTCACACAAACTCAAACTCAAATCCTGGCTGGAAACAACTGGCTGCTCCCTCCCCTCCTCCTCCGTTTGGCAAAGCTCTCCCTCGCAGTTTGGAGCGAGGCACACCCAGTCCTCTGGGGGGCCGAGGCCATGCTCCTGGGGGCGTATTTCTGAAGTTGGAGCGCTCACAAACAAAGTGCAGTCCTTCTCCGCATTCCCAATCTCACCGTGTCCGCAATCAACACTGTCAGCGCTTTCGGGTGTGCAGTTCTCTCTCCCGCTCCCCTCGGCCACTGATTTCAGGCACTCTGACGCCAGAGCAGCCTGTTGGAGCTGGCCCTGACAGGATAAGTCTGCCTTCACGCTGTCGGAGCACTCGGCAGCAGTGTGGAGAGAGTCCAGCTGAAGCTCCAGCACAGAAACTCCCTGCAGAGTACAGACAGAGAGGAGGATAAATGTTACCCCGTTTCTCAAAAAAAAAAAAAAAAGAGTTGCTTTCTTCTTATCTGGAGTGATTGCATAAGGTGTTCCAATGTGTACACAAACTTAGGCCTGAAGGTTAAAAAAACAAGGGCGGCAAAAAAGACAAACACTGTGTCCAGGAGTAGCGGTGCTCCCGAATGCAGCCAATGGGAGCGGAGATAAGGCAGTGCGAGCGGGGCTCACCTTGCTGTGAAGATGGCTTATTAGGTGCAGGAGCTGCTCCACGCCCTTCTGGAGGGTGGGCGGGTCGCAGCCCGGCTGGACATTCACCGTCAGGGTGTGCGTTTTCAGCGTGGGGAGGTGGCACAGCACCCGGGCGTCTCCAGACACCGGCTGGGAAGGCTCAGCCCTCTGGTCCGTCTCGGTCCTCTGGTCCGTCTCAGCCCTGCCACACAATAAAGACGAAAAGAAAAGAATGTGAGGAAAATGTGTAAGGATACATCTTCAGATACCCGGCCCCGCGGCCACTTATGGCGCATAAACACAGGAAGAAAAACCTCAGCCTGTCTCCTGCGTTTGCCTTAACGTGCTGAAACCTAAAGAAAGTACAGAGCTTCCCCTCTCAGAGATAGCGCTGCGGAGCGGACACACTTTCCACTTGCGTAATCCTGGGCGGGCTGCTTTCGCTGCGAGGCCTGCCGGGCTGAGGTCACCGGCCGGGCTGCAAAGCGACTGCGCATTTCATGAGCGCATTGTTATTACCGACGAGTAAAGGGAGCGCTGGAGGTTGTAAAGCGACACCCGGCGACGGGGAAGCTCACTTGGTGGTAGTTGTCTTATGGCTCGAGTGAAAACCGCTCTGCAGTGAACGCACAAGTTTGCTTAGGAGACGAGGAAATGAATCCATTTATGCCTTAAGCAGCATCTCAGACCACTTAGTGAAAAATTGTTCCTTTTTCAGATTGTACAAGCGGTCTAATTTTACGCCATGAAAAAGGAGAGAATCCAACCTCGTTAGTCTCTCAGTAAGAGGGAATTATTGAGGGTGATACTCGACAACTTCAAACAGAGCCCATTTGTTCAGTCCCTTTCAGAACTGCAGTGCCTATTTGGACGAAAGCAGAGCTGTTGGAAAGGTGCAACGGCAGGTCAGCGGGCACAGGACTGAGGGCTTTGTGTTGCAGAATAGTTTCCCATCGCGCCGGATTCCTTTGGAACAATACGGGCAGCCCACAACTTCTGTTTGCTCTCCGCTATCTGCAGACGGAGGAGTTCTGCTGGGCTGCAGTGGGCCTTCGTGGTGATGTTTTTTTTAGTAGCTTTTTAAATACTTCTATTGTTCTGTGAGGACGGCAGACATTGCGCTCAAGTGAGGAGGAATAAAGCCATCTGCTGTGTGGCATATCGACGTGCGGCTGTTTGCAGAGAGAAGAGGGCAACGTTCACCGTGAGCTGGTGTCTCACAGGGGAGTTTGGAGGCGTTTCATGCAGTACTGAGGACAAATCTCCGGTCACTCCACAGTTCTCTGTGAGGAGCTGATAGAACAGGAAAAAAAGGGTGCAGTGATTTATTGAAAGATGTGCCCGTTAAGGGAAGTAAAGCACATAAAGTGCCGGCCATGAGCCACGTCTTTAAGTGGTCTGAAGGAAGAGTTTGCCGGGCTTCTTGAAGGACATTCCAAAGCTCTGCTTTGGATACGGGCTGCCTCTTTCTGCAGAGATGATCTCACACTGCTTCAATAATGCTGAGCTCTGGTCTCTTGGGAGGATTCATACCCTATTAAAACCTGTTTCGACTTATCGCAGTCCACTTCCTGCGTCTTGTCATCTACTTTCACAAAGATCATCTCTGAAGAGATGCATTTCTCAGCTCTTACTTTGGGCCTTTGCTGGATTTGTCTAAATTTCTTAAATACTTTATGTTGCCGAAAATCCATGTGAGGCCTGCCACGTATTTTGTTCAAGACTCCTTTAAACTCTAGTGGCTGCACAAATTATCCAAACTGTGTAATCTTTGAATTTCTTTTGTAGATGCTGACCAAAAACTGCATGAACAAATGTCTTTGTGATGTGATGGCTGTGACAAACTGCCTAAATTGCTGCTTTATTGCCAAGCTCTCTGTAAAGTGTAGACGCAACAAAGTGACTTCTGAAGCTCAAACGATTCGTTGATCAGAAGTAAAACAACCAAAACGACAAATCAAACCACTCTGAAAAGACACAATTAAAAGAGTGGCTGAAATAAGAGCAGGGAGCAGCCAACACTTAAAGAAAACCCTTCAAAGATCCTCAAAAAGCCCTGAAGAACGGCTGCTTGAGTCCTCGGAATGAAACAGAAAGAAATGCACAGCATTGTAAAACTTAAGTGGTGGACGCTGCTTCTCCTCAGCTGTTTTTAAGTCTGACAGGATCATTCATAGTTATTCACACATGAAAAGGGTTTTCTGTTGCAGTTTAAAGACTTACTTTTCCAGGAGCTCATGGAGGTCTTTGTGCCCTCTCGAAGCCGCTATGGCCGACGGGGTGTGGCCCTCTCTGTTGGCCAATTGGAGGGCCTGTGTGGCTCCGGCCTGCTGCAGCAAGAAGTGGGCGACCCGAGAGAGGCCACGGCGAGCGGAGAAATGCAGCAGAGTCTCCTGAGGACTCAAGTCTGATGAGGAGAAAGAGAGAGAGGGAGAGATGATGACAAATGCACCGATAAATAGTGACTCAACCCAACAAAGAGGGAACAAGAGATGCAGGCAGCGGCCAATATTCCACCACCTGCGGCGGCTTGGCAACGCCACAGCGCTGCCTGCGGAAACTGCTGGATCCACAGTGGACCGGTTAACAACAGGGTCACCGCACAGCTACATGCTGACAAAACAGCCGCCTTTTCTCTAGTTTCTCTAGTTTCTAGTGTCAAAAACGCCAGCGCCAAACAGGTTGAAGTCAGATTGCGTGTAGAGAGAGAGAGAGAGAGGGTGACTCAAAGCCACCAAAACAATTAAATCACACCGTGCCGTTTCATTTCAGCAGAGGTGAGTCACATCACAGTTCCCATATCAAATTTAGTCCCTTATTGACCAACTACATCAGTCAAGCTCCCCTATAACCCTGTTAAACACTGACAGTCTTCCCCTGAAGCACCCACCAAGACAATAGCAGAGATTCATGGGCATGTGACACACACAAACCTTCATCTTTGTGCCAGAGCAACAGGTTTCCACAAAGACTCCCTCCAGCCTTAAAGCCGGGCTCGGCGGCTGTTCCACAGATCAGCTTGAGTGGAGCGAGCGAAAATAAACATTCCTACAGCAGTTGTTCAAACTTTGCTCGGCCGCCCCGCGTGCGTTTATGTCTGCTTTCAAGAGGACGCTGCTATGAGGGCCTCATTGTTGCAATGTCAGGAAAAAAAGGCGTGCAAAGTGAAACGATAAGTGTTCAAAGCTTTTTTTTTTTTCCAAGGTGAATGGTTGAAGGTTAATGGTTCAGAGTGTTCCAGTCGGCAGAGGTATAGCAGGTGGAAATGTGCAGTAATTCGGGGGAGAAGCGATTATTTTCATTTTAAATTGAAATGACTTCATCACTCATCTCTTCCTCCTGGTGGGAAGATTTACATCTGCGTTCAGCAGAGGTATGATCCCTCAGGGACGACAAATGAAAATTACATCAGAGCAAGCAAAAAAAAAAAAAAGGGCCTGAAACACTTTTTTTTTCGGGGTTATCAGCAGCACAATTATCATTAAGCAACATTTATAACGCCGGTTGGGTGTGCTGATGAGAGGTTTCAGTCCATTTAGCTCGGCCCTGTCTGAACCGCCCTGCCCTGCTGAACTGAGCTAATTGGTCAAATGCAACGCTCCACTTGGTTGAGCCCGGCCGCGCTGGAAATCAAAATACCAAGCAGCAGCAGGAAATGCTTTTTCTGTGGGGTTTGTCGGTGGTTTGTGCCATTTTATCCCCCCTCCGCGCAGATATCCGAGCAGCGGCACAGGAGTCACAAACACAGTGAACGCAACATATGTGCTCACTCTCAGGGGCCAGAAAGCTTTTCAGGTGGTCAGTGTTGAAATGCCCCAATGACTTCACCAGATCAAAACTGTCATCGGGTCAGGCGTCTCTTTTGTTGGGAAATGAAACCCAGCACAAAAATGAAAGACTATTGAGCCAACGCAAAAACTATGTCACTTCAGTTAAGCAAAGAAGAATCATCTAAATGAAACCCAGCACAAAAATTAAAGACTATTGAGCCAACGCAAAAACTATGTCCTTTCAGTTAAGCAAAGAAGAATCGTCTAAATGACTTCAAACCCATATACACTGGATTCAGAAAAGAGGAATCCCTCCAACTTCCCTGTCCTTTCTTCCAACGTGACCTTGAGTGGCGGTAACATTTTGGAGTTACCTGCCCTGCAGAAACAGTGTCCCCCTCTGGACGACAGCCCTTCAGAAGAGGGAAGGCCTCAAACATCGTTAACAGAAAGTCTGTGACATTCACGGTCCGACTGGGTCTGAAGGCGTGCGTGGGAAGTGCGCCCGTTCGACAAAGACATCCACAACCCACAGGGCCCAGGTGATCTATTTCTAACCTGTCCGTGCCAGACACCCCAGGATCCCCACAGATGCTCCTCGTCCCTGACTGGTCGGAGATCGTTTGGCAGCTCGAGGAGGACGTACTCATTACACTAACTGGTGTAAACAAAAGTAAAGAAAAGCGTACCCCTGTGTATACCAAAGCCAAAAAAAGATGAGTAGTGCCCAACACACAAAGCCCGGCCAAAACTGGACAGTGACTCACACACAGAAGCAACTCTTCAACAGAGAAAAAAAAAGAAATGACCCAGTCTGTTTAAATAGAGCTGCGCAGAAAACAAGTGACTTCAAACCTAAAGGTCAATATTGCCCCACAATGATTACCCTTAAAAAAAAAAACAACTGCCAAATGTAAGAACTGAAGATGGCTCTGTCTTCATGATCTTAAGTCATGCATCTAAGGAAGCTGATGAATCCTTTTTAATCCCCTTATTTAAGTAATAAAAATAGGCTTCCTTTTAAAAAAAAAAAAAACAAGAAAGATTCAGATTAGTTTCTGTTTTACAGATTCGTGACAGAGGGTTTTATCATCAGCTACACTGACAAAGATTTGCTGTAATACCCTCTCTGGTTGAAAACTTTTTTATTCATGAGAGAGCAACAATTGCTTCGCATTTAAAAATACAAAGCCATTGAGAAACTGGCAGACTTTATTTAGAAAGTTCATGAAGTGCAAGCAAAAAAAAAAAAGAAAAAAAAAGACAGCAAAAGACTGCTATAATGGAGGCAGGGTCCCTCTAGCATGACCCGAATTACCCAGACATGCCAATGTGCGGTCAATCTAGAACAATAATGAGAAATAACAGAGAAGATTCTCAAGAACCAAAAGAGGAGTTTCTCTTTAGTAGAAGTTAACAAGCTGGAACTCTAAGCTGAAGAGGTTGCTATAGCAACCCACACACTTGAGCGAGGAGGGGCAGGTAATTAAGCCCTTTACCTGTTCGGGCCTGGCGAATCAGTTGGGAATTGCTAACCACGTTTAATGACATGCCCTGATTTCTCCAGGTGTGTGGAATTTCTCCGACAAAAACAAATGGCTTGCACGGTGAGATCTGTGAGTGCTGCGCGCCCACGGTGCGAAGGATGACGGAGATAAACCGCCGTCACCTCCACCTGCGGTCTGCTGCTATCCATCATCCGGGAGCCGGGCTGCGCTCCTCTTCCCTCCTCCCCGCAGCTCGCCGCCGCTGAGCGTCTTGTATTGAAGAGGTGACATATTGTGAGGCACAGCCTATTAGAGCACACATCATTCACCTCTGCTGGAAACCGCCTTCAGCATCAGCGTCCTGACAACTGCACCTCATGCAAAGGAGCCAGTCAGTGTGCGAGCGTCTGTGTGTGTGTGTGTGTGTGTGTGTGTGTGTGTGTGTGTGTGTGTGTATGTGTGTGTAGGCGTGTTTGTGTGTGTGCGCGTCCATCTTTAAAAAGCAAATGACTTCCCAAACCAGGAAGCGGATCTTATCTATTCAGGAGAGTGGTCATTACTGAAAGTCTGATTTGATAACTTTCTTCTCAGACTCGGCAGCAACATGGAAAGAGACACTCTAAGTGAGCGTGCGGGCTTTCATTTTTAACTCCGCATTCTCCTGCGCCTCAGCAGCTCATTTTTAGCTGTCAGTCGCGTCTTAAATTCTGCTGGTTCTCTTGGTTAGGCCTCATATCCGATTTCAAGTTAAACCATAAGCTATTATCTTAACGATAGCCAGAGGCAGAGGCGAGGAACTAACTACTCCCAGAAGTGTTATTTATGCTGCATCACAGACACCAATTACTTTGCAGAGTTTATCATCCACATCAGCTTGTGTGGCTTTTTTTTTTTTCTCTTCTTTTTTTTTACTGATTAAACTCGTCCGAGTCAACGCTAGGATAACGCTGGTGCTGTAATTTAAATAAAAATGTGTTTTTGTTTTCGTTTCGGCCATTTCCCACAAGCCAAACCGTCGCCTGCCAGGCTGCACACACAGAGAAACCTCTGCCTGTGCGTGCAGCCTGATGCAGAGGAGGACCATAAGCCCATTTGGAGATACATTTTAGATTTTTCAAAGAACAGAAACAGTTGACTTTGGTAGGAACTTCTACACTCTGAAAGGTAACCAATGCAAACAGAGGCCCCCCTCTTTGTTTGCCCTCCTTGACAAAACCCTTCCGGCTTTTTGCAATAGAAAATAAACTGCAAAACACTTGTCGGGCAAAATTCTTTTCAGGCTCTCCAGTTCACTAAAAGGATTTAACTACTAGCACGCTGGCTCCGTGCAGTGTCTCTGATGGGATTCTTCATAGCCTTGTAGCTACGTGCCCGGGTTGAAGAAAGTCGACTGTGCCAGATTCCATCAGGCCAGTCTCCACGACGACATGACTTAGTCACGTTCTCGCACTCACACATTCTTATGCTATGTACTTGCGGGGTCGTTCACATTCTGCTCCTGCAAATGATTTCCACAGCTTGACCTTTCTGGCAGTGTCACTGTACAAAGGTTTTATGGTGTCATGCTTCCATTGCCAGGTGGTAAATCCCCTGTCATCCACGGTGAAAACCGCCTGAATGGTTAACCTCCACCCTGCTGCCGGCGGTGGCTTTGATGTAGTGAGATGATATACGGGCGCAGGTACTCGGTGGATGTTGAATTCCCTTTAAAACTCTGGTCACCTCTAAAGTGACTTCATACCAGAATCGATCTGCTCGATGCCATAGATGAGCAAACACAGACCCGGTGTATATTTTTAGATTTTCTCAAAGACACCGGTGAAACATGCCGCCGTGCTTCTGGTCTCAAGTACTGTTTTGATTAGGTGGGATGGGCTCAGTGGACCGCGTAGCAGCCAGCCTCATGCACAGCCAGACCCTTTGGAATCCAGAGGTACGGCTCAATAGGTCTGCAAATATCGAGCCGAGTGAAGGCTAATAACAGGCCACTAAAAGAAGGAATAATTAGTGAGCAGAGGTGAGCGGCCATCATACCTCTGGCCTAATAACATGTCATATGCCAGATATTTTCAGCAAAATAACAGAATCATTTAAAGTGACCACGTGTGAGGGTTAGGCTGATGAGGTTGTCGTGCAGTGTTATTTCTAATAACAAATGTTATTTACATGTTATTTCTTGGTTTGGGATTACACTAATCCTCTGTCAGCGCAGTAATGTTGCTTCAGACTGAGAGCACAGCTCAAAACTCCATTGCAACATCCTTCCATAACATCAAAACTCACTGTTACACAGTCAGAACTACAATAACAATAGTAACAAGGACCTTGACATCCACACTGACAATTCTGCACTACGGTTTTCTCGTGGTGTGTTTTTGTCTTGTCCGTGTCAAGCTAACATGTACGGGGAACCACATTAAGCAAAACAAAGCTGGATGGGAACAACTGAAAGTATTGATATTTAATCTGAGAAGGCAATAAACACTTGCTCTCTCCCTTCCTGGGGTCAGATTCTGTAACAAAAACTGGGAAGTGTATAGTGCTGCATTCGATTGTTCAATAATGGAATTGTTCAGATTCTTCTGAACAGCTAAAGGTCAATGATTGCTTAGAGGGAATCATATTGAGAGAGTGCCAGCCTCACCGGTGCCGCTGGTCCATTTACTCCCCAGTAAGTTCCATCCTGGAGGCAGTGGGATGTGCTGCAGGGCCAGTGCCAGGCTCTCGTCCAGGCGCTCGCACTCTTGCAGGGGGATCCGACACTCGTCCAGCATCAATGCCCCGTCGAGGCCATCGGCCCGGCCCACTGTGCTCACCTGTGCGGAAGACGATTACTGAGATGAGTCAAGTTTTATCAAGAGGCAGAGCTGAGGATTTTTTTTAATGGAGGCACATTTTGCAACGCTCATCATAAGAGCATTAACCAAATGCCTATAAATAATTAAGGATGTAAACTTAGGGAGGCATGTCCGCGCGCGTGTGTGTATGTGTGTATCGGCTCCGAGCCCAATTTGGGGATGCAGCTGTGTTGACAAAAAACAAATCAAGTCAAATTGGAAATCATTGAAAAGGGAAAATTTGTTTCATTATTTTGCCGTTACTCTACGTAGTCATCTTCCCTGTTAAATTAAATCAATATGCCATTTCCATGAATACTGATGACTTTCAGCCTAAAAGAGGAAGAACAATAACAAGGGAACATTTGTTTGATATGAATCTTTTCTTTTTTGTGCTGAGCTTAAAGTTCTGCTTGTCTTTTTTTTCTGCTGATATAAGGCTGGAAGTGACTCACCAGAAACTGGGCCATGTCGAAAGCCAAATCCTGGACAAAGCTGAATCGCTGCTCAGCCAATGGAGCCACATGGCCTAGATGACACTTTCGGTCTTCAGAGATATCTCGGGCGGCTGAACACAAGGTGACCAACACCCCCTCGCAGCAGTCGTGAGCTACAGAAAAACACAAAGAGGGGACATGAAAAGAACAGGTGAGATAAGAAGAAAAAGGCTGGACAGAGGACTGGTCAGGTCATAAATGTGTTATAAAATTCAAATCAAAAGATAAAGTTTTCTTAATGCCTTTAAAAAAAAGGTATTTTAAACAATTGGCAGGTTTCCCACTTTGTTGGCTTACAAACTTACTGAACGTGTCGGCCATAAAAGAAAAATTTTATACAGGCTTGATTGGTCCGAAATCTATTTGCCGCTGAAAATCTCAAATCTCAAATACATAGGACGGCTACTAAAAAGTCTAAAGGTTTTGTCGTACTGACATGGCTGCCTGTCGCCCTTCACAACTTTGCTATTAAAAAAAGACTGACTTTAATTTTCAGAGAAAGGAAAAGAAAGGAAAAGCAAAATCGGTCAGAACAATTTCTGCAGCTCTTGGTATGTGGGTGAAACTCCTGAGGCTGGACGTAGTGCGGGCCATTAAAAAAATATAAATATTCTTTCCTGTTTTCTTAATGGCTTAATAAAAAAAAAAACGACAGCCTGGTTAGTGAGAAACTCTGCAGGCTGAACAACATGCCAGTGAAACACAGCCAGCTGGAGTTCTTCTCCAAGTCAACACTTGTGCATTTCCAGCTAAGTCAAGCTCACTGCCGTAGTTCCCCCACATTAAAGGCATTTCGATTCCCCAACACACATGTGTTTGTCTAGTAAGAAGAGGTCTGAGCATCCACGGGTGGGTAGGGGGACAAGTCATGCAAGCCACACATATAAAGGCTTCCACTGAGGCTCGTTTGATAAACCTAAATTCATAGAAAAGGCCTAATTTTTCCATTTTGTAAATCCCGCAGTCAAACGCTGAACTCATTTTGTGACATTAATGTACAACAATCCACGACAACAGGGTGCAGGCTTAACGATTTGCTGATTTAAAACCTAATTCATACCAATAAATCTGAACACTATTTAACCTAACGAAACATTTCATCTCCTCAGACGGCTCCCCTTTAAGTCACGAGTCAAACATGAGTCAGCAGCGAATTAACCGCGCAACGTGATATCAGTTAAATGAAAGTCTATGCAAATGGATTTCCGCTGTCGCAAAGAAAAGAAGGAACAGAGACGGCCGCAGTCAACCCACGAAACCCCGGGTGCTGCCGCCGGGTGCGTTTTCTACTGGCCTCGGAGGCACTGAGCCAAACATTCATGGCACCCTGGGAGCCGGGGACTGCATTCCTGTCATGTGTGTTACCATGTGCCCGAGTCCCGCAACACGCCAACTGGAACGTTTGATAAACATCCATGTCTTGCTCAAGCCAAAGCGGCGGCGACGCTGTGCCTGCCACCATTCTTCCAGGCCTTGTGGGAAATATATATATATATATGTCCTGTAACCTTTTCTTTGCTCATAAGCGCGGCCCTTTGGAGTTTGCAGCGGTCTGATGGAGAGAGCGGTGAAGCAGTGCTAATCTGTTAAAAGAAAGCAACAACTCCTCTCAATCCCCACCAGACGGCTGTAATTCAGCTGAGCTCTTAATAAGATAACGCACTTTATCATGTTTTTTTTTTTGGAAGGCAGCCAGAAAAAAACTAAAGTGGTACACATAGTGGAAAGATTTGGAAGTGTAATAAATAATGATATTATTCAGAAAACAAATTAACATAGAAAATACAGGAAACGTGCAAGGTTTTGACTCTGCCTTGAAAAATACCAGCTCATCTGAAAAGAGCTGAGATGGGGCATTGCCTGCTTTCTGTAAAAAATCTGTACAAGGAGGACCGGCTGCTGGACCCTTGGGAGGTAAATTTGTTGAATGATACACCACGTGTTCAACTGGTGAAATTAAGCTTATACACTCTTATAAATGGGCTGAGCGCAGATATCCAATCAGATGGCCCGTCTCCTCTTTATCATCCATTATTTCCCCAAAAACTATTCTAAGTTTGCATTCACCTGAACAATAAGAATTTAGCCACTTTGACTCAGTCTGTCTGAAAAAAGCTGTAACTCTAAGAGGGCAGCAGTGTTTGCGGGTCAGTTTACAGATATAATCGTCTTCTTTTTTGTTTTTAAAAGACTGCCATGTTGCTCTTTATTCCCTGTTACGTCATGGGTCTGTTGCTACATGTTTCCTTACTTTTGATATTGAAAATTCTCTATTTTCTTTTATGAATGAAATATTTTCTGAAATTTGTAGATCACTACATGCTCTTTAAATTTACAATTAGCCTTCGGACCTTCACAGAAATGAAGATGGATTGTACTAATTTAAACGTATTTTGCCCTTGGTGATGTTTTACTGTGGAGAACGGGTGAGAAAGATGATGATGGTGGTCATGACAGTGTTGTTTTGGCACCCGCTGTTGAACTACAGCCACAGTTTATGGGGTTTAATGAATCAATCCTACAAGCGCTTTAGGCATTTTTTGGTCTTGACGGTGATGTGTCACACCTGCATTTCATCAAATCAACTTATTTGTTGGAATTTCTTTAAACCACCCCCACTTGCGACAGCGCTTCGTCTATTTGTGGTGAATTTAAGCGGAGTGAGGTGTGTGTTTGGTAGCAGGTGGAGCAGTCTTTTCCAACTGCTCCATTTCTTATCAATCCTGTCCAGCTTTTTCCACAGATCACCATCCCACCTTTTATTTAGTACCTTATTCACTACTCTGCTTTTAATTTTGTAATTTGTTGTATATTCATACTAGGTCTGTTAAACTTTCACGCTGTCTCAGAAAACAGTTGTGACTCAATAGATACTTAAGGAGGGCATGCAGCAGTCCCTATAGAAGCCTGCATTTGAAAAAAGAAAATACATTTCTTGATATCGTTTAAACATCTCGAACGGTGAATGAATACATTTCACAATCACAACTTCTTTCGAGAGAGAAGAACTGCTCCAACGAATGTTTAAAGGGAAAAAAGTGCACTTAGACCCTTGTCCTCCGTTCTTCCCATTGTTGCTCATTCATTAACCTTGAAGTAGATACTTCTGACAAACCTTTGCCACATTTTAATCTTTTTGAAGATTAGTTGTGAAGCATTAACTGATGAATGAACCAGACTTACAGAAAAAAGGTTATTTCTCTTTATAATAATAATAATAATCATTTTAAAAAAGGGGGCAGTGGGCGTGTACGGCTCTGTGCTTCCGCTCCAATACCAGAGCAGAATTAACAGTATCTTAAATTTACTGTTGAGACAGCCTGTGCTGTTTTGAAAGGCTTAAACGCTTCTTAAAGCAAATTGAAGCCACAGCACATGATGCTCATGAAGGGAAAGTCTTCCCTTTTGAAAAGGCGAGGAGCTCCAAGGCCTGGTGGGTAGCAATGGCTCACCGGGACACAGGGCTTGCAAGGTGTCATGGCTGCTCCTTAGGGTGCTGGTGAGGTGCCTCTGCGTGCTTCCGGCGAACAGCAGGAAGTAGTCCACGCCTTCATGGTCGGCAGCCAGCTCCTCCTCTGCGAGCTGCACGGTGACGACACAGTGTCCCTGCAGAGGTGGATGGGTGGAAAGAGGAAGGAAGAGCATGGAGTTAAGAAAGGCATTGAGAAAAGCGATACAGCAAATCCACTCCAACACTCTTCTTTCACACCAGAAGCGTGTTTGTTTATCTGCTGATCCACAAATTTAAAGGAAGAAAAGAAACAATAAATCAATGCTAAAAAATATATATATCATTCTTCAAATCCTGCCCACAATTCCCACGAAAAGAAACACTTGTTTTCACAAGCCACTCATATTAGGTCTGTAGGTGAGTGCAGCGGTAACATGTCCTCCTCTCACTTTTTACAGCCCGTTCAAAAAAAATGTTAAAAGCCGGCATGGCCGTGTCAGCAAAAACAGCAGCCCGCTAACCAGGGGGGTGACTGGGTCCATGTTCTTGATTCAGCCTGTGGGGCGACTTTTCGACTTCCATCTTCCAGTCTGCTTGCAGGATAATGCCGTATGTGAATCCCCTAAGTGTAAATGGTGCCGCTGTGTGGTTACGGAACTGTCTGCTCTGTTTCTAAAGTAACAATGGGCCAAGTTCATGGCTGCACATTTTGTCGAATGATGTGGGTTCATCTGAGGATAGCCTGTAGAGGAGAGGCAGCAGAAAATAGGGATATTGTTCAAATGGTCTGTTTTCCACTGGAGGACTGCAGCTTGCCGACACCAGGGAGGGATAATGGGACATTTCATCCCACTTATTCTGACCGGCGCTGCGGCCCTTTCACTCAGCTCGGTCCAGCTAGAGCAGCTTGACGTGGTGGGCTGAGCTCCTGAGGGTTGAAGGTGTTTCCTCCTTTCTTCATAAAGTGGTGGCCTCGGGGGCCTTGTTTCTTTCAGGGAAGATCAGTTGGCAGACAACAGCCAGGCTGAGCGGCGGCCTCAGGATGGGGAGGCCTCTGTTGGGAAGGCCAGTGATGCTGCGTAGCACCGCAGAATGGGAAAGTGTCTTCAAAGTGGACCCAGAGGCCACGGGCGGAGAGGCAGCCTGCAGTGACCTTCTGAGAGGCAGAGCTGAGCGCAGCACCTCGCGACGTGGAGGGCGTACGTCTAGTGATGCTCAGAGAGTATCAGCTCCAACAGGCAGAGGAGAGGCACTGAACTAAATGAGTTGTGGACTGGCCGCAGCCAGCAGGCATGACATTCTCTCCATTAAAAACTCATCTCTTATCCAGAGCCCCAAATGAAAATTAGGGCCTGCCGCTATAGAACAGATTGGTACCTCGGTGAATTTGGCAGTTGGTACTCCATGGGAAAATGAAAGCGCATTAGTGTGAAATAAGTTCCACTTTTTCACTACGAACAAAGGGGAAGGCAGGAAGAGAAATGGCTCTCTCGACGGTGCCGTAGGCGGGTGGCAAATCACCTCTGACAAAAGGGCAACTTGTTGCTTTCTGACACCGAAGCGGCTGAGATTTGTTGCAGAAACACAGCGGTCCTCTCATTATATCCAAATTACCATCAGCCCATTACAGTTAACACTGGAAGTCATTTTCCACCACAGTGAATTACCTGAAAACTGAGCGGATAAATAAAATGTGCAAAACTGGGTTTTGTCTTTGGATTAATTAAAATCCCGAAACAGTCGGGGAATGAAGAGGAGAAAACTGAATAAGATCATTGTGAGTCCTTTCGGAGGCAAATGTGTTGGCAGGCATGGGGGTGGAGGTGGAGAAGGAGAGATCTGAAACATCTGTTGGAGACGGCAGGAAACACACACACACACACACACACACACATACCTCTGCCGAACATGCAAAAAAGCAGACAGGGAGAAACTAATAACAGCAGAAGGAGCGCACAACAAAGGCCGACTCTCCCTGGCTCCAAATTATTCCGCCAGAATTAAAAATAAGAACACATTACTTGTGTAATGGATGTTTGTGTAATTGTGCTCTCTGCTGGTTATAAGTGCTTAACAAAGTGACCCGCTGAGTTATTGACCTGCTAATCACGGCGCTTCTACAAGGAACAGGCAGCTTCTTTAGCAAAAGCACAGCTGGAGGCTACGGGCCCAGCCCCCTCTCCCTCAGCACCTATGAGCCAGTGTGGTCCTTTCCACACATCCTTCAGAGGTGCTCGTTACATTTACCCAGGTACAGCAGCGGCTGGTATAAACACACTGCACTGCTACTTTTGCAGTTAGTTGGAATACTGAGTCAACATGGCTTGGTTCATTAAGACAGGGGGAACTGTGTGGGGGATTTTGTTTTCCCCCCACATCAAACTGGATGACGGGACATCAGATTGTGCTGATCGGTACCAGTTCTCTGGCAGATAGACGCTAAACTTAGCAGGTAGCAGAGAAGTGGCCCGGATCTGAACCAAAAAAGCATTCGACTGGCTACTTGTGAGCGCTTTAGGCGTGTTGGGTGTGAGGAGACGTCCCGATCAGTGGAAAATTCTGTAGCCCACCGCCTGCTAGGAAACTTTAAGTGTTATTCATTGCTGCTGGTGCGTTTCATTGAACATTGGGCTTGCGAACAGCCTAAATATCAAATATCAAATCTTTGCGATTTCTGCATTCCTATTAGACTGCTTGCTTCCTCAAAGTGGCTTTTTTAGTTGATGCGTGGCACAAGTCCTCATTTGGGGGAAAACACCAGCCTAGTGAGTCTGGGATACTTAAAAATAATAAAGTTCTTCACCGGGACCTGTCTGTGGTAGCACTGAAGAACTGATACGAAGAACTGAAACTTATTTCAAGGCTGGGGTTGCTCGCGCTGTCACTTCACAACAAACTGGCGTTATCTTGCATGAGTGTTCGGGTTCTCTCCAAATGCCTTCTTCCTTGGATGAGGTTTTGGTTCCGAGCTTTCCGAATCAGCAGACATTAGCACAACTTTTACACATCACACCTACAATCCTTGCTGCTTTTCTGCCAGTATGACAAACAGTATGACAAACAACCAGCATATTCGTCTCCTTTTTATTTAAACACAATGCGTTTAATTGCACGGGCAAATTGAACCGTGCTCGTACTCTAATTCACAAAATCTGGCGATCCAACGCATCTTTCCCTCCCTGCAAGAAGAGAGTGTGGACGTCATCTGGTAGCAGAGACTTCAAAGTTATGGTGAGCTCATGCCCGCAGTCATGCATCCTGTGTTAGAGGCTGAGCACCCCCTCCCCCCTGCTACCTGCTCATTTAATGCTAAGCTTCTCTGGAAAACATCCTCCGCTAAATACCAAGTATGTAAACAGCATGTTTACTCTTAGTCAGAACAACAGGGGCTCTCATTGTTATTGGACGCGACCACATTTTCCACCATTTCTCCCCAGCCTAACGAAGCACATAACTCTCTCCTCGCTGCTCCCTAAAATAAAAATATCAGCGTCCGCTCAATTTCTTTATTCATCACTAACCGACTAAAAATCTCTCTGTGGTTGAAGTAATCATCCAGGCCTTGACCTCTAGCCTTCTCTAACTGGATGTTTCAGAAGTCAGGGATATATACCCTTGCAATCTGGGACTTCTTTTTTTTTTTTAGATAAACATACAAGCTGACTGCTTAAAGCCCTCTGAGCTGTCTAGCAGGGAACTTCTGTGATAAGTGTCTAAAATCTGGTGGCTAATGAGGCCTGACTGCCCGCCTGGATTCAATGAAGAGCCTGACTGTAAATCACCGATAGGGTTATCTGGGTGGTTAATATGTGAGCCAGACTAAGCTTTAGACACGCATGCATGTGCTTCAACACAAACACACAATCACACACCCACACACACGCTTATCTCATTTCCTGTTTGTGCCCTCCACACCTGCTAGCTAAAGGGGACAAGTGGAACCACGTAGGCACTCACACACACATCTTCCAATATGCATCAAATTAGGTGGAATCCAGCAGCTGAATATATTTTAAGCCCATTTTAACGCTGAAGAGACAAAATTTAAACTAACATCGGGACGAGTAAGACAGGCTGTACTGTGATCTAGCTGTAGGATTGGACTTTGCACATTTGCCTGACTTGTTCGGAAATATGAGAAACGAAGAGATGGGTTGTATCCACACCACTTGGATGACATAATTTTACATCTCTGGCGGCAGACCGAAGGGTCCCACACGGTTTATATCGGTTGGCTTTTCATTTTTATTTTTGAAGAGATCAAATTATGCAGCTCAAAAATTCGTTAACTTGGTCCTTTTGTCTTAATTGTCATACTATAGCAGGAGGGAGTGTGTTTGCATAGCCTGCAACCCCTATGGTACACAGTTCTTTTAAGTATACTTGTGTTTTTATTGAAAAAAATCTACAGAAATGTTGTATAATGGTATCAGTGGAGAAAAATGTTAAATTTGATCCCAAATAAGGGAGCACTTTTGTTCCAACAGAAACTTTTGTTCCAAGAGAAACTCTGCAATTTGTGACTATAGTAACACTTTCATGTACCCATAGTACAAGAATAAAGCTCAAATAAAATGAGAAAAACACATGATTGCATTGCATTCAGAATCTATTTCAAATGCTTAAGGTTGAGCTGGCGCTTTGTCAGCATCAGCCTTGCAAAATGGAGCACTCGGCCACCAGGTGCATCCATGTTACCTGCACAGTAAACATAAAGAACATGAGAGAATGACCTCTTGTAGGAGGGCTGCTCCTCCACTCTCACCAAAGAGAATGAGGAGACTTCCGGCATAAAAAGAAAAAGGTTTGCTGGGAGAGACAGCTTGCTTGGCCTGTTTGTTTGACACTGTTATGACAGTAATCCGTCCATTTGATGCTAATTTGATTGTGATGATAAAAAGAATGTTGTCGTTTTTTGTTTTTTTTGTGAAGTGACTGAGAATGATCCTAATCACCGGTATCAGCATGAGGAACCGGATATATGGGACGGTGGTTGTTTATACAAGCAAACAGTTTGATGGCATAAGCCTTATGAAAGGAATGGTTGGAGAAGAACCATGAGTGGGATAGGAGTTTTTTTTTTTTTTTTTTTTTTTTTATCATCCTGACTGGAGATAACAGGATTGGATTTGGAGCTGTAATTTAGTTTAACTGCAACACAATAATACAGTCCTTTTCAGTTTCTCCACTTTATCATAGCTGTCCACAAGTTGAAGTCGGGTGGAGTTACAGCCACAAATTATACACGGTTTTCACATGAAGTATTACAATTGCTCGTACAAATTTGGGTTGTGCCAAACAGGTTCAACAGCGAGATATCCGTCCACATTCTGCAACACACCTACACATACCTGAGAAGTGAACCTGTTTGGGATGGACACGTTTGCCATTCTGAGGGAAATGACAGCAGAATACTGCACTGGAGAAATAGTTGTCATGGTATGCGAGTCCTTAGTGTCATGAGTGATACTTACATACAATGGAGCTTGCTGTGGGTTGAGTTTCATCTCCCTGGACACTGAAAAGAGAACAACAAATCAGTTATGGTTTGTTGTATGTCTTTTAGGGGATTATACAAAATTGATTTCCAAAGTGGGTAGAAAATACTTTTTGGCAAGTGTTTTGATGGATATTTTCGTTTCCGCTGCAGATGAATAGCAAGTGCAGAAGGAACTGGCATGGCATAACTTCTCTTTTCCTTCTCTGTTTCAATGTTCACTTTTCTATGACAGCGAAATAACTGACACTTTAGCAAGGATGCGCTTTGTTTATGCTCTGATGGCTGAATTTGAGCTATGATTAAGAAAAACGTTCTCTTAAGAGAGGCCCTGAACCTAGGAGAAACACAATGATGTATCTCTACCAATATTCACCTCTAACAGATGCTACTGCTTGTTCAATAGACAGTATAAAAACAGATTTGCTAACATGTTAGCAAATTAGCATTAGACACAGAGGAGGACAGACAAAGGGAGAGAGAGTTAGAAAGACAAACAGCAACACAAAAAAGATTACAACAATGCCATTGCAGCATAGGTTGGCGCAGTTGTCATTACTGACTGATTTAAGTCTCTGCATGATTCTGATGACAGACTCATTAGAACTCAGGAGCTGGAGTGATCTCTCATCATCCTTCAGAGACATTTCTCTCATCTCTGCCATCGCCTGAGAAGTTGTGCTGTTCTATCTTTTTATTTAAAGGTACCTTAAAGATATATGAGTTTCAGGTTCACTTATAAAAGGTCAAAGTAGTTTTTTCTACTTATTCTATTAGAAAATCCTGAAAACACCAAACTTTTGCAAAGGTCTTCAAGTTAGGAGTGATATGCCTGTTTAAATTGTGAAATATCCACAGGGCACTGGTGCTCTCAGTAAAAAAAATGCAACTTAATAAACTCCTTCAGTGCTCATGTACGGTTATATTGTTACGGTCTGACCTTAATGCTGCCTTGTCAGGAATACGCATCTGCCATGGAGCTGTGAGCTAGGTTCAGAACACATGTGCTGAACCCCATCTAAGCTGATTTTTTTTATACTCTTTAAAATCACCACAGCCACAGAATGTGCTCCAAATACTTTGAGATTTCTTTTAATGTTCTTTAAAAAAAGTTTCATACCGAGTTTTCATGAACCAAGATCAGGCTAGAGGATTTTTCTCCCTCGTCCCCCATGGGGGTCGACATGTAACGTCCGCCATGTCTGAGCTGTCAAAGACAATCCAATTTCCATTGATAACCTCTGTCCAAAATCTGTATGGTAGCTTTTTTAGGAGCTACTTTGTGCAAGCAGAGCGCTGTCCAAGGCATAATCTCAAGACGGACGCCACAGGCCAGATCATGGGTGCAATGGTTCGATGCAGAACTTTCCCAGTATACTTTCTGAAATTTTCGCATACCTTTTTCATATGGAAAGTCATTATTTTCCATGTGGTTCTATGGAAAGTGGCCACTGGGAACATTTACAGGTGATGCGACAGTCTTAATATTTTTGCCTATCGCTATAGCAAATAGGTGGATCAAACTATGTCAAAGAATTCACTGAGTTTATTATTCCAAAAAACTAAATCATTTTACACCATTAAAAAAAGTTATCATTAGGTAATACTAATATTTGTATAAAGTAACTGCAGTGAGCAGGAATGACCATTCACTGATGCGGCAGAGCTGAATAAGCCTCTGACTGACTATACTATAACTATACTTTTTTAATACATTTTGTGTAAAATGTGCGCAGTGTTGTCCGTTGTGCGGGGCACATTTTGTAAAGGGGAAACAATCTAATGTTGGGACTGCCTTTAATGTCATGAACATGAAGTTAAATATAATGCACTGTAGGTACAAAGGTTATGGCACCTAGTCTCTTTAGTAAATGGGATTTTTCAAACTGAATGTGTAAGGTTACACTCAGGTCTAAAGTTAATATGTCATTTTGAGGTAAAGGAAATGGTATTGAGGTGAGCTCACCGTGGCTGTAGTATCACTAAAACAGCTATCTGCTAAGGTAAGAGCCATCCTGTAAGACAGAAATGAGCAACTCTGCACTGTTTGTGGTTACTATTTTCATCTGTAGGCGGGCGACGATCACTGTAATGCAGTTTTACACATTTTCTGCATATTGTACCACCGATTCCAGTTTGGTTGGGCTGCACGGTTATATCAAAGCAATACTTGAATCTCTGTACTGTTATTATGTATCATCTAAAGATGCAGCAGACGGCTAAATCATTAGTGCGGGGCTATGATCAATGTGAAGGTTTTTACATGGCAGCGGATCTAATAATGATCAATGAGCAGAAGGATTAAAAGGTCAGACAAACACTTGGAAATTATTTAACAGGGAGTAGAAAGTGTTACTTTTGAGCTTACGGTCATTTTTATTTAAAAACAGACTGTTGCAGGGCAACTGTAAATAGGCTTAACTCTGAACCAAATACAGTTATTATGGTTATTCTCCAAATATTAGCCTTTAAAAAGAAATTCACAAGGTGGTTAATAGAGCATAGTCACAGAGAGAGAACTACCCCAGACATGGAATTACTCATCCAGCATGGGTGGGTTTGTGGGATATCAGCGGCAAACCTTTTAGGAGCTTTAAAGCTTTTGTTTCTTCTGGTCACCTTTATTGGCAACCATATGAAATAAATCAGCTAAATCACAACTCTGCCTTTTCAAGAAGGGCTTTAAATGTTGGTGGGATCAGCTTGCAGGATTTACTGGCTCTTGCTCCCATTTGGTTCCCCACACCCAGTCTGAGACCTAGGACTGAAAAGCCACTTTTTTTGCACACAAGGTCAGATGTGGTGGGTGGGTGTAATTCCATTCAAACAGAAGTATAGCAGATATATACTTTAGGACAAATGGATTGGAAACGTTTTTCTTGAAAAAGTTGGGCCTGCTTGCAATCATCAATGAGTCAAGGGACTGGTCAGCTTTGAGGCCCTGCGTTCTCCTTCTGCTATTTGCGGAGACAATTTTCTTTTGTTTGCTGTTCCCTGGCACTAAAACAAGTCCTTGCTTCTGGCCTCAGTGGTCAGCAGTGCATTAATCACATGAGCCCCACAGCGGGGGAGGCGGCGACAAAAGGCCAGGACCTAATGAGTTCAACAGAGGGCTCCGAAAGAGTCAATGTTGGACTCAACAGAGCGCTGAAGCATAGCACAACCAATTCGCCTTCTGCAGCCCAATCCAAACATTTTTCCACTTTTCTGCTAAATAAATAGGCCCGAGCTGGAATTAGGCGGATCAGGTACGGGGATAATCAGCCGCTCTAATAATACTTTGGAGTCTAATCCTCTTGCCTTAAGTGCACTGGGGCAAGGACCAGCTTCCTAACTACAAGAACAAATTTGACTTATAAGACATTCGAGTTATATCCACTACAGATCGACTGGTTTCTTCATATTTTAAACTCTTGCTAATTCTTTCAATGACTATGTCAGAGTCTGTCTTAGAGTCCTTGTCAATTTACCTGCCTTACATCTTTGAATGACTTAACTCGTTGCACAATGAGAAAACATTTGGTTTGAAATAGGAGTGCTGCTACATTCACAATTTTGACTGTTGAGGACACAGCAGATAACATTTATTCATCCGAGGAAGGTTCCTGTGCCCTTTATCAGTGGCGTCCCTGCTTTATATTCTCTGCACATCCCCAGCTGGTAGCTGCTTGTGGCAGCTTCGGCTGTTGTGCCACTCTGATTTTCCCATCCAGCGTGAGTAAATCTACCACAGCATTTGAAACTGGGAAGATTTCTGTGGGTTCTTTTAAAAAAAGATAACTATTCTGCATCTTTCCTCTCGGCTGCATAAAAACTTTCTCACACGCTAACATTAACCTTGGGTTGATGATTTCTAACGAGCGTTGCGGCCGTTCATCTGGTCAGAGAGGGTGGGCGCGTTAACCTGTTGTAGAACAGCTTAACTGTTTGGCTGACAAATAATTACTTGAATTGTGAAGAGCATGGAGGCAGAATCGGAGCATCGCAGGTTCAACGCGCTGGAGCGAGAAAAACATTTGATAGCTGCCCTTTTCAAAACATGCCACCCACTCCAACCACTGGCTGGAAATGCAACTTTTCGCCTGTTCTACCTGCTGTTTGAGGCTTTTTCTTTCCTGAAATTATCAAAGAAAGTTGACAGAGTTTTAGTGCATCGGATCAGCCAGCAAATGCCCCGCTGTGTATGCTGGGTGCTTAAATTGCACTGTAGCTTCACAGCTTTCCCCGGAGTGTGACTGTCAAGCTAAATTTGATCGCTAGTCTGTTGTAGCAAAACCATCCAGCCACTTGAGTCAGCCTGTGTGATTAAAGTTACACCTTTTTTTCAAAGGTTCTATTGTGTATTTCTGAGTTATCACCACAGGATCCACTGAGTAGTCGGGCACAGTGCCTATGGCTCAGGGCGGTGGAGAGGTCACCTTTCAATCAGAGGTGGTTTTGGCGTGCTGTTTTGCCAACCACCTGTCAATTCTGGGTCCTAACAGCCCCATCGCGACTTTCACACCGATAAGAAATTTAAGCTGTCCGAGTTTAGTCTGCTCAGAATATCTGCCAACTATTTTCAAGGGGTTAGAGAAAGAAGTGGGATTTAGTAAACAGTAAATCAGACCAAATTACAGCAATGAACTTAAAGAGGCGACAGAGCTGGGCAGCAATTTTCTGTGGGTCCATGATTACAACAGACTCTTTCACTTGGAGGACAAGGCGTCACTTGACTCCATGTTAATGGGATTTAAAAATATTCCCAAACGCCTGTTTGATATCTGTTCACCAGGCAGCCGTTGCTAGATTCTCTGCCTTTGACCCCCGCCATCACAAAGTGTAGTGGGTGTGACAAATCATCCGGTCTAACAGTTCCTCTTGGGCAGCAACAATCATTCACAGAGCACACAAGGGACCTCTAAAATAGCTGCACATCTGTGGGACATTTCTGAGTTCACGTCCTGTTGTAGGAAATTACAAAAAGGTTTGCACTGAATACACATTGCTGTATCACGCATAAGGCTGCCGGGGGGAGGAGGGGGGGACCCGAGTTCAATGCAATTTACTGCTACAAGATTTTCTGCTGAGGTGGCTCACACGTGGACCTTGATGTCAAGTTGCAGTCTGCATGAGAGATAATGTCCTCTGCAATGCTGAAGCCAAAAAAAACTTCACAAAAACATAAGAAGATGGGCTTTCCAGATGCTATTTTTTGTGTGCGTTCACATTTTAGCTTTAAAATGTTTCGTTGAAATTGACCAGAAAGGGCATCAGTGGTCTTAACCCATCAAACACTTTGTGTCATTTTACAACCATGAAAAGAAATATCCAGAAAAAAGGCAATTAAACCAACATCTTTCTTTAGTAAAAGAAGAACCTTGAGAAACAGCATCCCCCGAGCTCACCTTACGGCTGCCAAACACCTGCTTACAGAGATTACACAACTCATTAACTCTTACTAAAACACTGGGTGCAGCCGAGCCCCTTAAAGAGTCTCCATTATGGCACAAGCTGCCTTTGAACTGCCACTGTGAGGGAATTTCCTTCCTCTGTCGCAGGAAGGCTGCTGAGACACGAGGCATTATCTGCGTTCAAGTGTGCAGCTGGTATAAATGGATCACTATAGAGGGGGAAAAGCCCCTTAATGTGGGGGATAGTAGAGGTGATATACCGAGTCAGTGTTGTGAATGGACCCGTTATGGCGTCTGCAGGTCACTTGGCTATCAAAATAAGCCATAACAGCCATGTGACTGCAGCATGAATGGGCGGATGAATAGGATTAGCTTTGCAAATCATTAATCGGACTGTCTCCTACACCCTTCCCTAGAATAAGCCAAGGATTCCCCGACGCGGCCACAAACACACGCAACACACTATACCTATTCATCTGTTAGCATTTGGTATTCTTCTTGTGAAAGCGTCCTCATTCTTCGTTCAAATTAATCAGGTCAAAATAAAGATATGGAATAATAATACTGTTCTACAAGAATTACTCAAATGGTTGGACAGATTTATGTAGAAGTTTGGGAAAACACATGCTATAGAGCCGAACAAAGCAAACAAAAACATAAGACGAGGCTTAAATGACTGCAAATCAGATCAAAATAGCCGTTGAGATTTGACTGAAGGAGCGGATGAGACTGAGAACTGCCTCTAAAATCCACTGCGGAGCCCCGAGTTCTCCTTTCTGAAACGGAAGCCTTTTTGCAGACTAAATTCATATTTATTTTTTGAATAGGGTGGCTTATAAACTTATTCTTAATCTTTGCTACAGAGTGTGCTCCAAATGACTGTCTGAAGGTCCTTCCAAGAGCAATGGACAACCTTAAATCAACCCAGCTGTCAGCCAGGCCCCAGAAAGGAGCAGCCTGTTCCTGAAAACCAAGCCATTCCAGAAAGGGTACAAACATCATAAACACAAATCACTACTAATTCATTACTGAGACAACTGCCACTAAGGGAGAAACAGAGTGATTGTTTGAGGGTAAATCTGAGGTTTCAGCCCTATATGCATACATATACACATATACTCGTGCACAATTAGGTCATTTGAGCTTGATGATCAAAACAGGCAATGTAAAACTTGAAGTAACTGCTTCATAGGCTCAGAGCTTCATTCCACTGTCTTTCTAGGTCAGAAACCTCCCATTGGCCATTAATTAACTTGAGGAATGTCAATGTGGATCCGTGTTATGGGGACAACAGCTCCCTGCGGCTGCTTCCTCCTGAAGTTTTTGAATTTGGCTGCGCATGGAGAGCCGCCATTAATGCCACAGAAAAGAGATGTAAAAGAGGGGCACAAGCTCAAAATAGACATAAGGTGTCATCCTACGCCGGGGATCCGCGATGGCTACCCAGGTCGGGGTTTTAGAGTCTCTGAGAGGGTCAGTACTGACCGGATGCCACCTGTGCAGGTGTAAACCCACTAATATTTATGACACAAGGACAGAGTATGTCGGATAGCTCCCCTTTGCCTCTGTTTCACTCACACTCTAAATGTGTGCTGTCTAATGTCTGTACAATTTCAAATGTGATGGTACATTAAAAAGGCATTGTTCACACAGGATAGTGACAGTGAGTCATGTTTTATCTCATAAAGTTGCTTTCATTTGTTCATAAAAACCACCAGTACATTTTGGCATGTGAATCCTGTAGTGGCATAAAAAATTTAAGGATTTCAAAGCTTTGACCACTTTGTAAAGAGGCTTCATGGCACATGAAGAGATGAGGTTTTAAAGGCTGCGTGCTTTGTTCTGAAACGGCTATGTTATCTTTACGCGCAGGCTTTGTCATGACAGAGTTTAATATTATCTTTGGCAAGATCGCTCGGTGCATTCACGACCACGGCTTCAGTTACAGCTCAACTGGCAGTGAACTGTGCACTCCATCATGGGTGCTTCAGGGTCAAAGTTTCAAGTGGGAACTGTGGGTGATATGCACAGCTCCCAGGCCCGTTTACAGTCCAATAGAACATCTAGATGCAGGAGTAACTCAACATCCAGCTGCATTATGTGCGTCTGTTCATTTTGCGTGATTCTATTCCCCTTTAAATTGGACCAGACCACACAATGTACAGCCTAACGTACAGGTAAGAATACACGCTGCCTGGCTAAACAAATAGGCAAAGAGCGCCCCACTGGAAAAGTGATTCATTTGGTGGAGATGGTTATGAATTCTCTAGCCTGAAATGATGCTCTGAGAAGCTATTCTTTCCTGAAAAAATACATGTTGGAGAACACATCCTGAGGCAGTGCAATACATGCCACTTTGTTTCAGAGGGGTCAATTTATTGGTCTGCATCAAGCAAAGAGACAGCCATAAAGAATTCTAAAATAACTAACCTGGGTTAAGAGCACTCCAATTAGAACCAGGGAGGACAGAGGCAAAGGAGCATTTACAAAAAGAGAACGAATGACTGAACGATCATGATGGGAAAATTGCATGAACTTTGTGAGATTACTGATGGGAATATAGTTGTACAAGTGAGAGCATTAACAGAGTGGGGGGTTTCCATTAGTACCTATGGAAGTTTAAAGAAATAAATCATCTGGTTGAGAACCCCCAAAAGAAAGGGGACTATGTAGCTGTGTGGCTAATAAAACTCACTTATCACTCAGGCCAATTAAAAGAAAATGGGGGGCGGAAATCTTCACTTTGCTTGGGAACATTAATCTGACTGGAGCTAAATATCAGGTGGTTTAATGAGTCCTGATTCCCCCTTTTCCAGGTTGAAGGGGGACCAGGTTGAGATCAGAAGGCTGCTGTCCAGCACAACTTTTATTCAGATGCGATGATTCTCCCCACACGCTCCTACAGCTAAAGTTAAGTGAACCGGAAAAGAAGAAGAAAAGTATGGTGTGTCTGTCACAAGTGTGCTATAAAAGCCCCCCCAGACCCCTCACCCACACAATGTCTTATACAAGTCCCAGGGAGGGATATTCCATTATTTCTTAAAGGTTTGCTAGTTTTCAACTTCCCATTCTCTTATTATCAACTTCTCTTTTTATTCTTTCGTAGTTTTTGAAGTGTTGCAACTTATGGTTTAACCCATCATGGGTAAAACAAGAAGAAAAAGTAAGAAAGAAAGGAAAAGAAAAAAAAACAAGTCATCGGTGGTGGAATGGTTAAATCCAGCTTGTCACACAAGTCCAAAGAAAGTTTTAATTCCAGTCATGAATGTTGTCTGAGTCATGGCCCGAGACTTCTAAACTAACATCACTCATAAAGAATGCACTGGTATGTTTAGCCCGGCTGCTGGTTTCCACAGTGAAGGCATACCATTTGCAATCAAAGCCCACAAGAAGCGTCACACTGAGAAAGGGGAGAGAGGCTGACTGTAACTCGACAAAGTTTGATGTTTAACCTCTCCTCCAATCCCCCGCCGTGGACAACTTGGCCAGGCAACTACGACAGGATTTTCATGGACCTCGTAAAGGAAAGAAAAAAGGAGGGGGAGAAAAAACAGGGAGAAAGAGGGAGTTAGGTGTGCCTGCTTAGTGTTGAACTTTTGTCTAAGTCTTTTTACGGTTCACTATCAGCTCCAACCCTCTGAGGCACAGCTAAATTAGTCAGAGCTACGTCACCTCCTCAACAACAGCACCACCGCGGTAACTCGGACACACCGTGTTGACTACCATTTAGACGGTCACGGCTGTTTGATTTAATCAAACTTGCCTATTGTCTCGACGGACAGATATGAGGCCATTGTGGTGACGCGACCTCGTCCTACCACACAAAAGCTGCCTCTGTGCAGAGACTGCACACAAACGCAGGCTGACAACACAAGGCCTGGGGATGAAAGGTCTTCTCAGTGTTTGGTGACAGTTATTACCCTCTCCACTGAAACCAAATACCTGTGGGCCCAGATAGCATTATCTTATGAGGCACGCTGGGGGCCAGCCTATAATCAGGACCAGGGCCTTGATCAACTCTCTGCCCCAGATCTGATGCCTCGTCCTCTGCTTCCACACCACAAAATCTTGAAGAAATGGCTAAAAATTCTGGGAAATCACTTAGGAATCGGACTATATATCTAAAGATCCTTTTAGAGGTATCACCTTTCCAAGAACACAAAAGAACACACACGGGGACTTCTTTTCCACAAATTCAGCTGCAGTTCAAACCGGCCTCTTTCAGGATCCTGATAGGTGATAGCAAAGCAATCAGATAGGAGATGACCACAAAATAATCAAATGTGACAATTTACTGGCACTTTAGTCAACCTTATCACTCAAGCAGGGAGTGTTACACAAAAGATAATAAAAAGAAATTTAAAAAGAATTTAAAAATCACCAAAAAATTGGATGAGGTGCAAAACAGACAGAAGGCGGTTTAAAGAAGGGAAAGTGTTTGTTAGTCTTATTTAGGAGGTAAGAGGTTTAGCCAAGAGAACGCTAACCCCAGCTTCACAGCAGGCCTGAGCAGATTATTATTACCCTCGCTGCTAGAGAGGCCATGCATTCTTATGCAACTGCTTCACAAAGTCCTGACTTTAAGAGCAAGAAAAACCTTCATAGCCTACATGAATCTGCCTTCGCAGTCTGCATTTAGAACTGGGCGGCGACGTGAAGCGGGGGCGGGTTTGGTCAATCAAAAACTTTAAATGACCCCCAAATGTGCATGTCTGTTTGTGTACCTTTACCCACTGATAAACCCTTGACCTCTCTAGGGTCAGTGCAGAGAGTTCCACAACAACCAGGTGAAACGCTGCTGTCAACTGACTCTTTGATCCTTTAGAATTTCTTGAAAAAGGACCAGAAACCTGAGACGTAAACCTGTGCAGTGTGTTACTGGGTTTCCGGTGCTGTAGACACATCCCCCCCCCCCCCAACATTACAGGAAATGTAAGGCCAAAAAG
Source organism: Menidia beryllina (assembly GCA_013363375.1). Taxonomy (NCBI): domain Eukaryota; kingdom Metazoa; phylum Chordata; class Actinopteri; order Atheriniformes; family Atherinopsidae; genus Menidia; species Menidia beryllina. Next base: position 16,254,597 of record JABUIW010000020.1, on the reverse strand, counting down.
TCTGTAAATCTCAGCCACGATTGAACTTTTTTGCTGCGTCTCTCCCTTCCGTGTCCAAAACCATCTGACATTTTTTAGGCCAACCTTTGAGCAAGGTCAATTACACCTGCTGAATCAGCCCAAATGAACAAACTGAATGATGGTCAGACCAGATGAAAAAACAAAAACAGCCCTCGGTTACATAAAATGCGGATGACTCAAAATAACAGGTCATGTGGACGAGGAAGCTCCTATTCATCCTTCCCAGGATTCTAAAAGGAAGGTGAATCTTTTTTGCTGCTGAAGTTAATTGGATCGAGTTCGAAGGACACCGTCCACAATAATCATAATAACGGGGTTCTACGTGCAACAAAGGGCGTCATTAAAACAATTTTTAAAGGAGGCTTTTGAGAGGTGTGCAGTGAGGGAGATGTTACTTGTAGCCTTAAAGAAAAAAGACAGACCTGCGTGAGCTAGCTAGGTACACAACATCACAACCCACAGCCAATGGACTGAAAGCCAATCACTGTTTGGACTCCAGTTACTTTGAATGCGGTCGTCTCCGCAAACTAAGCCACTCGCCCGGGCGTCAGCGGAGGCCTTACCCAAAGTTTAGGTGATGATGGCGGCTGCGGTGCACAGGCTCCTTCAGGTGCACATTAAATTAATTTTAAGTCCATCAGAGAGCAGGTGTGTTTATACTCTGCAGGTATCCTGGGCAGGCATGCGAGCTCTTGCCACACTGATTACACCGAGCTAAATATGGCTTTGTGCTAACACAGACAGGCTGATCAAAGCCCTGATGTCAGCGGGAGGAGGCGGAGCTTACAGACCACTGATCAGGTGTCTGCACCAACAACATAGCAGTCTGAACCTTCGTTTTTATCTAAGTGATGCTCAAGTCTAGGAGAGCTCAAAGATATGTAGGAATTTCCAATGACGAAGAGGGAAAACTATACTGATGAAAAACCATCAACTCAAACTGAAGGAGAAAAATCTTTGTGCACATAAACGCATTTGAGCTCCAATTTAAAACTACAGTATTTGGAAACTGTGGTTATAATATATATGTTTTTAAAAAGGTTCAACTCATAAAAATGTTTTATTTAAACCTTAATGCTGCAAGTACTTTTCAACTTCTGACAAGAGTTCACACAGCTGAATTCAGTGAGCAGATCTGGTCTGTGCAAACAGATCCCAAAAAAAAAAGCTCTCACTTTTTTTAAGTAAGAACAAAAAGTTCTGCATAGATATTTTTGACAAAAATGCCACATCTAACCCTGTCATTTCAGTCGCTATTTGACAGGTTGTCACTTCACATTTCATTTCGGTCATAAAGTGAATGAGGAAAAAACAAAAATAAAAAGCCATTCACATGCATGGAACTGTCATTTAAGCTTTTATATCATTCTGGGCAGATAAAGCTTTTATAAACGCTTGAATGCCTACGGTGAATCTAAAAAATAAAAAATGAAAAAAAGCCCATTCTGCTACAATTGGGTTCTACTTGCAAATGAAGTTAAAGAGTTTCTGAGTTCCCTGCTGAGATCTTAATACACTCTGGTCTCAAATTTCTGTCAGGTAGATCTGCACACCGCTATTTCTGACCAAGCTGAGCTGACTGAATGGAAAAAAGAACTCAACATAATATTGGTTCTTATAAATAAGTAGTAATAGGTTAAATTGATGAATTTCGTTCCACACACTAAAAGCTAGAATGCTGTTTTTCTCCACAAATGAAACCTGGAGAGTGGGGTGAAAAAGAAATTAGGTCTCTGATGAGAAGCTAAGGGATGGAAATATTCTTAACATAACCTCAAAATCCAGACTTCTTGTAGGTCATCTTCTCTGTCTGCGAAGTTTCAAGATGAGAGTTGTACAAAAAGATGGAAAAACAGCTTGTAGCAAAAGTAGTGATTTATAAAGAAAAAAAGTCTAAAAAGTAGGCCGATATACACCCCCAAAGATTCTTGAGCCATGGAAAGAATGTAGCAGATCTAAATAAATTTGATTTAAGATGTATATCCATCGCACTGCATCAGGATTCTGATCATTACTCACTACACCTTGTTTTGTTTTTTCTCTCTCAGACATTCAGCTGTAGATTTGCCGCTGTGTTTGGGATCGTGTTGCATGACCCAGTTTGAACCGAGCTTCTAGCCGGCAGACAGATGGCCTCACATTTGACTCCGGAACACTTTGGGATTACAGGAGTTTATGGGGGGCTCAATAACTGCAACGTGCCCTGGGATTGTGCGGGTGCAAAACAAGCCCAAATCATCGCCGCTCCACCGCCATGCTGGAAGCTGGGGTGAGGTGTTTTTTCTCCAAACATGCAGCTGTGCATTTAGACCAAACCTCTCGACTTTGGTCTGTCCAGAGAGCATTGTCTGGTGGTTATTGTTGTGACATTGCACAGTCCAAACCTTGGGGCTCACTGGATTCTCCACTCCTCTGAAGCCTGGCAGCTCAGTTAGAATAACCCTTCCCAATAAAACCTTCCCAATACTGATGGGACACAACAATTGTATTTCTAAAAATCATTCCTGATATCCTCTTTTGGTGTGTAACGACACACCAGAATGATACATTTAATTCGCAGCACTAACCTGATTGTACCCTTTAGTTCATCTAAGGAGGTACCTACCTTATGTTGTCTCTGGCTTTACTTAGAATTGATACTACCCTCACCTTGCATCCATATTGTAAACAGTGGAAAAGTCCAAACACCTCCTTGTCACTTAGATGAAAGAAAGGAAGAACTTCAAATGCATTTAAAACCAATGACTTGTTCGTAAAACTGCTGCAGCAGGGTTAATCTCACCCAGCTGTATGAAGATAGCTGCTCCCCCTGCATGCACGTGTACTCTACACACAACAACTTAAACTATGTATGTCCTCATGTCACCATTAGGCAAATTAATGACTAACAACACTGACTGGTTGATACCTTTCAGGACAAAGAAAACTCCTCTCTAAGGGAAAAGGTCTGGCCAAGCTGTGGCGAGGGCTGCTTTTTATTTTTTTTAAACAATAAGAGCGGCTGCTGTTTGGCGTGCAGTGAGGATTCCAATGAGTCCCATCTTAACAAAAAATAAGTCTGGGGATTTATTATGAATATCGGCAGGGAATACAACAGTTATCCTCCAAGGTATACCCAGACCTATCCATAAGACAGGGCTACTTGATGAACTAGTACCTGTAAGACATGCTCTAATGCTTCTATCATATAGTAAATACAGCATAATTACAAGGCCGACACAGTGCATATCCTCCATCATCATTAAATTAGGGGTTTAGTGAAGATGAGAAATTGGCTGGGTTCAGAGTGGAGCCAGCAGAATCCTCATGGAAATTTACAGTCCTTAAAATGGAAGGCTAACTCCTCTTTCATTTGTCTCTCACACTGGAGCTAAATACATATTTCTCATCTAGGACGGCTTCAGCTTTCAGCCTGCATTTTGCCAGAAGAAACATAAAGGGCAGACTAATAAGCTTTTATTTAATGGAAACATAGCGAAGATCTCTCTGGATGCTTTAGTCCTGTGTATAAAAAAACATAACTGCTGATGCATGTCTTTGCAGGTCTTTGCAGAGTCGCCATATGAAAAACTGCAGAGCGGCCAAGTGTTGCTCTCACACTCAGACACTGTGGTTAATAGCATCGGATGAAATAACAGGGTACGTCCAGGCCTGATTTAACACTTCAACCAACTCCTTCCAACTCCCCTAAACTGAACTTTCAAATATAAAAGATAAGTATCAATAAAAAATACTCCAAAAATATGTTAGAATCTGTCCAACTCAGACCTTTTAGTCTGAAACCGTCCAATTGCATGAATGCATGCATGAATTGCAAAAGCAAGATCCTTTCTTTGGCTGCCTGTGAGTGGGCATAAGTGGCCAGGGTTGTTGTGTCGCAGTTAACTGTGACGCATAACAGTTCAAATTTAGCTATCAGAATAGCTGAAGTGATACTGGAAAATCTGACACACCCACTGGGTAAGAAACTTCAGAGTGGAGTCACAACAGAACCATTTCCTCCTGTTATTGTGTCACATTTCACACTTTGTACTTCTTCCTATTTTTCTGGCCTCCGATTCAATACCTCAGCATTGCATCTCTGTCAGTCACGTTGAAACTGGAGCTGATTTCAGATAAAACATTTCCACGTCATAGCATGTAATCTGGGTCATTTTAAGAACAGAGAATCAATTACCGCTTTAGCAATGGCCATGAGGCTACAGATCATCTTAAAAGACACTACAAATACATTGCATGCTTCGTTTCAGATCCTCTCTGAGGTATTTGGGCTGACTCTGTGTAAGCAGACCACAGGTCAGCCACACACTGCTGGTATACCCTCCAGTTCTGGAAGGGAACAAAGTCCAAGACACTGCGGACGCACCGGAGATGAGTTCTGCGTTTTCAACATCAGAGCAAACCTATGGGGAGCCGGAGGGCGGCCATGTTAATGTGCCTGGTCCCTTTGAACGTGTTTAAGTGGATGAGGTCAAGCGGGTGTAAATGAATTAGCAGGCAACTGTTTTCCTTTACAAGTGGGCAGACCTTCTCACAAGCATGAATAATAAAAGGATGTAGTGATGTTAACTCTTGTAGCTGGACTTCCTCAAAGGAATAAAAAAAATCAGTCATAAAGGGATCTGAAGTGTGTTTGTGATTCCTATTAGTGACTTATCATCTTGGAGTGTTTAATCATGGTCTTATTACAGAAAAGTTATTGTAATCAGACCTATGTAAACTGTTGGGGCTGGGCAATTATAGTGAGCATCGTTGTATCCATTATTACAGTTGTAAAAAGTCATTTCATGTCACATTATGGATCTTTATGACTGATTAATCTCACAGAGCCATGTCAATTCTCCTCGACAGACTTAGTAAACACAGTTTAGCATCAACTCTAGGGGACGTGTATCTTTTCCGTATATACTTTAATAAACCCTCCTCAGATCATTGCATAACGTTTTAATGGCCTGAACGTTCAGTAAAAAAACAAGAAAGTACTGAGAGCTGAAAGCATAGCTCGATTCTTCTCCTCTTTTGTGCAGAATAATTTTTACATCTGAAAGGACGGCTGTGTCCTTCCTCGCTTGCCTCCGAGTTCACAGAAACGTGAGAAGTACCCACAACCGGGCCCAGCAGGACAGGCTCTGAGCCTGAGCGAGGATGTCATGGCTACCGAGCAACAAGTTAAACCTCAGCGCTCAGCAGCCATTTAAAAAAAAAAGAAGAAAAAAAGACCCCAAAACTTCCCTCATTGTAAAACACCAGGGCCGTGTACACAAAGCAACGCCGGGCTCCGCTCACGTCGCTATTTGTACCTTAGAAAACACTCCTCTTACCTCAGGCAGCTAAAGCTCAGTGTGAAGAAGAAGAAGAAGAGGCAGCTTTTGAACGCATAGTAATTCTCCCAACGTGAGCCTGCAGTGTTTGGAGCTGGATAGAATTGTCCTCTCTCAAAGGTTTTCACAGTAAAGTGGAGAGAATAGTTTCCCTTCCAGAGCCCCTCTCGCTGAAGACCAGGAGGACTCGTTGACTTTCTTACAGTTGTTAGTGTTTCCCAGGACAACTCAATGGGAGGAGTCTGCACGAGGACTTGCTGCGGGAGCCCCGGCAGCCCCTTAATAAAATCCAATTTCAGACAGGAACTGATTTTATAACAGTCCACTTGGCCTAATTAAGTTAAACGACTCTTCTAAATGTATTTACGCTCGACAAAGTACACTATCATAATTAGCTGTCCTAGGCAAAAAAAAAAAAAAAGTCTCGCGGCCGTTCCCTAAAGTCACGTTTGGGCTAATAGCAATATGTTAAGAACATCCTGCGTTAGCTTTTCACAATTAAACTGGTTTGGTTTACGTAAGAAGCCGGATGTTTAGCGTTCATTGCTGATTCCCAAACTTGTTCTAGCTTTTCCTTTGTCATTTGTGTAGATTTGGCAACTGACGTGTGAAAACAGCCTAAATATCCTCCAGGTTAAGCACCTACAGAGTAGTTTTAGTGGCTAATGTTTTTTTTTGTGCTCGCGTGCGTGTGCATGGATGACATAGCGTGTTTCTGCGTACCTAAATAGATATCTAATTGCATGTCCGAGCAAATCTCTAAAGGCTTTGGCTCTTATTCTGAAGGCATGGCTCGAGGCCATAAAAATCCACAACCAACTATTGCTGACAGAAATTTGGGGAAGGAGAAGCGGACACCCGGTTGCAAATTCGCACAATTAGCCCCCCTCCCTTTTTTGTCTCTTCGTCTATGCTCCACACAACTTACCCTTAGCTACTGTTCATATTCATCACTGTGGCACCAGCCCAGCAGATTTCTTTGCCACTGATGCTGATAACTGCTCTTCTCAGGCCCTCTATAAATCACCTCTGGAAATAACATTAGGCTTTACCATCAAAACCAAATGTACTCTTGAGTACTCTTTGTCAGTAGAAATATAATTGAAATACAAAGGAACGCCCGATAAATTGAATAATACATTATGGACGTGTGCGTCATATTTCTTTAAGGTGGTCATTTATCATTAAGTGTTTTCATGCATCTGAGCCTTTGGTGTCATCAGAGGTGGAAACTATAACCACTACTCATCATGAAAGAGTGACTCACACTCATGCTGGCCAGTGGTGGACACTTGTGGGTGTTTGTAATGGACTATAAGGAGCATTCACTGCTGTCTCATCCTGACTGCATACAACGCCTAAGAAGGGTGAAGGCTCAATTTGTGGCTTAAACTGCCATCTGGTGGCACCGAGAGAGTCCAAAATTGACATCGGTGAGGAGCAACACCTATTTGCAACGATCTAACAATGCAATCTGATTTTGACAACAGGTTCAAAGTGCTGGACACAGCCCCACTTGTTAAGTTAAAAACAACAACAAGTCGACAGAGCGTAGATGCTTGTTTTTCTCTGCAATCCATGAAATTTGATTCACATGTCATCTTTTAGCAGGAAGGAACTGTACAAGGACAAGATATTGTGTGCCTTAGTAAAAGACACAATGTTTAGAGTACATTACATATTTTTTCTATGTATAAATGTACATCTGAGCACAAAGCAGGGCAAACTGAAAAGGAGTCATCCATAAATTTAAAAAAAACTGCATGCTTCTTATGTCCTCCATGCATCAACGAAAGGAATCAAAGCTTGGAAGCAGAATGAAAAAAAGAAGAAAAAAACAACCTGTTTTTGAGGGGGGAAAAAAGCATTTTCGAAACCTTTTCTGGATGTTATTTTTGTTTTTTTTGTTATGGGTTGGGGGGGGGGGGGGTGACTTGAGTCAAACTGAGTTTTCATTATGCAATTATTGCATGAATACATAAACATTCAGTGGTTTTCAGCAGAGCCTTGAGAGCATGTGAGCTCACACTTCCGGATGAAATCACTGCTGCTGATGTCAGAGCGATCCCTGGGGTGATAAACAAGAAAACACGATTACTACACGTCTTTGCTAACAAATAATCCAGTTCTCTGCTTTCAGAACTTTTCAAGCCCATATTTACAGCTCATCGCAGCTCACCGAGAGGAACAGATTGAAGTGCCAGAGTATTCTTTTAATCTGCTCCTCCCAACATTAAGCAAATGTCCTATTTGACGTGACGTCATCAAAATAGATAAATATCCAGTTAGTGGATATCCAGTTAGTGGATATTTGGCAGACACATCCTTCAGACATGGAGGGCATTTAGTACAGTGAATAAAAAGTTATGAAATATGGATCCAGTCTTTTTTTATCATTAATATTTGTTATTAATACATGTTTTTAAAAAAAAGCACAAAACTTTTATTTCACAGGTGGTTGTCATCTTTACTTCCAAAACTCAGGAGGAAGTCTTTTACATTGCCACTCGAGTGATGGCAAGTTATGTGACAACAATATTCAACAATCTATATCTTTGTCCTTAAAGCACACAAGCTGGAAACCCACCAAAAATACACTCTTTCACTATTTGTTTGTATAAACCAAGGCACGGAGACATTGTTTTAGAGGCTCAGCGGTGTCCAGGCCTTCCACCCGTCACAAGTATCTGAGCCCTGAGATTTGGCTCCCTCCTCTATAACCAGCCGAGGGTTAGATAAATGGCAGGTGGTTCTGAAAAGGGTCCCCATTCACCACCATGCTGGGCCGCACTTAGACACATTATTGCAGTCTGGAGGAGTAGTGGAGGGATTTGGGGGCAATGATGAAGCGGGGCGGTCTGCTGACTGCCAGAACATGAGCGAGACAGGATAAAAAGCACGACACAAAGAAGTACATAGCTGCCTTTGTGTGGCGATAAAAGGAGGTTTTGTAAGTTAGAGGCCTCGGATTGAAGAGGATGGAAGAGATAGCACTGAAAACTCCCCACCCAGGGTAAACACTTGGATAGAGAAACAAAAACATACAAGCTGCAAGAGTAGAGAGGGGGTAGGGGAACGGCACAAAGAGCGGGAGGTATATAATTTGGCTGAAGTACTTAAAGAATGGCTCATAGTTCCGTGGAAAGTGGCTTGCACAGCAGCAGAGTTCATATTTCTTCCCACTCAGCTCAGGTGGTGCTGATTTATTTTGTTTTCTTTGCCAAGTTGGGGATATTTTGCAGTCCAAACAGCAATGGGGGGGAAATGTAAAATCATTTAAGCTGCATTTGCCAGATTATGCATGATTTGCCATTCAGCTGCAAGCTAATTCTGACCCCTGTGAAATCATTCAAAACAGTTCCGTTGCATTGCAAATCTACACCTTGAAGCTTTGGTTGTTTGACAAGTTCTTACCATGATAGCATTACATAATAGAGCAAAAAAAAAAAACTGCCCCAAGACAAGAAATAGTGAGATGGCTCTGCTGTTGTGTGGCATAATGAACAGACGGCTGAGTACAGATCTGCTCTGGAGCTGGTTGTGCACAGAATAACGCTGCTCAGTTCATGAATGGAATACACAACTCAGTCTTTATTCCGCACAGCATTAAACAAAAGAGGGTCCTCAACCAGAGGCTCCTTCACTACAGCAAGGAGCAGTACTGGAGATCATTTCAGTCTATTGCAAAAGCCAGGGACGACTTACAATGACTGATGACTGATCCATTTTGAGCAAAAGCTACATTTTCAATTTCAATAATTTCAGATACTTCCCTGAGTCTTAAAATGTGCAACAATCGTCTGAGTTCAGTGGTTGTTGCTCTCACTTTCGCTCACCGCCAAAAAAGTGAAAAATCCATTAAGACTGCAGACTTTTCAGTGATGCACTCCACCTCAAAAAGTGTAGGTTGGGATTTTTATCCCAGCTGCCTTAGCATCCAGCAGTCAGCACTGATAAGTTACATCTAAAGGGGCTATGGTTGTATACAAGGAAACTTTTCCTTGTAAAATGTGGAATGTGCACTGACTGTTGCTGTTGAATTTTACAAACTTCATTACTGTAAATTCAGCATTGGCAAAGATATCCATTATAATGAACTGATTTTACAAGCCAAATACAAGTCATCAGATGATAGCCAATTGGTTCTCAGATAGATTACAATATACGTTTAGATTACATTTCATTTTGAAAAACTGATTATGTTGGGAGGAGCGCAGGGTGAGGTGATGTGGTTATTAAATCCAATTTGGATTGGAGACACGTTTGGACTGGTTGAGAGGACAAGATAGTGGCACAAATATAAAACAAAAGCAACGAGCCAGGCATGTGTGCGATGGGAAAGAAAATAGAGACACAATTATGGAAGCCTAAATCAATGGATGTGTCATCAAACTATTCAACTTAACCATTATCATTAAAAACTCGTTTTACTCTAAAGGTTTTGTGCTGTTTGTTGTTTCCACATAAGCTTAGTCTCCTGTTTCTGTGTCCTTTGCACAAAAATAGTGCTGTTGCAGTAAAGGCTGAACAACTGTCTACATTGGTAATGTGGCTGATTAATTTCGATACCTAAGGTCATTTTTCATTAAATAACCTCATAATATACCTGGAACCCTCACATTGTGTTATCTAATGAAACAACTCAATTGGGGCTCAAATTCTTGACTGTTGCATATGAATCTGCACATGAATGCCATCAACAATCCACACCAAAATCCTGAAAAGCGCTTTCATGGACATAAAAAATGGCTGGAGATCAACTTTTAAGAAGCTAAACAATAAAATGTGGAAATTTCAGCACCCTGAAAAGAAATAAAGATGAAAAACTTCGGGGCTGTCAGGTTGCAGTAACATTGAAATTGTATGAGGTGTGATCACAAAATGTCTGCAACTTGTACTGCGCTCCAGAGCAGCTTTTGTAAATTATATGCAGAGTAATTCACTGTTCATGTCCCTTAAGGCTTCTAACTGCTTAGATTCAAGCAGCGATCAGTATTGAGTTTACATAGAGAAATGAATCAACAAAAAATAAACAAAAAGCAAACCACTATTACCACTGACAAATAGAGAGAGTGTTTTTTACATGTGGGCTAAGCGAATGCTGCATTTGCTCTGGAAGAGTTTTAGTCTTTTCTTTAATCTGTTTCATCTCTTTACTCACAACTAGGGATGTGGGGGTTTGGGTTGTTGTTGCTTTATATGTATCGTTCAAATAGAAGACTGCGCTCATCAGCTTCTCAACAACTTTAACAGTGCATCATTTAATGCAGGCAGGTCACACACTGGAAGTTAGCAGTGCTCTGTGGCTGAGGAAATTTGATAAAGGTAGAACGATTTGACGGTGACACTGGTGGTCATGACAACGTAAACACATGCTAAAATCTGGCAAAACACTGTCTGGATGAGGAATATTGCACAGCCGGGTGATAATTAACCGCGGGCTCATCACTATGAATTATCCGTCAGACATTATATATAGTCATTTGATCCACTGTTAATGTTAAGGTATTAATTAGTGCAACTTTAATTAACTCAGAGTCTATAAATGCCTCCAAGTGAAAATGTGACTGGAATCTAAAAAAATCCATTGTGACACCAGACGCTCTGATATTACTTGAAGTATTTGATCAATGTTACTTTTGCAAAGTTGACACACGTTCAGCCTAAAACACTCTGTCGACACGGAGATCAAAAAGATCTCGACGAGCTTCCTCTGGGCTGCAGCTGTCTGTTTTTCTCGGCAGCACAGTTCACTTAGCTGCCACCCACCATTTGTTCTTGCACATCTTTTTTACATGCCTACCATACAGGTACAACAATTCTCAGGGTATTTCACACCAATTTTCTGTAACTGTCAACTTTAAATTGACTCTGGATGTGTGATTTTTCACACAGCTCCTGATTTTCTTCATCGGGTGTGTAAGGGCGCCTTGAAGCATCTTCGTGTAGCTCAGAATTATCATGATACAGCATGGTGTAATTGCAGAGCTATCACACCCATCACGCAGCTGCCATTCAACAGACAGTTGCCACGAGTGCCACAAACTCAAGGATAAATCAGGTGAAATTCTTCATTTTTACGACAAAAAAGCAAAAAAAACAACAAAAAAAACAAAACAACCACCAATAAAAAGAGTAAACGACGTACCCTTTGTGCCGTAACAGATTCTGTCATAAGATTTCAGACAGTGGTTACGCTCAGGGTCATTAATCAATAACGTGTTTGCCCTTAAGGCAGGTACGCGTGAATCCAATCCGTCCACAAGATGTCAGTAGTTGAGCTGTGGCAGGTCAGTAAGTCCAGTTTATCCCATCAGCTGGGATTTACCATCTGGATTCTAAACGCACCACGGTACAAATCATTGTCACATAAGCTCAGTGTGTGTATGCGTGTGCACACGCATACTGTCCACCAATCATGAAGGACTGCAAAATAACACCAAGTGGTGGAAGAATGGAAGATCTCAAATGCTTTTCAATCTCCAAAACTAAAACCGAATCTTTCCCGACCCAAATGGCGGTTTGCCTGTTGTAAAATGACGGTTTGCCACCTTTTCAGCTTTTGTACAGGTACGTCTCCCTTCAAGTGTTTATGCCCGTGGCCTTGGACGCACGCGAGGTAGCCGGTCAGCTGACTTGAGCCAACTTGACGTGTCCATTCAGATAAGAGGCATTCTGCCTCCCACCCATTTCGGCATCCCTCCTCCATTCACCAAAGCCTCACAGATTACCTTCCTCAGATCCCTCCTCTTTAATTAGGGGCACACAGGAGACGTGGAGGCACTGTGACTTCTTAGGAAAAAATAAAAATGAAAAAAAGTGAGTAAATAAACAAAAAGTACCTCCCTTGGATTTCATTAGAATATATATGATGAAAGACATTAATTCATTTAGAATAGATCGCTTTTAATCATGCTTATTCAGTTGTGGGGGAAAACAATGAAAAAACAATGCACATACTATGTATTACGATTCCTGCAGAGGAGAATATATCGAGAGGTTGATTGGATGATCTTTTGTAGTATTGCATGAGAGATTCTTAACTCTAAACTAAACGCTAAACTCCATGCAAAGAAAACAAAAGTTATGCTTGAATGCAAAATTATGTGGAGCATTTTCTCTAAACGATGTTACACTGCCTCCAACAAAGCAAATGCAGCAGAGGACAAATGACACAAAACTGTGCTGCTGTAATTGTATCAGAAGAGTTTTGTTTGTTCTAGTCTGCCTTGTTATCTAGAAGTTATGCAGAATATGAGTTTCTTAAGAAGATGAAACTGTGGAATGGAAAAGAAATGGCATTGGAATTTAAACCCTGAGGGGCTTAAAGCTATCATAGATTAATCTGAGTGAAACCAAACTGCTAACATTGTCAAGTATTCATGCCATATGAAAAAGATATAGCAAAGAATCTCCTTAGCCAGTGTCTTTGAAATTCATAGGAGGAAAATTAGATTTTTCTTTTCTCCACAAAGGCTTTTGTCAGTGCTGTATTTTTCAGTTTTTACAAAAGCAAGCCCGAGTCCTCCAATTTAATAGGTTCTGATGAGATTGAACTTCATAGTTTGAATACAGCGCAGGCTGTTGTCACATTGGAGGAATGATAGAGCTAAGTCGTAAACTTAGGGAGTTCAATTGACACTTGGAAAAAGGCAGTTCTGGTGGTGCTTTTATCACTCTTTCCCAGAATCCTCCCCCTGGAAGGCGTTAATTTCCTGAATGTTTGCATGAGGCATCTTTGCGTTGCATGGCGGGGATCGCCCCTCCTCCCGGGGCAGGACTACAGCAGGCACCATCAACTGTAATCCCAGTGAGCTTGCCAGAGGACAGAGCTTTGCAAATGGAGGACAGAGGGGAATGAATAAAGCAGAGCAAACACTGATTCCCCCTCAAACAGTTGCTCACATTTAAATGATCAAAGAAAGCTGGAGACTTTCAAAGATGCATTCAACTTTGTCGCAAAAGTGTATAATCAACATTAACTAGAGACAGGGCACAGAAGCAGGCTTGTTTGCTTGCTCTGGTTTTAAAATGTTACAGTAGGGTTAGAGGAACTACAGAGAATGATTTGTGGATACTGTCCCTTCATGGATGGGTAGAGGGAGTTTCAGGCGGGGCTGGAAGGAGTGGTTAAACAGAGACTGGTGAAGACCGAGAGTACGGGGGCTAAATTTAGCCAATGGCTCTGCTGGGGTGGAGCTAATCCTCTTTGCAGTCGAATTATCTGCCCTTCGGATTAGAGAGCTTTGCCTGTGCAAGACATCTACTCTCTAAAATGATGCCCCACGGCAGGTCGTACCATGTTCTGAGGCGGGGGTGGCAGAACCTGCACTCTGGCTACTGTCCATGCTATAATGATTTCCCATTTAGTTTTACAGAGTTCAGTTGTGACTGACTTGGAAGATAATACTAATGACTCTGGGCTTTTCTGAGCAGGTACAACTCTTGGAGAAAAAATTAAACGACAGTTTTGGAAGTTGCTCATTCAGCTGTTCATTTACGACGAAAAAACTAGATTATTTCAAATCTGAACTGCCTATGGGAACATACCTCGACAAAGTCAGAAAAGATTGTTGTGATTACTGGCAACTTTATTTTTTCGATCAAGCATGAAAAGAAAACGGATCCCCCTGTAATCTGCATATGTACGTTTTCTGTTAAAAGAGACTGCTTGCAGACAATAATAAGCTGCTATACTTCAAAGAATGACAGAAAACATGGGCAAGAGAAAATAACGGTTGGCTGACATGATGGAAAGGATTCTAAAACTTCCTCAGGAAGGTGTTTCGACACAAAGTGGGGCAGACGCTGCCAGTTCCTCTCAGCTGTTGGGTATATTTAATATAAAAGCTAAGGCAAACAAAATTGGACAACTGCAAAAAGAAAACATACACGTCGGATCAGAAAAAAATCCCAAGCAAGTACCTTCTAAGTTGAAATTTAACTTCAAAAGAAGTGGATAGAAACATGAGTCAGTGTTTGTTACCTTAGCAGAGTGGCGGAATTGGTAGCAAAACCTAGAAATTATATACAGAAAAGCCAGATGCAAAGTGACACTAACACCCAAGCAGAGGACATCAAACTGGCGTGGAAACATGACAACTTTTGTGTGGTGCAGGCTCATATAAAGATGTTTACCCGAAGAAAACAAAAAAATAATCCACAATCATTGTTAGGATGGAGTAAATGATGCACATACATTTCCAACAGATTTGATAGATTTCTATTGCACTTTATGTAAATAATTCTATATTTGACATTCTAGTTAGATGCTAATTTCGTTTTTTTGGCTCTTTAACTGTACTCTGTACAATGACAATAAAGTTGAATATAATAAACAAGTAACTATTTTGATGATTGAACTGGGAGCATTTGAATATATGAAGATTTCATCTTTACTAATTAATATTATAGAGGACAGTGTAAACGCATGCACTGGACAGGAACTGGTGAAGGCCTCTTGGGGTCTGACTAACATGTCTAGATATCTAAAGCGTTTTCAACCATTATAATGTACTTGCATTTTGGAATAGCATGACATCAATCCACCATATAATCTAATCATAACTGCTGTCCTCTCTGTACAGAGAAAATAGTCCATATTTTCTCTGTATGTAAACCGTAGGAATGATGTGTGGTGTGGAAATCTGTGATTATCCATCTCCCTTCAAAAGGGGCCACTCATCCGCACCCATAGAAATGAAACCACTGCCACTTCCTTCCCGCGTCCAAGGAGGAGGAGTAATTCAGCCTTGTTTCTTTTTTTTTTGCTGTTCTCTTCTGCTCATCCGGTGAGATTCAGGAGGGGTGTGCAGTCACTGTGGCCATTGTCTCAATCAAGGACACTCTGGCATACAGCCATCCTAGCTATTCTACTTACGGGACAAAAGAGTGCATAAGACTCTACAGGCAGCCACTAAGAAAATATGACACCATCGGTGAAAACTATGTGGTGCAGTGGTAAGATGGAATCTAAAATGTGGACAATGTAGAACATTTCTGCACAGTGCTTGCAGACCACTGAGGGCCCATGCTTAACTTCCACGACAACAAACTTCTGCCCCGTTGAAGAGTCCTTGAGTAAATACTAAATCACGATGGGTTTTCTGGCAACTGGCAATAACCTCTGACCTCTCTGTGCCGGATCGCACACGACGATCAGCAAGTTGAACAAAAAAACATAATGTAGAGTGACTACGCAGTTTGCAGTCAGCTGTCAGCTGTCAGTAAAGCCTTCCGCCATCTAAACCTTTAGGACTGTACCATCAGGCTCCAGAGGTGGTGGTGGTGGGGGGGGGGGGGGTGGTGGTGGGGGGGGGGGGTCGTGAGCCTGGATTCTAATCCCTCAGGTTTGGCTGTCATGAGAGCTCTGGACACTTGAAAATGCTACACGGACTTTAACCTTTTTTTTTTAAATACTGATGTTTGTCTTGTTCAGATTTTTTTTTCATAAAGGGAATGCCAGCTCTGGTAAGAACCGGCTTTATTTTCCACTTTTTGGTCGCTGCCTTCGATTTGTCTTTTGAAATAAACTAATGAAGAACAGATCAAGATGAGATGTAAAACAAAAAAAAAGTAAATACATCGTGGGATTTGTTTTTTGTTCTTTTTTGTGGTTGAAGTTTCTAAATCTGAATACAGGAATTGATTGTGTTTAACCTGCAATAATTTACATGCATATATCCAAATCTGTTATGTCTGACACAACATAACTTTGTCACACCATTCCTTTTTTTAAAAAAGGCATTGAGTTTGATATTTTAGTGATATACAGCATTCTTTAGCTTTTGATCTTGAGAAGAACACACCCATACCAGGCTGTAGCTCTCCTTTATTTCTGTAATTGGAACGTCTCTGCTAAGGGGACAGTGTTGCAAACAATCCCTAGTCATTTATATTTGCACTTGAAATGTTAGCATGAAAGATGTCCTGAAGAAATCATGCAGGATAGCTCTTTGACCTTTGGAGGCAACTCAAGAACTAAGATTAAAAGAACGCCCTGTCTAGAAAGTCCCTGTCTGACCACAAATACAGCAGATGGAAAGTGGCAGATGCAGTCAACAGAGCTCAGTTTTACCTCTCAGCAGTAACTAAGCCCCTCACTGTGTTCAATAGAATGTTGAAAACCTACGAATAACAGTCGGCCATTGTTGTCTCACAACAAGCAGTTTGTATTCAGTTAATCCATTTGCACTGCTATGCTGATGGAATTATGTGCATGTTTATTTTACTCGTTAAAATGAGAGCAAGCTTGTTTCTATCCCTCAGAAAGGATAAACTCCATGATTGATCATCAGTTAATGAAACAAACGAGTTGCCAGTTCAGTAGAATAGGTGTTCCTCTGCATATCAACTCTCGTGTGTGAATCCTAGATTAAGATTATGTGTTGTTGCAAACGCCATTGTGAGCAGACGGTGGCACTGGCACAAAACAAAATGCAGGTGGGATGCAGCCAACATGAGGTGCTAATACGATAACTGTTGAAATGTCATGCATAGAGTCTGCAGCAACAGTCCTCGCACATGACTGCAGTGTACGTCTATAATGTATAAGATGCCAAAAATATGTCTGGAGGGGATCTGTAAATAAAACCTCTGAGGAGCTCACGTGCAAGGCATTCGCCACTAAACAGATGTGCAGGAAGCTGCTCGGTGACCTGCCGCACAAGGTTCTTCTCTCTCTGGTGGCTTTGATTAGATATGAGAAATGCAGCTGGTAAAGGTGCATTGATGTGTCTGTGTACCTTTTCCAAAATACAGCCGTACAGCAGCGGAATGAAAGTCGACGCACGTCTGTGCTGCAACAGACACAAACGCTGATAGGGTGGAGACAGCACCGTTTGGTTCAGTCAAACTAATAAATGATCTAAACGGTAAAAGGTCACTTGTAGAACTGAAATAGCTTTCAGTAAATTACGTTGTGACCCCTCTGCTTCCTTTTAAGCGTCAGACTCCCATTGATTTTCATGATTTCAGAGGGACTCTCTGACTTTTTCAGTACTCTCACAGGAAAGCAGATCATGACCTATTCAAAAAATCTGCACCGGCATAAAAGCCAATTTGACATCTGAATTAGTGTGTGTGTGTTATGGGTGTGAACATAAATATGGATCGATTCAGCAACGGCAGAGGGAGGGAGACAGAGGGGAAATGACTGAGTGCAAGCAGCCAAGCTGTTATGCAAGCACCAGCTGTGTGAGTAGAGGAGCTGTGGTGTGATGATGAAAGCAACATCAGTTCCCTAAACCAGACGGAGCATCGATCCTCATGTAATTCTCCACTGAATTGTTCATGTTTTATTCACATAACCGAAGGGGAGAAAAGGAGGGAAAAAAGAAGATGATTGTGATCACATCATGGAGCCACAGCACCTCCAGGCAACAAAACCAATTCGTGCACATATTCCAACAGTGACTTGAGGATTTCAAAACCACACAAGAAGAAGGCAGGAAATACATTTTTCAGCACTTGAGTCGAGCCTCGGTAATCCACTGCTATCAGCTACCTTGATGACTTTTGCGATGACACAATAATGTGAGGCAACAAGGGCAAAATGAAAAAAAAAATCTGTAGCCTTAATCTGGATTAAATGGCAGTGCTTGTCATCCTGGCTCCAAACCAGAGCAAACCAACCCATACCAAGATAAGCATTGTTGGATAAGCCTAGTATGCATGACAAGGACTAGCCTGAAGGAAGCGTCCGACAAGAGTGTTCTAAAAGGATCATTGAGAGAAACAAATTACACTTTATACTGGGTATTACAGCAAAGAAAAATGATAAGAGAGTTTCGGTAGACGCTGAAGTTTAGAACTGTGTGCCAATAGTTCATCGAAGGTTATTCAGAATAGGTTTCAATGCTGAAATGAGCTGAACCCCACAATTCAAAGAGAACATTGAACTGTGTGAGGTTTATGACTTTAAAGAGAGCTGAAAGATTAACATTACATCTTAAATGTAAAAAGATAAAGATAATAAACATGAACAAATAAAGTTTATTCTGAAAGCGCATTTAAAACTTTGGAAAAAATCTGATATCTTTGACAAAAATCACAGAGGACATCCAGGTAACCAGCTGAGCTAACAATTTTAGCTGTGGAGGTAGAGCTCTTGTTTCTTGTGCCAATACAGCAGCCGTCACCAATATGCCAAAAAAAATGCATAACTGGCGTATTGAATGAAGAGAGTGCGGCCCACCGTGGTGACATCGCAGGATGTTCCAAGTGGAGGACTTTAGTCCACCTAGGATAGGATGCCTTACTTGACAATCAAGGGAGCAGAATGTAAGGTGCATGTCTCTACACAATGGAACTGAACACACAGTTGAACACTAGAAAGTTTAGTCAGCTAGTCTGTGTAGTCTTTTCTGAGGAGGAAAATGTATTGCTAGGTTTAGTTCCAGTAAAATGGCAAAATAACAATTTGGCATGTCAATGCAGGATCAGACTGTCAAAAAGATCAGTAAGTCAGACAATGATTGTAGAATTTCATAATTTAGTCATCAGTGGTTGAAAAAAGAAATTGTTTAGTGGTGCCATATTCTAACAGTTCATTGTGTCCATCCACTAAGGGCATAGTCAAGACAGAATACCCAAGGGGATACTGCACAAGGATCTGGTGTCTTTCTTACACTTTAAAGTGCTATTTGGCAGGAATAGTATGGAACCATTTGTTTACATTACAGGTGGTTTTACTAGCGTCAATGAAAATATCCATAGTTCATAGTGGTGTTATATTCCCCTGAGAAAGTTTCAGTGACCAAACTACCCTGATGTACGGCTTGCTGAAATCTTGTGTGTTGGTTTTTTTTCCCCTTCATCTTTCCATTTCAGGCTGTTAAACGTAATCCTATCTGAAATAAGATCACAGCAACAGATTCCTCTTGTAATTTTGCAGGAAGAGAAAAAAGAAAGAAAAGAAACAGAATCAGAAATTGAAAGTCGATATTGCTCAGAGGAAAGAGGAGGTTTGTGTTGCTTTATGTTCTTCTGTGTGTTCTCTGATGGGTCCTCCGCTTAACTGAGTTAAGCATTCAGCTTAACCTCTTGGATCTCAATGCTTAATTATTTGCTATTCTCTAAATTAAAAGCAGACACAGGCAATCCATCTCTTTTGCAAGTACATGCCCCTGTGTTAGTCGTTTCATTTTCCCAGTGACAGACGTTGTAATTAAAGTCCAAAAATTCAGTGGAATCGGCAGCATTGTGTCTCTCATCATTTGTTGCCTCTGGTCACTGGAAAAACCAAGACAAATCTGAATTTGTAATCGTCACGGCAGAGCTGTGTGATGGATCAAAATGGCGTCAGAGCATTTCAGCGAGGAGACGATGAGATTATCTGCTTGTGCAGAAGGACAAACAGCCTACAGGGGAAACCAGCTTTCCTGACTTTCTCTCTCTTCTGCCAGGAGAGCCATTTCATTCATTTGATATAATATCCAAACCTAAATTAGAACTGAAGGTTTTTTGGTTGTTTAGATGTAAAACACTGAAACACAAAATGGAAGGAAAAAGTCTATTCAGCATTGACAAAGACAACATTTTCACATTAACTCTGGGAATACATGGCAGTAAGTAAAAGCAGTGATACGTTTAAAGGACCTGGTATGTATATCTATTTTCAAAGAATGTAATTTATAGTCGTATTTTTCAACCGAGCTGTCAGGAAATTTGACTAGAGCACAGACCTGACAGGTCTCAAACTGCCACTGTTACACAGCAAAGCCTCTGATTCACAACTTTCCATATTTGCTCCTAAACCGACGGTTGTTTGTTGTCTATTTCAGGTTCAGCATGCAGCACTGTGCAAATCAAGGAAGGTAACAGTCTATCGGTGCAGCTTTTGAGGCCTTAAGCGTAGGACTGACCAACAGAAGACTTGCCGTTTCTTGGGCTCCAGGTGACTGCAGCAGCACTTAGAGTAACTAGAGAGGATTATGCCATTATAGCCGACAACTTGGATTCTCACCACACACGACAGCGACAAGACAAATACCCCTCTGCTCCCCATCCGCCAAGCGCTAACCATGGATGACCCCTATCAAAACAATGTGAACCAGCAGATGACAGAGGGTGGAGATTACACCTACACTCAAGACGGCGGAGGTCAGGACGGCTACCCGTACCAGACGGACTACCCGCCGCAGGACGAGGATGCCGCCAGCGATGCCACCGAAGGGGCAGACGATGACGATCAGATGTATGAGGGGGAGTACCAGGGCGTACCCCACCCTGATGAGATCAAGGAGGCCCGGCGGGCCGCCCGGTTGGAGGCCAGGAGGAAAGCCCGCATGGCCGCACAGCAGGAGGAGGAAGAGGAAAACCTACCAGAGCAATACGAAACCATCATGGAGGAGTGTGGCCACGGGCGCTTCCAGTGGATGCTCTTCGTCGTGCTGGGCCTGGCGCTGATGGCTGACGGTGTGGACGGCTTCGTGGTGGGTTTCGTCATGCCCAGTGCCGAGAAGGACATGTGCATATCCAACTCTGACAAAGGATTGCTGGGTGAGTAGAAGCGAGGTTGTGAAATGTGAAATGCTTTCTACTGATAGAAAAGCCATGTAATGTAAAGAGTAAGTGGAAATTTTATTTTAAACCGAGCTTGTTTGTATGAAAGAAGGGTGGAGGGATCTAAATCAAACATTCCTCAGTCTCGGTTTTTAACAGTGTAGCTCTTCCCTAATTTTCGTCATCCAAATTCATTCAGAAGACCATGCTCAAGTTCCTGAGTTTCTGGTAAAGCAAGTAAAATATTTTGACTCCCTATCTTCAGTTAAAAAATGAAAAAGAGATATTTTTTCAAATTTCTAATAATCTATTTGCTGTTTGTGGATTCTAAATTTGGTTTCAGGTGGACTAGTTTGTTTTGTAGATTGATCCTGCAGCTCTAGTGGTTTTTAAGACCACGTGCCACACTTGTTCCACCAGAACATAAATCTTTCCAGCCCCTTTGAGATGTGACCCAGGACTGGATCATCCAAATTGGTCATCATCTAATTTTAAGAGTTATGTTCAGGTAGATTATCTTTATTTTCACTCTGACTCTAGATCAGTTAAAACCCTATATATGTGGTACCTGGACAACTCCTAGTCAGTAGTGACTGTGAATGCATTGACCCCAGGGGCTGTTTTAGGGTTAGGTAATAAGGTTTAAAAGCAAAGATTCCAACTTGAAGCCTGCTGTCCTGCAGGTTTTAGATGTATCCCTGCTTAAGCACACCCGATTCGAATCATCACATCACAAAATGACTTGCGAAAATGTTTAACTTGAATAGATCTATTCAATCTAAATCAGGCGCTGAAGCAGAACAATATCTAACCTGCTGGGCAGTAGACCAAGGCTCTTCAAGAGTTTCCTTTTCTGAAGTTGGCAAACACTAGACTGTCATCCAATCTGGAAGCCAATTAAATATTTACTCGCACCAGACCTAGAGGCGACATACCGTTCCCTGAAACCATTCAGCTAGCATTGCTAATGTATCATCATCTTTGGAAACGTATTTCTCCGCAGCAGACGTATAGGTCTTATAAAGCTCCCAGCTCTTGCTAATCTTGCTAATTGCACTCATCTGTTGGTGAGCTGCAATGCTCACCAAGAGAAGAGGAACTCATCAGTGAAATGATGTGCTGTTGCACTTGGCTGGAACAAAATCCTGCAGATGTTTGGCTCTTGATGGCTGCAGACCATAAAACGGAAATATCCCCCAGCTGCTCCTGCAAGTTAAGAGACAAGGCTCGGATCATTTTAGGCAAAGGCAAGAAAAAAGAATAATCGTTATTGCGTGTCCTGGCTGGGAATTGGTCCGTTGTCAGCAAAAATGGCTCAATAATATGCCTCAATGAGCCTTGGCTCTGCCACTACATGCGTCTAGAGGTTTACTTTTGAGACAAATAACACAGATCTTTATTGTCGAGTGAGTTTGGTTCCCCTTAAGGCACAGTAGTCCAGAGTATAATCAACAGACACATTTGTCATCTGAATGTGTTGTCTTGTATTATTTCAGCTGCATGTTTGCCTCTCACATTTACAAAGATACACCACAGGAGCAGACACCAAGAGGTGAATCTGAAATATGTATGCAGAATCTACGCAACTTGCTGGGAAATCTACCTTGAAACCGTCTGTTCCTCACTGTCGGTGCCGACAACTGAACCACAAATTAAAGCCACTCCCCTCGCGTCTCAGGCCTTGTGTTTAGCCAGGCGGTGTGGCATATCGCACATCACTCATTTCATCTTAACGACGGGCCCCTGGGATGACGCGTTGGGAGAGACTGATGAGAAACCTGGCGGTGACTGGATTTGGTGTGTGTTCCAGTGCTAATACGGAGCATGCTGCAGCAGTCAGAGATCCTGGCGGCCCGCAGTGCCCAGTGCAGAGCTGTCAGATACGCTTCAGGCCTCTGACAGTCTGTGGTGGCGGGAGGAAGGCCCGGCGTAAATGAAATCACAGCATCTGTTTGTGCCGAGCAGGAGGAGAGCACTGATCACTGGCTGAGAATATGAAGTAGATGGGAATGCTACTTTCAGATGCATGCTTGTCCTTTGTTCAGCAGGCACATGAGAACAGAAGTGTGTTGAACCTCACTTCTAGACTTGGATTAAAGATCGACTCCCAAACATTTTGTTAACGACAGGGAGGCTTCTTACGCGTGAGATGGTGCGTCGACGATTTTAATTTAATCAACAAAAGAGCTTGTTAATGGGAAACCTAACGCTGGAGACTAAAGAAAAAAATGGATGTTAAGTTCCACATTTTCCATGTGTCTTAAGGAGAAATCAAACTGCTTGATTAATGTTTATTTTCTTTTTAAATCACTGCTGAAATAATGCAAGAACAAAAAGAAACACAATTCAAAAGCCCATGCATGCACTACAAAGTGGTTTTATGATATATTCCCACTACTTTTGAAAAGCTCATCTAGTATGGCCTAAGTGCTTTGCAGATCAGAGAAATCAGTAATGTCAGTCATGCAATAACAAATGTAACATGCGGACTTGGATTTTGTGGCATTCTGTCTGTGTAGGCAGAATAGTCTCAGTGTGAGTTCTATTTACTTCAGACAATACCTCCACTGGTGGCAATCTTTCCTATTTCTAACAAGGTGGATATCAGCATGTTGAACCTAAGGCTGTGGGATGTTTCCGATATCTACGATACCCACAGGGGCTCTTCCCTTCCTCATCTGACAAATAACCAATAGAACTCTGACCAGCCTCCATGCAGACTGCCTAAACCAGGCCACAGGGAGCCCTCCACCCATTGCTCAAACACTCTCCTGTCAGATTTACATACATTGCATGTTTCCTTTCTTGCTCCTCCATCGATTCCTCCTAACTCATGCAAATACGTCGTTTGCTAATTAGTGGCCATGGGCATTAAGGACTGTGCATGCTTTTGGTAGCTGTGAATGAGAATTTCAACTCGTTGCAAGCAGCCAAGCCTGCTCAGATTAAAAAAAGGGTGATCGCGCTCTTTGATGAGATTCTGTTTGCTGCCACGAGGCACATAACTTTAATATGAGACTTTTAGTGCAAAGACTTTACCAAAGCCACTGTAACGGTAACTTTCCCAAAAATGAGTTTTTAGAAAATATTTGTTATCTGAGGAAAAGCAACCATCTGCTAGGATCTGCTGTGAGGTGGAAAGCAGTGATTGTGGCATGCCAAATTACTAGTCTTTTCAAGTAATATATATTCTACCGTGTAATGGTAATTAATGAGCAAGCATATTTAGATTTTGTTCTTTCCATTGCCGTCTTTGTAGATTTTTTTTCTGTAAAAGTTTTGTGAACTTGCTGTTCCCCAAACCCTCACAACATAGAGTTATTCTCCTGAATTTCCCTAAATGGCTTGTTGTTAGTAGTCCAGGCTTTACTTCTTTTACTTGTCTACATTGTGGAACACATTTGCATAACACCTGCACTGTTACGAGCTTTCCACATTTCAAAGAAGGGATATGTGGGTGAACAGCTCTCTGCCATTGTGGACTAATCAGCCTTGCTCGGCTATAACGCTCTTATCTGCACAAACTACAGATATTAAAGAAATCAACTGAAGACCAGTGTTGAATATTTACAAAACTGGTATTAGAACCTCCTAAATATGATCACCATGTCTCTGTAGGAAGACCTACCTTTGGCTGCATCATCTATGGGGCTTATTGCTTATATTTGGAAGCTGTGTATCAATTGCATCAAGATTACATCTGTCTTGAGTTTTGCCCGCAGGCTTTGCTTTTCTTCCCTCAGTGTATTCTGTGTGGGTTATTTGGCCACAGTTGCATGTTCCCACAAATATATTTCCCATCTTCTCGACATGATAAATGGTCTACAGTGCTTTCACTTTTAATATTGCGAGGAAAAGAGGAGCTCTCTTTCCCCCTGCAGGTATCCAGTGTCCCTATCTGGGCTCAAGGACACTTTTTTTCAGGGTTACTGCTGCTGGGGTGGATTCTGGGACTCTACCTGAAGGACATTCTTTCTGATCACTGGTCCTCCCTGTCAGACTGTCCTTGCACATATCAACACACACACGCACCCTCACACCGCCTCAAGCATCAATATATCAGGTGACATGATGACTTGATGTCCTGAGCGGTCTCTTGTTGAATGGGATGTCCAGCTTGGCATGTGGAGTGTCAGAGCATTTGGATTGCTCGGTAATCCATGGGGAAGGTGCACACTATGGTCCCACGTGCCGGTAAGCTGCTTAGGCCCACTGTAATTAGGGCCTAGTAGTAAAAACACAGCACAGGACGGGAGTACGGGCCGGAGGGTTTAAACGTCTTGGTGGGGCTGATTGTCGGGGCTGCGTGATTCAGTCCTGACAACGATAACAAATCTGGGCATATCACAGTCCTCTGCGAGACACAGCCCTCTACAGCTAGCGGGAATAGCATGGTGAACCCTGCTTCCTGTTGAATACAAGCACAGACTCCAGAGCTCTCTGAGTCAGTGGATATTGTATTCATGGCAACAATGAAGTGTTGCAGAAGGCCCAGGAGAACACAAAAGGAGCCGGAGCAACACTTGTCACATATGAACACAGCTAAAAGCAGCTTTTTAGGGGGGAAAAAAATCCTCCCCGTCAGTGCCTACAAATGACGCCGACCTTTTCTTTCCCCGTCAGCTTTCAGGGACAGCTCTTACAAAATTGCATGTGCTTCCTGGGAACATCATGATAAATATCCAGTGCTGATCAGACTGCACATGAAAAGATGCACCACACTGATATACACCAGGGAGTGTGATGATTTCTCTGCCCCTCACCCCCACCCCCACTTGTGTTCACACATGGGTAAAGAGAGACCCCTGGTGGGGATAGGGAGCACTTTCATCTCAGTCCTCATGTTCATGTTGGATGCTTGTGTATGTGCATGTGCACAAAAATGCCCATGTGTGAACTCTTGTACGGCATATGTGAGTGTAAGTGTGCATCACTCTGTGTATTTTCAGGTCTGCTGGTGTACGTGGCCATGATGGTGGGGGCCTTAGTGTGGGGTGGTTTGTGTGACAAAATGGGGAGGAGGAAGTGTCTGATCTACGTCCTGACCATCGACCTGGTCTTCTCCTTCCTGTCCTGCTTCGCTCAGAGCTACGGCTTCTTCCTCTTCTTCAGGTTCTGCTCCGGCTTTGGGTGAGACTCATTTTGTTATACATTTACCTTTGGGATTGCAGTGCCGGAACAAATGGCAACTTGACTGGATATTAATAATGGCTGACCTTTTCTGTGAATAATCCGGTCGGCGGAAAACCAAATAAGATGCCTGACATTTGAATAACTTATGTAAGAGGTAGCAGCTCCATTAGGGCAAACTGTAGCTGCTTTTGAACAATATGCTGGATACTTTTGGTAAAGACAGCAGTGCAGTGGGGTCGTTTCTTTGTTTATGTTCATTAGTGGTGAAGCACATAGATATTTTGCAGTTAATTTAGTTTTTCAGGCTGATGCTTGCACTTTTAGAGTTTGCAGTACTTGCAGCATTTTGTAGTATTTGAATGATTCCACCTCAAAGACTGTGGTCCTTTCAACGAAAATAGTCTTTCTTGTACTAATTAAGAGGAGTGAACAATGCTTGTTCTTGTTCTTGTTTTTCATTTCAGTTTAAGTGCCCACTTCCTGCTGTCTCCAGCCCCTTAGAGTGAGGTTATTTCTGAGCACCGACAGATTTTCAAACTTTCAACGATACTTGTCTTCGGATAATGGTGGCAGCCTGACCAAAGCTAAATGCATGTTGCATAATTAAAATGTGGGCCATTCGGAACAGTGAAGATAAAAGAAAATACAAACCTATATCACCACCATAGTTTATTCCATTATTTAGACCACTTTGAGCACCAGTGGCATGGAAAGTTTCTTTTTTCACCTCATTCTACCTCTGAAATAAAGCTAGAAATTGGATGCTGGGAGTTTAATTTTCCACAATCGGGGTATTTACTCAGAGTTGCGCATCTAAAATCGATACACAATGAAGATATAAGTAGTAGTTTGTAACCCAAGGTTATCTGGACATTTAGATGCCTTAGAGTAAACTGAGAAATATGTAGGATGTAAATGTGTCCAATTAGGGAAATGAGAACGTTGTTGTGCGTCCCCCTCCAGAATTGGTGGATCCATCCCTATCGTTTACACCTACTTCACTGAGTTCCTGCAGATGGACAAGCGTGGAGAACATCTGAGCTGGCTCTGTATGTTCTGGATGCTGGGAGGCCTGTATGCCTCTTTCACCGCCTGGGGAATCATTCCTCACTATGGTAACACACTCCCATAAGTGCCCGGAAACACATTATGTCGACACACAAACACCAGAAAACGATGCCGCATTTTAACCAAGAAGGCAGAGTCAGTGTTTAACTTTTCATTAAAATTTCATCGACTGCAGATGCATTCTGGGACTTTTTCGCCTGTCTGTTTACAAGTCACGGCTGAATTAAATTAGCAGTATCTCTGTGCTATCCAGTGTGGCTCATAGCCACACTGGATAGCATCATAGCAATTATTTGGTTAAAAAATAATGAATTCAAATGAAAGTAATCAAATGTCTTTCGAGTGTTAAGCTTGATCGAAACTTGCCTGAATTTGATTGAATAAAAACGCATTTTGTGAAAAGTTGATTCGCCCTGTTTTTTTTCTTAAAGGTTGGGGCTTCGCCATAGGATCGCAGTTTCAGATGCACAGCTGGAGGCTGTTTATTTTTGTGTGTCTCTTTCCTGCGCTGGCTGCGCTCATCGGAGTCATCTTCATGCCGGAGAGTCCACGTTTCCTGCTGGAGGTCAGAGGGCCAGTGTGATAACCCCGTTGTAGATTTAAACCACGGCAATAATCAGCGTTGAATCGGAGTTTATATATAGAACTATATCAGGTTGAGATAGGGTCAAAAAAAAAAAAAAAGATGAGTCATCAACCACAACATCCCACTGCTGTGCAAAGGTAGCAAAGAGCTGCTAAGAACACCACCCACCCCTGTTTCCCATCCAGGACAATGTCAGCCCTCCAACCACATGTGGTATTGTATTTGTGTGTTACTGCTGCAACACTCCCCCAATTTATCACACACTGACCCCTCAAGATAAGAGGCAGACCCAATGGGAACACTGTTACTCAGCTGGTGTGTCTGGCAGTTGCAGAACAGTTTGTGGGAAACGTTTCAGTGGTCGAACTGTGAGCCGTAATTAAAAGAGTGCTTCTTAAATATAGCAGACCACAATGTATAATTTCATCTGCACATACCAAAGCCCGTCCCAGGTTCCACGAGGACGCTCTTGAGGCTTTCGCGAGACGTTCTCTGATGCATGTGCGTGTGTGGTCCGCAGAACGCCCGGCATGACGAGGCGTGGATGATCCTGCGACAAGTTCACGACACCAATTGGAAAGCTAAGGGGGAGCCAGAGAGAGTCTTCACTGTAAGCCTGCACTCACACCAACAAGCTGATGTTTAGCCAAATCCCCTGGCAACTAATTTAAAAGGATTTAGATCGAATACAAAACAGATACTAAAATACAGTGTAAACAGGAAGTCACATGTATACACAGATGTATAAAGTACTGGAGTAGAGGAGTGAAATGGAAGTACAAGTACTATATAAAAAAACTGACTTGAGTAAAAGTAGAAGTATTCTTTCAACACCATACTTAAGTGGAAGTACGGAAGTATTACTTTTTTTTGTACTTAAGTATTGCAAGTAGAAGTATTTTAAAAATTGCTACTCAAGTATGTAAAGTACAAGTATAAGTAAAAGTACAAGTACTGTGTATATTAAAAAAGGCAATCAGAAGTGTGACAGATATTGTTTATATTATTTCAAACATGTGAAAGGCCATACAGGTGTTTACAAAAACAGAAAACTGCATCTGCATTAGCAATCAACAGCACTTCATCTGCTATTATTTATTATTCCAGTGTCAGAATCATGAATCTTGCTGGTTCTATTAAGAGGCTATCATACAGCTAGCCAGCTAGGTTAGCTTTAGCTAATGTTAGCTGCTACGTCCTGAGTGAACAGGGAGAACTGAACTAGCGCTTATTTACTAGCTTATATGTCATTGTATTTTTTTAACTTACCTTGATATGCTTCTTCAAATTGTATGGGGAATTTTTGAAGGCCATGATTTCACAATCTTTCGGGAGGAATTTAATAGGCTATAATCGCTCAAATCGCTCAATGAGGAGCCAGCTTCCCAAACCCTGATAGAGCTATGAAAACTAGAACTTCACTTTTTTGCAGGTGCGCACAAAGACAACTGCACAGTACTGCTCTGGAAACCACAGATGCATGATTACACCTAAAATTATGTTTTGTAGTCCTCTTGGAAAGGAAGGATGTGCTCAATAAATGAACAGTAAATGAACAGCAAATAGACCTCAACAGAGTATGTGCCCTGCATCTATTTAGGTTTTTATGGGTTTGAGTGTACTACTCTTTTTTTTCTTTTTATTCCTTTAGTAGCCACTCCACCACGGTGACATAAAAACATCTAAATGAGCTTCACATCGAACTGGAGCGTACATCTGCAAAGAGACATGCACTTGCCCTCCTTAGAAAGTATCTCACATATAGTTCTGGAACAGATTATGTTAGCCAGAGCACAAATGGATAGCATGGAGTTTCCATATTCTGCCTGCTGCAAAGCTCTGCAGGAGTCCATGTGAGTCCATTTGAATTTTCTCCTGTCTGAGTCTGCCTCTCTTCAGTAACATCTTTACATTTAAAACAGCTATTTAAACAAACGTCCATGAATTTACAAATGGTAATTTTTTCCAGCTATTTATGTACATTCCCAAAACTGCTGTAAAGCACCAATTGAAAAAATTAAGTGAGAAAGATTATGGTCATTATTTAAATAAAATGACCAACAGAAGGGACAGGGACAAATCACCAGGACATTAGAGTTCTCTCAAGCTGCGGATTAGTATAGTATATTAGTATAATTATTTTCACCCTGATTTATATAATCTCTAAATCTATCACAAAAAATCTTCAAATAAAGGAGAAAAAAATCAATAACTCAATTCAAGTAGCATTTAAAAGCCTTCTACAGCAGGCTGCAATTTAGTAAAAAGCATATATGTATCATTCTTCTACCTCTCAATAAACTCCATTTGACTTTTTTGCATCAATTTGGAGACAGAGAGAAAAATACAGAAAGGGCTCCTGCTGCCAAACTGCTCAAAACTGAAATCATCATTGTGAATACGAAGACACTGACTATGCCCTTTTGCTATGTGCAGGTGACCAATATCAAGACTCCGCAAACTCAGGAGGATGAGTTCATAGAGATCCAGAGTGACACTGGAACGGCCTTCCAGCGCTGGACTGTGCGCAAAATGACCATGCTGCAGCAGGTCTGGAAACTGACCGTTTGATGAAAGAAAATAGACAAAAGCGGAGCCCTCAAAGCTGCTCTATCCTGTAGACTACCTCCACCATGTCAAACTGATATATAACTGATACAGCAGACATTTTTAATCTGTTAGTTCGGCTTCCTCGGTGTTGCGGGGCTGGTCCAGGTGACCAACGTGTGCTTTCATTGACTGATTGCACGAGTCTAGCTGGCCCTACAGTGGAGTTTGGCCTGAAAACACTTCAAATGGAGCGCCCCTCTTTTCTAATTCAATCGAATGTGAAAGACCAACTCGATTGTGCTGTCTTAAGAGATAGATTGTGTTAATTATTGGGTACAACAGTGAGTTTCATCCAAACCCGCCAAGCTTTGATTGCCTGTCTCTCCTCCCCAAAGGTGATGGCCAACGTGATGTCTTTATCGGCTCCAGAGCTCAGACTTCAAAGCCTCTTTTTGCTCATCGTGTGGTTCTGCATGGCCTTCAGGTACGGCAGCATGCTGAGGTTGTTGTTTTTTTTTTGGCAAAAGTATACTAATGGAATAGCTTTTTTTCCTAACCTTCCACACTCTCTAACTTCCACCTGTTCTTTTTGCTCAAGGCAGTTGTTGTTTATTTAATGGTTTTCTGTGTTTCAGCTACCACGGGCTGGGAGTTTGGTTCCCTGACATGATCAAGTACATGCAGTTTGAGGAGTACGAGTCCAAAGTACGAGTGTTCCACAGAGAGCGCGTGGAGCGTTTCCACTTCAATTTTTCCCTGGTCAATCAAATCCACCGCGAGGGAGAGTACATCCATGACAAGTATGTCTCCTTAACCCACTGGTCACTGCTGTGTCCTTTTTACATGCGGCCTGATGTCTTTTCTTTACCCTCTTTTAGGTTTGCAAACATCGAGATCAAGTCTGTCAAGTTTGAGGATTCTCTGTTTGAGAACTGCTACTTTGAGGATATTAAATCAACCAACACCTTCTTTGAGAATTGCACCATCAAAAACACCGTCTTCTACAACACAGGTAGCACACTGGGATGATGCAAGCCGGTGTTTGTTCGCCAACAAAACGAGCCTCCGGTGAAGCAGCCGGAGCACGTGACCACAAACCCAAAGCGGCCCCCCCCCCCAATTAAGTTCTCGCTTATCTTCGCAGACCTGTGGCAGGAGAAGTTCAAAGACTGTCGAATGGAGAACACCACCTTCCTCCACCCAAAAAAAGGCTGCCACTTGAACTTCCAGGAGGAGAACGACATAGTCATCTACATGGTCAGCTTCCTGGGGAGTTTGGCCGTGTTGCCTGGCAACATCATCTCGGCGCTGTTCATGGACAAGATAGGAAGGATCCGAATAATAGGTCAGTCCATTCTGTGCAGCAGCGGCTCATTTCAACCTGAGAAAAGACTCAGAAATGTGTGTTTTAGCATGGACTGCTGTTTGTTTTACTTTTTAAAATACCAGATGTGCTGAAACGGGGGTTTGCTGGCTCAACGAAGCCAAGCAGGATGTGAAATGCAAGACAAGAACCCAGAATGAATTAGGCTGCGTTTCATGAGCTGAATAAATGGTGTGACTGCGTTCAGTGATTCCGTTTTGCCTTTCCTTCCAGGTGGCTCCATGCTGGGGTCGTCGGCCTGCACGTTCCTGCTGCTGTTAAGTTTCAGTCAAGGAGCTGTGATTTGTTGGCAGTGTCTCTTCTATGCCGTCAGTGTGGCAGCCTGGAATGGATTGGAGGTCATTTCTGTGGAGCTTTACCCCTCCTCTAAAAGGTAGAAGTCAATATGTATTCTATTCTTGAAAACCATTTCATTAATACACTCAGATAGCTCATCGCTCACGATTGTTACATGGTTAGTCTGGTCTCAAAAGGCTTTTCTTGTCAAACTCCAAATTTATCTATGTGGGGACTGGATTTTGTTTTCCATCCTACAAATGAAGTAAACAATTCATAGAAGAATATCTTTTGTGCAGCATTTTTTGTCTCACTGATGAGTTGATCAATTCATTTGCTTCAAAACCCATCAGAAATGTGTTTGATTCCATAGTGTTTATATCGCTTGTATTTGCAGCTTTTCAGAAGCCACTTTAGGCCTGTTTTGTTTCTCACTGAACAATTGAAATACATGTGTGTTTTTGTTTGATTTTGTTTTTATTTTCTGTTGGCATCCATTCCATCTGATTTAGCGGGCCCCACGACTGCACTGCAGGGGAAATACTATTAACATTGTCAGTGTCCTTTGTTTGATTGAAATTCATCTGCTGGAAACAACATGAGTCAGCTGAAATTTCCAGCCAACTCATCGGGCTGGCACTTCTAATTTATCTTCTTTGATTGTCATTTGCTGGCACCTTTCAGTCAACACTTTACTCAAGCAAAGAAATGGATTAGAATCAGTTCGGGTTGGTCAAATCTGCCGAACACCGGCCCAAATTCTGCCAGCATAAGACACTGTTCAGGATGTCCTTCGTGTTCTGGCTGCATACTCATACTTTCAGTCTAATAGGATAAATTCTCCTATGATTTGGATTTTTTAATTTAACGTCATACCTGTGGAAACACTTCCCTTTATCTTTTGATCCAAATATATGGGAGAGTTATCAACCTACTCTTCACTTCAATGGGTAAATTCCCGCCCCTAATCCTTTTCTGCTCGGTTTTTGTTTGTTTTTTACTCACTCTGCAGAGGGACGGCGTTCGGCATCTTGAACGGGATCTGCAAGTTCGCAGCCATCGTCGCTAGTTTCATCTTTGCAGCCTTCATCGGTATCACCAAGATCATCCCCATCTTCCTGGCCTTCGCTGCCCTGGTCTGTGGAGGTCTGGTGGCCCTCAAGCTGCCTGAAACCCGAGAGAAGATCCTCTCTTGAAAACGCAAAACTCCCTGCTGCTTCTGTGCCCCAGACACAATACAGCCACGGTATATTCGGGGGGAGGGGGAGCACGTTTTTAGGGGACAGGATCATCTTAAACTGACAACAGAAGGATGGGAAGAGGAGGCTATGTTGTGTGAGTTGTGTTTGTGAGTCTATGACGATATAATAAAAAAATAAAAATAAAAAAAAGTGTTGAAACCCGTCTGGTTGCCTACACAAACCTGTGGTTGCTCTCTGTTTCCAGTAAGCTCCTCAGGCCGCCCAGTGTTTCTGTAACATCATCTGAATCTATTTTTTGTCCCATCCTTTGTTCACACATGGCGTAGCGACGTCTGTTTTGTTTGAGGTTTGTGTAAAAGATTAATATGAGATGAAACTGTGTCTGTTCTTGAATGGTGATGTAGTTCATGTTACCATGTTGTGCTTTGATTTCATTTCCTCTTGAAGAAAGAGAGAGGACGTTTAGTGATAACTTGAATTGGGAGAGGTCTGTCATACTCACTGTGGAGGCTCAGCAGCAGAACTGCCACTGGTGATGACATACAGATAAAAAAAAAATCAAATTCACCCAGTCTTTATTTACTCTGCACAGTTCTGTTGTGTCTGTAGTCTTCTGTAGTTGTTTGCTCTCTCCAGGTATAAAATTGGACCAAACTTATTTATCAAACATAGAAGATATATTAAATCCCGTTAAATTTTCCCCCTCCCGATCCTAATCCAAGCTGACCGGACTCTCCACCCGATATGTCTTCTTGTCCTCAAACCTGAGAGGTGGTGTCCTCATCTGTAGAGCTGTGTTTTGGTAGCTGTTACTAATGTAGAATCTGAGTCTTGTCTGTCACATCTTGCCATTACGAAGAGTAAGGAACTGTTGTTTCAATCTGTTTTATTTTTTGTCTTTTTCTAAAAAAAAAAAAAAAAAAAGAAGAGGAAGAGAATGATACAAAACTGAAAGGTTAGCTGTTTTGATATGATGCTCTCATTCTAACGTTCCGATGGAGAACGGATTCGCAGACCCCGCTGCATTTCTGACAACACGTGTCAAGATTTCTAAAGAGCATGTTACCTTTTTTTTTTTTTTTATGGAATGAGGAGTGTATGTGTGTATGTGCGTATGTGTGTGTATGGCTGTTCTCCACACGTCTGTGAACTTACTGAGAGACAACTTACTGAGTCTGACTACCAATACTGTAATTGTTGTTGTACATATAGACCTGTGTATATTAGTTGTACCATAATAGCTGCATCATGACTTGAATAAAGCTGAGGGCTTGTGGTCTAGTCTCCTGCTTAATATGAGGAAACAACTGAGAAGGGAAAAAGTTAAAAAAACTTGAGGGTATTTGGCCAGATTTTCTGAATATTTCTTTAAATTGATATGAACTCTAAACACAGAGGTAGACTTTAAATCCAGCATTGAGAGGATGGCATTCAGGGAGTTGAAGAGGAATATTAGGCCACTTTATCTCATGAGAATGGGACATCTTAGTTGAGATGACACTCCTCTTTCTTTATTTCCCAAGTGTTGGTTTAGCCCGCTGAATTGATTTTCAGAGCTCTAAGCGAGGAAATCTTCAGCTAACACCTTGAAATGTTGTAATCTGTCGATAGCAGCCAGCGTTTCTGGGCTCCTCTTTTGAAGAGTTACCAAAGAGCTAAGTCATTTCCAGATGATGGAGGATGGTTTTGACAGGTTTTCTCTTCTAACCGTGTCTGCATGCACACAGGCAAACCGTTCAGACGTGATAAATCAACAAGACACAAGGAAAAACAAACAAGAACCAGAAACCTTCCAGCCGTAACAGTTTTTAATCCCATGCCAACAGATATGTTTGCCGACATGTGTCTGCATCAAAAGATCCCTCTTGATTCTGCTGAGAGACTGTTTTCTTTTCAGGGGTACATGCACTCTGGGAGATGTAGTTACCTTTAAACATTTTCTTGATACAAGCTTTTCATCATGGAACCCAACACGGTCAAACACAGTAATCAGTATTGCAAGATGCAGCACAGCAGCCCAGATTTAGAGCTACCACCCCTGTCCGTGTGTTAGTGTGCAAATGAGAAATAAGAGCAGTGATTTATTTGGGAGATGTAAAGTTAAATAGAAATCCAGTATGTGCGACAAACGAAGCGTCTCCCAGGTCTCTTTTCACATACATCACTTTTTCATGCTGTTTATCTGCTGCAGATCCGTTTTCATTTTTCTTTTTTTTTCTTATTTGGCCATTTTTCTCAATTTTCTTAAGAACACACAGCAACCTATTCCAATTTTTCAGCAAATAGTTCTTTACAAATAACTTTTATGCTGCAAATATGCCAATGAATGTCTCTCTTATTGTCTGCACATTTGGTATTGTCAAAAAAACGAATGGTTTTGACCGCCTGATATTGAAATATTGCCCAACTATGCCAATTTTCAGTTGTCAGAGTGTTTAAGTGGCCCGACAAAACCTCCCTCGGAAAGCGAAAAGGGGTGGTAAAGCAGTCAATGTGCAAAAAGGAAAAAAAAAGAAAGTTACTTCGAAAGACCTTCAGGAAGCCTAGAGAACTGTTTAAAAGATCACAAGACTTTCTGTCTGTTTTGAGGCAAAATATGAAGAAAAGATGGCTGCCTCGGGTTTTTTCATAATACTGTATTTTGTGTTGTAACAGGAGAGTTGTGTTCAGGACAATGTCTTGGCTTCAGGAGGCGCAGTCTCATCTTTTTACAAGAAAGAAAATAATACAGTATAGTTTCCAAAATACGAAAATTATTTTACAAATGGCTTCACATCCTCTCTTAAAAAGAAAACATTTTGCACAGCCCTTCTTAGGGTTGACATTTGAAAGCACAAAGAGGCAATATCACGAAGCCGAAGATACTGGAAAGACATTTATAGGTGAGTTTTTTTGTGACGAGTTGAGATGAGACAAAATATCATATCTTCAATGTAACTGTAAACTGGAACACAATTTGTTTCCTACATGCGCATTCTTCTTCAGGCATGTGAAATAACTGCTGAGATGACATGGGCAGCTGTGTGATGGGAGGACTTGTAAAAACATGGCAGAACACAAGTGTGAGCAAGTGCCGGTAGTAGGAGGACGTGTTTACTCTGGCTGAGGTGTGAAAGGCTATCTCCTGATCTGTCCAGCAGACGTATGGGGACGTCTGAGGACTGCAGAGGGCAGTGAAAAATTTTTTCTGGACATTTCCAATTTGATCTTGTTTAAATTTGCTTGTAGTAAGATTTGGATGACAACTTCTGCTCCCATCTTTGTTTTATATCAAGTCAGAGGTGAAGCGACGGAATATTTTTCAAGATCCTGCCAAAGCAACAAAACAATAAAAATAGAAATTTGGTTTCCTGTTTGGGGAAGGGAGTTAAAGTTGAACTCAGTCATTCGTCTGGGTTTTTAGAAAGTAAGACTTTTACAGACCGATGAAATTCGCTTGTCCACCTCTGGCTGACCCCTTACAGTTCCAGCAATGTTTCACACCTAGGGTGCAAAATGGGCCCTCCTTGCCTGGCTCCTCACCCACTGACATGTATACACACACACACACACACACTCAGAAAACAGCACACACTGAAGCTGACAACAGGCCTGACATAACCAGGCACGTTTGAGCTGAATAAGAGCACAGTAATCTTACTTCACACAACTTGTTTTTTTTTTTTAATTCGTTAATGACTCTGAGTCACTGAATGAATGGTAGAACTCAAAAAAATTAAATACCCCCGCAACCTTCCAGTTTACAGATGGATCATTTTTAGCTTTGCTGAAGTTCAGAATTAAACCTAAACTGAATAGGTGCTGTGATTATTTTGGCATTGTTTTCCACAAAATTTCTTTTTTTTTTAAAGGTCACAGGACGCCGGCTGTTTAGAATAAAAAGCTAGACATGGTTTGGGAGGTGATTAATTATGGGATGCACAAACTGTGTCGAGAAAGTCAGTGATTTCATTAAATCATATCTCAACAAATCAAACTGTTTTTTTTCCATTACATCTGAGTTTTTAATTAATAGAAATGCAAGCACTGTGTGTTGGGGGCTGTGTTTTCTAAAATCAAACTTAGATTATAAATAATTCTGACAAATCAAACATAAAGAGTGGTGCTCAATACTGTTATGTCTTAATTTAATGTCAATCAAAGCTTATCAACCGGTGACCCCACTGAGCTTTTAAATGGGGTCTCAGTGGAGTCTGATATAATTAAATTTCTAATACAATTAAGAATTATATATACCTTATTATATTCAACCTAGTCAACCTAAAAGCTTAATTTCTTCAAGAAGAATCAGGATTAGCTTTCTCTGACTGAAATGCAACTTAATGGAATCCAGGGCATGGAAGAACAGACAGATAAAGAGTTTCCAGCCGGCTCCAGTCTTCAGAAACTCCCCTGTTCTCAAAGACTTTTGATTAAAGATTAAAAGCGGTCTCATGCCGGTAAAGACTTAAAGAAAATATATAAAATGTGTTGGCTGATGAAATTGTTTATGATTTGTAGTATAAATTAATTCGACCTCTGTGACTGCATTAATTAAATGAATACTTAATTGTTCAATAAACAAAGCCTTCTTTTCATTTAACACTCATATTTAAGTCTTTGCCTGTGCAGAAATAGCACAAATCCACTAACACATTGTCCTCTATTACTGATACGTCAATCAGCTTTTGGTGAAAATGTCAATAGTATGTTCAGATCAATCCAGGAGTTTGAGCACCAGTCCAACTTATGACTACTGACTACTTTTACCACAATGGAACACGTATGTGCATTTGTTTCTCTCATAAATGCATTTATCTTAAGCAGAGAGAGCACACACGAGGCTGTGGCAGGGTTAACAGTCAGAGGAGACCCAGACAGGTGGCAAGTAGCCCAGTGGCTGAGCCTGCTGTGGGTGGGCGTCCACCCAGAGGTGCCAAACTCCCAGCCTGGCTCCCACAGCCTCACCTTGGTCAGGGTGACTGGCAGGGTCTAACTGAGGGTTCATTCCTGGTTCACTCTACCCACAGCCTGACACAGCATGCAGTGTTTACATCACTCAGCGTTACTCTATGGATTCAAATCTAAATCATTACCCATGTATGAATGATTATAGCAGCTCACCCCGTTTCTTCTTTGTCATGTAAATGAGAAGGAGCAGGCAGAGCTTTTATTTTCCGAGCAGTAATTTCTAATCTGTTCTAAGACAAAGATTTCAGCGTTGCCTCAGGTATCTGCGTTTTCCTGTTGACTAAAACATGATTGATTAAGTATTACATTCCACCAAAGCAATCAAAGCGTGATCAGAAGAATTTTACAAAAACAGATGGCTGAAGGAAATCAGACTGGATGGGGAAAACATCAAACCGCAAACACACTGACTTGGCCCTTGGGCAGAAAACACTCTAAATTTCTTTGGAATTAGTGCGCCTCAGCAAATCCTTCTTGCGGTGAAGAATAAAAAGTCATTTGTTGGAGTAGACAAGCCTCTGTAGAACCGTTCACTTTCTTAAATGCTTTTAAACTGTGCCAGAAAACATATTGAATCACTATGCCTGCTTCAGTAAGTTTGCTCTCACTACAGCTGTAGTCAACGAAAATGAAGGTAAGAGGTGGGGACAGAGAAGAGAATCCAGAAGTCCTGGTTCTCACCACCGAGGTGTGAAGTGACGCCTTCAGACTCATCAGTTCTCATCAGTGTGAAACCATCACGCCTCCGCTCTAACTAGATAACATTAAGCTTCATTAAGCCTCATTTAACCTCATTATATGTGCATTTGCATTTTTAGCCATTCGAGACCGTTTTCGTCCCACCAGCACGTTGGATGGGAGCAGCGGAGGGATGCCGCCTCCAGTCCATGATGGAGATTAAGGAGTGCAGCTCATGCCTGACTATTAAATGCTGACGGGAAACTTGTAGAAGGGAGATGCACTGGAGATCAAGGCAAGATCCAGATGCACTTTAAAGTTCAGGTTTTAAATGTAGACATAAAAGGATGTGCATGAAAAGGTAGTTTGAACCTAAAATAAAGACTTAATTGATGAAACTTCATATGACGTGTCTTACGAATCTGGTGGATAGTGTGTTTTTGTTTTCTGCCCATTAAAACTGTACGTTGAGTGTTCTATAGCTGCGACTGACGGCCAATTCAGTCATGTTGCCAGTCCTAACACAGAATCAGACAGCTCCTGATGTTTTAAAACAAGTTATTTGCTGGGCAAAAATTGATTAAACGCTCATTTTGCTCTGAATTATGGTTTATTTGAACTCCCTGAGATCCCTGTTGCATTTTTTGAAGTATGCAAGATGACTTCTGCACAGCATTTTTTGCTCAGGCTGAATCTGATGAAACTACTGGAGAAGAAACCAGATCGTCCAGAAAAAAACAAACCCACTGAAAACATGTGCAGAATGCATTTGGGCTCCTGCAGGGAAGAAGCAAAAATGTTTATTGTTTTCAGCAGGAGTCAAAATTCACACTTCAACTCTTGTAGCTCCACTTTCCCAGACTGAGAGCAGAGGGAGAGGCAGGGAGATGTACTGAGGGTCCCATTGATGGTGTGTGTGTGTGTGTGTATGCTCAGGGGCAGCCAGAATCTGCGGAGGTGTCACTTCACACCTCTGTGGCCTGGCCCAGACTTATAAACCAGTGGAGGAGAGCTGAGCAGCACTCACAACTTCCCAGTCTTTCCAGTCAGGGCATAGGGCTCCTGCACACAACATGGATACCTCTGCTGTCCCTCTTCTAGACTACAGCCTGCAGTTCCAGTGGTGCTCCGACTCAGACCTCTCCAGCGTCTCCTCGCCGGAAACCCTCTCTCCCGTCCACTCCATGGACTCCAGCCTCTCCCCTTCTTACCAGCAGCCTCCGCAGTCCACTCCCAAGGCAGATAAAAGGGGATATTCCCAGGATCTCAGGTCCTCGCCGTGCTCCCTGTCCGGACGGGGCCGAAAGTCGGGCCGAGCGGCCCGGATCCGCAGCAAGCAGAGGGAGAGTGCCAGTGAGAAGGAGAAGCTGAGGATGAGGGACCTGACCAAAGCGCTACATCACCTGAGGTCCTACCTTCCGCCCTCGGTGGCCCCTGTTGGACAGACTCTGACGAAGATAGAGACCCTCCGCCTCACCATTCGTTACATTTCCTACCTGTCAGCCCAGCTGGGCCTCAGTGAGGAGGTTCTGTTCCAGAGGAGGGAACAGGGAGACACCTCGGCCAGTGACCCCTCCTCTCCTGACATCATGAGCTACTTTCAGAACGCTTCCACGGGAGGACAGATGGAGAGCCCCAACCCCAACCAAAGCCTCTACCCGGCCCAGTGTTACAGCCAGAACCCACTGCTGCATTCTGGGGATTGTAGTTTTGGATTGGCTCGCTTGAGCAGGCAGGAAAGCGAGGTTCCTCAGGGAGACATGAGCGCGGACTCAAATCTGCTGTTGCCTCCGACATCGCAGCCATCCTGCCAGGTCGGTAAGCACGAACTCGTTTAAGTTGTCAAATGCAAGTAAAGCTTCATATCGGCTTTGTGCATCATATAAATGTGTCTTCCTGTCTTCTCTCTCCATACAGATGTGTGGCAAAAACTTCTGCGTTCCACTGGTTCCAAGAGAGTACTGGGGTTAGACTCCGGCCATCCAACAACAGACACAAGCTACTTCAGTGATTTTGCTGCCTCACTGTGGATCGAGTAATTTATTTGAATTATATGCTATTCTACCTTTTATTTATTTTGCATAAAAAATGCGTTTCTTGTAAATGTTGATATGTTTAACAGCTATTTTTATATTTTTCCTTGTCCCTCTATTTATAATAAACCTTTCAAACGTCCTCTGTCAAAGCCTCTCAGTTTCTGTCACACAGGGTATCGTTAAGTGTGCACTTGGCCTTGTTAAAATGACAGATGCTGTTCAATACACTCAAATGCCCAAGCCTGTACATTACACACTGCGTGGTCACACGGGGTCAGGGGATCCAATATTTATAAGTGGTTGGTCCACACATTATGACTCAGTTTCAGATCTTATATGAATAAAATCCAATACAAGGTCATAATTATTGTAGAATTAGAAGGACCAACTATATTTAGAGCTGGGATAATAATTATATGTATTTTATACATTTATACATATTCATATAAATATACATATATATATATATAAATGTATGTGTTCATGTCATCTATTAGATAGATAGATAGATAGATAGATAGATAGATAGATAGATAGATAG
>JABUIW010000020.1:16115252-16213337 GCA_013363375.1 Menidia beryllina | reverse complement strand
GATAGATAGATAGATAGATAGATAGATAGATAGATAGATAGATAGATTCAGCACATATACATATCTATAAATTACTAACATGGAGCCCTTAAACAGTGAAGTCATCCATTAGACAAAAAATGTATTTCCATACACTAAAGGCCTGGATATCCCATATTTCTTTGTCACAAAATGAGCCATGATCTGGATGGGGACAGCACACATTGAGCAGTGTGCTCCTACCTGGGGAGTGCGGGCAATTCAGATCATAGTCCATTACTGCTTCTGGTGACATGAGTAGAGTTTTCAAACCCAGACAAAGAAGAGCACTTGCTTACCTTCAGCCAGAGCTTGGGGAAATTCCAAAGGAAAAAGAGAACTTTCTGTGTCCAGATAAAACCTTGTAAGTGTGTGACGCCTCATTTTGAGCTTCTTCTGTTTTTGTTATACATGGCATGTCTGCAATGAGTTGCAATTTTGCTCTAGGTGTCTAAAACGCATGTAAAGTCTCTGAAGTGTAGAGTAAACCAGATTTAATCCTTTAGCACAGTTTATCTAGTTTATTTAGTGTTTCTTTGTTACTGAGCTACTGCAAACACAGAGGGGCCTTTGGCACCGCTAGGTCTAGACTGCAATCCCCCCTGATCTTTCCCCCCTTCCTTTCACCTCCTGCCATGATTGCTTGCCAAATCCAACCGAGAGGACTTTAATATTCATCAAGGAGCGTGGATCTGCATATCAGGTTGGAGAATTAGGGCCGACTGTTTGGTTTGCCACATACATGCCAGTCATTTGATATGCAGGGAGCCAGCTGACGCAAAGCCTAATATACTCACTAAAGTCTCTCATCACAGCTAAGCTAATAAACTTTCTGGGCTAAAAGGGGATGGGATGAAAGGCTTGGTGCTGCAGTGCTGATTATTCACTCATTACATGTGAGCAAACACCGCAAGAGCCGCTGTGAATGAAGAGGGAACATCCTTCACCTGGGAGGGAAGGAAGTTGACGGCTGCAGTTTAAGTTCAGAGGAAGAGCTAAAATTCTCCACGTAAAGGATTCTTCACTTCACACAAAACTAAACAAAACTACACAATTTAGAATGCCGTCTTGAACAAAAGAGAAAAAAAAGTCAGATTTTTTTAACAAATAAAAGGATCGCCAATGAAAAATAACCACGTTTCTTTCCTGTTGCTTCACTGCCTGGGTGGTCATTTATATTTGGTTCTTTCAGGAATCTTCCATAATCCGGACCAGTTTAGGAAAACGTCAGTGCAGAGGTAGACACCTCATACTACTATATGAGTAAAAGGAAAATCTGCATACTTAGGAAAAATACACTAAACAAATACACTTTAAAGAAACTAAAGCTGCCTGTCTTTTCTGCAAAAAGACATCTCAGGAGTCATGGTCTTTAGTTTGTTTTTAGTTTCCTTATTCCACATGAGCGCATTGTCACGAAATAATCACTTGTTTTTTTTAGATATGAAGCTGATAAATTAGATGTTAAAGTTCTGTTTCTGTCACCTCTTTTCTCCAGAGTTCCTTTACTCTACTGTCTTTCTTCATTCCTTCATTTCCTGTCTTTTCCACTTGTGTCTCAGTTTACTTTACCTCCCTCACTTCCCTCTGTTTATGGTCATCATTCAAGTGCCTGCACCTGTGTCTTTCAGTCACCTGGCTTCCATTCCACTAATCACACGCGCCCTTTTATTAAAGCTTCTCCATCATTTCACACTGTGCCAGAGCCTTAAAGTAATATGATTTCCATGTTTCCGTCCCTGGTCCCGTTTCCCTGTCGTCATCCTATTGGTTTTGTTAGTTCTGGGTTTTCTTTAGGTTTGCTTCCATTCTACTTAATTCTGTTTCAAGCCTCTGCTGCACTTTTTGTTGGTCTTGTAAATAAACAAGTGTTTCTTGAGTTCTTGGCTCCCGGTGTTTCCCTCCCTGGGCCCCAGCAATCAGATATTTATCACACCCTGGAAACAGATAGGTTAATGTTTGCAAACCTGAACTGTGCAACTATTACATACAAAGACTATAGATATTTTTTTCTAATTTTCCATCATAGACAAGAACATTTAACTCGTATCTGTAGAGGTGAGGTGTGGAAATGAATGGGTCTGGCCGCACCTTTGATCTTGGCATAAATTGGCCTTGGAGTGAATTTATTGGAAGGTCTATTCCATGACAGCCATATTAAACGTTTTCACTTTCTGACACTAGAAAAATGGTCTCTCTCAGATGAATAGGCCTTTCCTGTATTTCCTCCCTTATTATTTTAGTGTGTCCTGTTATTTGAAGTATTTCTTATTGACTTTCATGACCCCACAGGAGACCTTGTTGTTTTGGATGTTTTTCGTGA
Organism: Menidia beryllina; assembly: GCA_013363375.1. Taxonomy (NCBI): domain Eukaryota; kingdom Metazoa; phylum Chordata; class Actinopteri; order Atheriniformes; family Atherinopsidae; genus Menidia; species Menidia beryllina. The sequence continues at coordinate 16,210,996 of JABUIW010000020.1, read as the reverse complement.
TTCAAGCACCTGTTTTTTCTTGCATCATTCTGGTGTTGGAAAGCTACATAACAGCACTTCACGCCTCCTGCTTTTAGGTTTCACATCTGCTGAGGAGCAGGGGACAAATGTGACGCCGTGGTTTGTGGGAACGTTCCTGGGACCTCGGCTCCACAGCGCTGGGGTATGCCCACTGAGGGGTGTCTAGGCAATGATCTGATCATGTATATGTTTCATCATTTATATACAACAACTGGGATGGTAGTGAGAGATCAAGAAATTGTGAGGGTTCTTGTATCGAAGATTTACAGTGGGGGAAATAAGTATTTGACACCTTGCTGATTTTGCAGGTTTGCCCACTTATAAAGAATGCTTATTTTTCCTCATCAGATGGTTATCAATTTTTATAAATTCATATGATGTGATTTTCTGGAATTTTCTTTGGGATTCTGTCTTTCACTGTTAGAATGTACAAATGATTAAAGTTATAGATCGTTGCATTCTTTGTAAGTGGGCAAACCTGCAAAATCAGCAAGGGGTCAAATACTTATTTCCCCCACTGTAGATTGAATTTCCATACCAACTAATCACCATGAACCCTGTGATGGTAGCATTGAATTAATTTAATATGAAATTCGCACAAGGGCTGTATTATCATGAGGAATCGATTTAAAGAAAGGAATTTATAGTTTCTTCACTAAGTGAGGCGTCCTCCTGTCTAAACAGACTGAGGTGCTAACCCTTCACACCTCTTTGGCACACTTCTGCACACACTTCTGCCTTGAGAGGGATCCTGTGACAGCTCGCATAATGACAACATAATCAAATTTACAGCTAAATTACATTCTTTGTCCCCGTCAGGCAGGCTTTACAGATACATGACGGTGGGACGCAGGGCTTCCTTCTTTCCTTCCGCGTGGTATTGAGAGCATTTGGTTTGTTGGTGGACGTTTTAACTGTTTTCAATCACGAGCAGTGACTCACTGGGTTTGTGATCAGAACGCGGGGCTCAGAGGCAGACCTGTGGTCCAAGTACAGGCTCTGTCATGGTGGGGTCATGTTCCCGGGCTGCAGGAGCAAATAGTGTGAACCTGTATAGTTTACAAAGCCCGTGCGAGCGGCCGGGTCACACCTTGTCCGGGAGCATGCCAGTTTCCCATGGGACCCCCTGGCCTAGGTGTCGCCTTCATTTCAGGAGCCTCTCAGGAGCAGAGGTGACTGTCAGAGGTGTAACCTCACACCTCTCACCACATATAGGGAGCTGGCTCCCCGTCCCCTCTCATTATCCTTATCCGTGCTCCACCAGCAACAGACTGACAGCCCACCTCTCCCAGAAGAGCTTTCCACTGCAGGATCGGCTACAGAATCAGCCCAGCCGCCATGGAGATGACCCTGTGTTCTCAAGTCCAGCTCCAGGAAGACGCTTTTCTGTTCGACTGTGAGCCTGTTCTCGACAAATCTCTCTATCACGATCCGGCCTCAGACCCCGGTTATGTCAGCGCAGGTAGCAGCCTGTCTCCGACCTCGACTGTGGACTCTTTCTGCTTCTCCCCCGCCTCCCTGCAGGCCGTGGGAAGCGAGCAAGATGCTTTGGACAGTTTTCTCTTTGGCACACTGGAGTCTTATCCCACCGACCAGGCGCAGGCCCCACTTAGCTCCCTTTCCTCCTCTCTGAATACCTCCTGTGCGAAAAAGTCCAGGTCTAGGTATCCCGGTAAGAAGCGACAGACGGCCAGTGAGAGGGAGAAGCTGAGGATGAGGGATCTGACCAAAGCCCTGCACGAGCTCAGGACATACCTGCCTCCCTCTGTGGCGCCGGTCGGACAGACCCTGACCAAAATCGAGACTCTGCGCCTCACCATTCGCTACATCTCCCACCTCTCAGCCCAGCTGGGCCTTAGCGAGGAGGTGCTGGAACAAAGAAGGACCTCAGGTTTCGAAGAGCAGATCCAAACCCTCAGTCAGTTCCTGGGTCAGCCCACAGCTAGCTACAGTCCACAGGAGTCAGCCTGCAACACTGTGAGTGGGGAAGAGCTGTCCTCTATGCAGAGCCCATGTCAGGTACGTTCATTTTCACCTATAAAACCCCTAAAATGAAATCCACTTTTTTATAAGCCTGTTTCTCATTCTATATTATTTCTTTACATGATTCGATATGTTTTAATGCTCCAGTTGACTAGATCTGTTTTCTTCTTTCCGTCAGGTTTTTAGGGAAGTGTGCCACTCCAGTGAGCAGGACTGGATGCTCCAGCAACAACCCCAAACCTTTGCCTTCCCTGGCCAGTGCTGAATGAGGCAGTGGTCCATCCACACCCCGGATTTCATTGCAACAATGACTTTTAACGCAATATATGGACAAACATTGCCATATTTTGATATTTTGGACTAAATGTATTCTGTCCCTTGGTTTTTTTGTACAGACAGTTGTGTATTTATTAAGTTTTCACGTTGTTAACTAAATAAAAAAAATATTTATCATGAAAAAACCCTTGTTGGTGCATTTACTTTAGTGATCCCAAACTGCTAATGAATGAGAAGTGCACTCCATGTTTGGCCCCTGCTTCCTTACACAAACAGCTGTCAGCAGGACAGAGAGGTGCTAAACAGGGAACACATCCCCTCTAAAGTCTTTCAGGAAAGACCCCCGCAGAGAATGGCGACAGCTGAACTAGGATCAGTCAACTTTTTCTTTCAAGTGGAAAAGTGACAGACGGTTTAGATGCCTTTAAAAAAATCTATCGAATAATTGAATATTAGTTTAATTTATCCAGACTGAAGGAAATGATTAAACAGAATGCAAGATATTTACAAACCCTAACCCAGACCTAGATTTTTTTTAAATTAGCAAATGAAACATGATTAACCACATGTTGATTCTCTTTAAATTGAAATATACATTGCAGTGAACACCTGTATTGAAACTTTTGCATTGTAAATTTGGTTTTTATGAGGACATCATGAGAACAAATTATGGTTTTGTGACTTTGATATTCTAAAAAACCTTATACTTCCAAAATGTATGGCACTCTTTGATCTCTTCTGAATACCCGTGAGTATAGAATCTTTCAAAGATATGGCTGCAAAGGTACTGTAATAACAGCAGAACACAGAAAGTTTAAACATTGTATAACTTTAGTCATGATTTTGGCCTACAAAGTCATCACAGGCATGTGTGCATATTTTGAAAATTCAAATCTTGATGTATGGTTTTTATTAAATTTGTCATGTACGTTTAAATAAATGTAAAATTATTATGCTTTTGATGCTTTTCCTTTGTTACAAGTAACATTCTTGTTTTACTTCAAGCTATTGCAATGTTCAGTGGCACAGTGTTTACAAGTTCAAAACTACTTGTATGGAGGTAGGAAGAGATAACCGTCCTGTTATGCCACACTTAACATGATCAAGTGGCCTTGAAAGGGACCTTGAACTTCACAATTTGAGGTTTTAGAATGTCTTTAACAGTTGTACATGCAGAGGATGTAAAAACAAAAAAGATGGGTAAAGATTCCAGATTAACAAATGTTTATATTGCAATGACATTATGAGGCAATATAACACAACCATAGAAGTTTTTTTAATCAAAACACATTAAATATATCTCTACTGGAGTCAGAATATACATAATATTTCAAAATGACATTTGGCTGTACATTATTTCATGGAACCTGAGCTCTGAAAATGAAAAATGGCTGGAATACTTCACTTAAGAGGAGGTTTCACTGATGAACCAATCGAACACCTGCTGCATGTTCATGTCCACCCAGTTCATGTTGGCCTTGGTTCTCTCCAGAGCCTGATCAAGACTCCAGGCAGCAGAGCCCAGCTGCTCTGCGTTGTCTTCTTTGAACTGGAGAAGCTGGAGAGAAATAGAGTGGATGTTTGTACTTGCATTCTATTGAACAGTTTGATTTCTGCTAACTTTACTTCAGATCCGAACCTGCTTATAATCAAACTCAGTGGAGAATCGTTTGGTCACCCCATCGATCAGTCCTCCAAACGAAAATGATCCACCACCATATCTAATAGATAATCATAAAAAACAAAAAGAATGAGAGGTGTTGATTAGTAGCAGGAAACTTTTGTACATGTCTTCACACCTGTTTTAAAGAAATGCAGACTTTTTTGAAAAAGCAAAAATGTGGAGTATTTTAAAAAAAATCTTTGCAACTAATTCCATGGTGGCAAAACATTTCTTTAAAAGTTGATATTTTTAACATTTCCTCCTAACTCTACTATTACGTTATAGGGCAACTAGTGTGGATGTCCTGTAAGAATTAAATAAATGAACCAATAACAGAACCCAGAACATGGGGAACTCTGGATGTCAGGTTTGTAATTTGTTTTTCCTCCAAATCAATTTCTAACCATGAAACTGTACATCTTCCTGTTCGATACACTGCACAACCAGCTTGTATAGTGTATACAAAAAGAACAAACTCACTCATTGAAAATGTAGCCCCAATTGGCTCTGATAAAGTCCCAAGCCAGAGATTGTCCAATGGGGTTCCTTGCTATGTAAACAATGGTGAAAGTTGCATCTTGCTTCCTGATCTTCTCTGGATCCAGACAATACTGCAGGTACCTGAATGCGTACGTTGGATCAGATTAAAATAAGAAATGCTCTCAGCAGAGCGATAGCAGACAATGGAGCACGATGTCTGCAGGACTGACCTGTTCAGCAGCCAGGGCTCCTTGGTGCAGGACAGAGCGTTCATGAGTTTCTCAGCCTCTGAGGCAATGGTAGCATTCTTATACATGGCCCAGGCAAAGTCCCACTCGGCCACTCCCCCAGCCGCGATTGCATTGCAGTACACTGTGGACCTCAAGTTGGCGCTAATGCTGATGGGTTTAATAAAGACAGGTGAGAATAAAAGAGACTAACAAATGTATGGAGAAAAAGTGAAGAGCAATTATGACTGGAACAGTTAATATATTAAATGAGGTGTTACTTGTTGGCAGCAGGATTTTTCATCCACTCTTTAAACCAGCCTGTAGTCAGTTCCGTGCAGCCCTCCACTCCTGAACTACAGGCTAAGGAGATAGCGTTCACCTGATTGTACCTGGACAGGGATGATACAATGATCAGGAGGAGGCACACAGCAGTAAGCACACAGTACGATAATAACAGACAAAGCCTAAATAAAAGGGGTCCAATATCGCTAGTTGATCTCAGTAAAGCTAAACCCTACCTTGTAATATACTATTTTATTTTCATTACTATTTTTAAAAATCATTTTGTAATTTTCCTGTGTCATGTATTTTGTCAAACAGATTTCCTGACAAAGGTGATATGAGGTAGCGTAACTGGATGATTGAATCTTATAATATAAAGAAGGGGAAGAAAATACTTTGTTCAACAAGAATTACATTTCCATCGGTAAAATTAGAAATTCATCTATTCTGCACTGTATTAATCTATGAGAAGATGGTTTGCTATGACTGAGAGTAATGAAATCTGCCAGTCAAGCACAAAGTCACCAGTTTATCTGTGGGTGATGACTCACAAATGTCAGAACAAAATATAAGCGCTCAAATGTGGAGTGATTTGAAACAGACAGTCCTTACTGATCGGTGTGATTTTCAGGAATCTTTGTCCAGTTGAGAGTCAGATCTTTGAAGTGTTGAAAAAGAGGGGTGACCTGCTTCTTTATGTAATCCTGTAGGATGAAGGTGAAACCTAAAGTTTATTAGCATTTCTAATCAGTAACAAGGCAGGTGGGCTCCATTTAATTCATGTTAGATGTTTTATTATCACTGACTCTCCAGAACTACTTTGTTTACTGTATCCGTTTGCAGGATCATCTTCAAGAAATTAGTTTTCTGATCAAGTGTTGGCTCTTTACTAACCTGCATGGGTCCGTACACTTTGCTGCGGTCAAACATGAGGAAGAAGAAATTCAGATTGCGCCTGGCTGTCTCCCAAGGCATGTATTCCACTTCTTTATTCAGGAACTTGGTGGTTCTCAAAGCCAGAACTGTATCTACCATCTTTGCTCTGAAAATTACACACGCATTGGCTTCAGTGTGTTTGTCAAAATATGCCAGTCATGTCCGTGTGTTGTTTTTTTTTAAAGTGGAAGAAAAAAGTCTCACCTTGCAAGATTAAACGCATCATCAATAACCTGAGCCCGGTTGATTACCGGAATATCCTAAACAGTCGGTGAAAAAACAGAGTTTTAGCGGCTTTGTCAGCAGTTTTGGAAATCTAACAAAGGTATCGTTGGGGTTGTACCTGGTGTCTGGAGCTCAGCCTGGAAAGGATACGCTCCCAGTTTCCAGAATCATAGTTGACTCTATAAAAGCCTTTCATATCTATGTTAGCCACCAACCAATCAGTTCCACCCAGTACAAAATCTGCCTGTGTAGCTGGTTGGACAGGGAGGAAAAAACAGTTTATCTTTTCATGTCATGTGCATCTCCTCCTCCTCACATGATTTGGGATATATACTACCTTCCTTGCTGAGAAGCCAGAACTGTTGTTCACCTCCACCATTCTTAATCCAGGTAACAGGAACAAACCACTCATAGCTTGAGTGACATTCACCCAGCCACACACACATAAGTGAAGAAAGTCAGTAAGCAGAGTCAGAGAGGCTGACTTTCAAATCACACAACGGGCCGCGAATATTCAGCAAACAGAATCTTACTTGAATTCTGAAGGCCTGTCCACCTCAGAGTCGGAATCCAGTAGGAAGTGTTGCTGGGTGATTTGTCCTGTCTGCGTGTTTATAGTAACCACTGGGAACCCCATTTGCAGGATCCATCGGTTCATTATAGTTTCCACAGGGTGAGGTAGTGATATGCCAGCTTTGTCCACTGCCTGTTTTAAGGAAAAATCAAATAGTTAGACTCTGACTCTTCTTTTCGTTGTTTTTTTTTGTTGTTGTTCTGAATACTGTTCAAGAGTTTGGATTCACAGATAACTTTGAAAAAGTATGTTATTTTGACAAATGACATTCAGTCAGTCTAACCTTTCTATAACAAGTTCCAACAATATATATAGTTTCTTTACAGACATTTGAGCTGGTGAATACTATTAAGGGGGATGATATTAATTTGTATGACCAAATTTTATTCATAACACCTATATCATTTCCAGTGCTAATTGAAAAAAAAAACATAAATTAACCTTACATATTGGCCAAAATAGTGGGAACAGCTTTGCAAGGCAGAGGCTACAGTGCAGTAAAAAAAAAAGTAATATTGTCACCTGCATCGCATGTATGATTAGCTGCCATGAGTTGAATTGGAATAAAGTATGTATAATAACATATTCTAATTGGCCATGCTCACAAGATGGAACAAAAACAAAATTCTGACCCTATAACCTCTATCAAAGTGATACATTTTATGTGACTAGTTCGGGAGAACCAATATTAACAAGTCATTCAATTAGCAAAGCCTTTATTGTGTGCATGATTTTTCCTTTGTGCTCTTTTTTTGTAAATCATCAAGGAAATATGCCTTTTCCTTTAAATATGAAAAACACGTTGAAAGAATCTTAAACAGAATTTTCATTTTTTTTAAATAACTGACATGTTAATATTACTGTCTTACCATTTGCAGGTGCTTCCACAGGTCTTTGTAAACTGTGTTTTTATACTGGAACTCTTCTAAATATGTCTGCAAGCAGATAATTAGCAATGGTTAATATGTGTTGCACTGGTGTGGGGATTAAAACAGGCCTCTGTAATCCTAAAGTTAGACAGCTTTAGCAACCAAGACATCAGCCTCACTGTTTTTAGAAGATGCACTCACATGGAGGCCTTGGGAAAAAACAGACTCAGTGATGAACTCTGAGAGCATCCTTAGGACAGCAGCTCCCTGAAAAATACGAGCGCATTAGCATTTTTAGTGGGAGACTGCCACGGTTAATCCAACCATTGAATAATTGATCATTCCTTTAAAGAAATAGTGCTGCAGTGTTACTATTCACCTTGCTGTATGTGATAGAGTCAAATAGTGCGCTGATGTGTTCTGGCATCAGGATGCTCTCTTCTTCGGAGGAGAGCGGGTGGGAGCTGGCCGAAGCATCGTCATCCATCACGCCGATGATCTCATTCAGAACTATCAAATCTTTCTGGAAAATAAACGCCGAGTGCTGAGGCATGTGTGATTTGTTTCTACTCCCAACAGAAAACAAACCTCACCATATTCCACGTCGGTTCGGCATAGTTGGCCCCCAGGTAGGAAACATAGGTGGCAAACCCCTCATTAAGCCACAAGTCATTCCACCACCTCATGGTCACCAAATTCCCAAACCACTGAATGAACAAAGTTTCGGTTATTCTCAGACTTTTCAAGGACTTCTGAAGGATCAACACGATTCCAAGTAAAGGGAAGTAAGTGATGGCGCGATGCCATACCATGTGAGCCAACTCATGGGAGATGACCGTCGCCACCCATTCTTTGTCTCCATTAGACGACACTAAAGGATTGTATAAGAGCGCAGTTTCTCTGTAGGTGATCAAGCCCCAGTTCTCCATGGCCCCAGCGCTGAAGTCAGGAAGAGCGATCTGGTCTAGAATAATCATAGAAATTAAACCATGTCAATTTCTTTGGTACAGCAGCTGGGATTTTCTAATTTTTCAAAAAAGAAAAAAAAAACAGTTAAAATAGATGTATAAGTGAATTCCTTCTGTCTTTCTGTGTGTGTCTGGGCTCCCACCTGACTTGGTCAGGGGGTAAGAGGAGTTGTAGTAGTCCTCAAAAAATGCCAGTATGGGTCCGGTTTTCTCCAAGGCATAGTTCCCCTGTCCCTCCTCTATGGCTTTTCTCCGAGCCCAAATCCTGATCTGGAAGAGGGAAAAGCTGTGTTTTAATGTCCACCAGGAGGCAGCATAGACACACACCCAACAGTTTGAGTAGAGCTGTGAATGCAGGGGGATTCAATCTCCAGGATAATTGTTTCCTAATTCCAAATAATAACCCAGCTTTATACATTTGACTTTTTGATTGAAAATTCTTCCTGGGAAATCACTTAGCTGCTCATTTCAATAGCTGCAGCTGATCGAATACGCTGATGAATCACATGGCCAATAATGATTCAGAATGGAAAACAATCAACAGTTTAAATGGCGTAAGATTCTGGTCCAGGTTTAATCTACCAAATTAGAGTATGAAGTTCACAGTGGACCTGAAAAAGCAATGTGCTAAGTTAATTTAAAGGATAATACATTTCTTCCACCCATTAAGCAGCACTGTTCCTTCTGATGATGGCTGTAAATGTTCAGCGTGAGAAGTTCAGCGTCCTCCATCGTGCGGTCATTTAACCATTTCAAACTACAGCGCAGATTAATATCACTTTGCACATTTTTTAAGCAAATTATTCAGCTCATTATTTTGGCTCTGTAAAGTTCAGTTGTGTAAAGGCAATGGTGTGCTCCTCTGTTCCACACAGATTGTTTGTCTGGATGAACATGACATCATGAGAAAAGAACGGCCGCAAATAAAACATCCGTTCAAACGATGTAGATCTATGTTCATCTCCTTTTTGCACAGCTCTGATGGTGTGTGGAGAGATAATTACCAAAACATCGGCGCCGGGGTTGGTCCCAATGTACGCAAAGTCGCACACAACAAAAGCCAGCAGGTAGGTCGACATGACCTCAGTGGGTTCAAAGCTGGTCCTAATCACACTCTGTCCATCCATTGTTATATTGACAGGGTCTATGAAGAGTACAGAAAACATTTTCAGCCGTGATAACAAGATCTTATAACTGACATACATAAAAAAAGAATCAGCATACCATAAATGAATGAATAAATAAATGAATATGAAAAATAAAGAGATAGATAGATAGATAGATAGATAGATAGATAGATAGATAGATAGATAGATAGATAGATAGATAGATAGATAGATAGATAGATAGATAGATAGATAGATAGATAGATAGATAGATAGATTTAGCACATATACACATTGTGTTAAGTTATAATTGCTTTTATCCAAAACTTTTTTAATTGGTAAAAAAATAAAGAACTAGTTCTGAAAGTCAGCCGTCATTGATAGAAACAATGCAGGGATGAACGGATGGTATTGCCTAAAGGGTACACATTGCACCTAACACCAGGACAGGAAGCGGGACTTGCCGTGGTTCAGGGCGTTGGACAGAGCCACAGTCTCATGGGGATGAATCAGAGTCATGTGAAAGACAGCTTTCATGGCTGGCTCATCAAAGCAGGGGAAGGCTTTCCTGGCATCTGTTGGCTGCATTTGAGTTGTTGCCACAACTCTGACAAAGCAGAAAACTCAATAATTAGTCTATTGTGAAGTTGAGAAAATCCCCTGGTCTCGTCATTCAGCCTGACACCGATTATTTCCTTCTTGGGTTGTTGTTGTTCAGCAGTGGTGCACAAATGTTGATCTAAATCACCATAAACTCCTAAAAGTATGTGTCCTTGACACTCCCACACTTTCTCACTGTCTAGGGATCACTGTAACAATATTTTTGTAGCAGTCAATATCTGAAATACAAAGAATCCCCTTTTCTGATATCCTCAGTTATGGACTTTACAAAGACTCAAACCCTGCTCTCTAACGTCCCAGTATAAATGGGTAATTCACTAAACTACATACAGAGCCACAGAAGCTGAAGGACTAATCTTCTATTTAACTTTCTGCAACTGTGTGGGTTAGCTTCTAATTAGCTTCCAGAAATTAGCTCCTAATTTCGTAGTATTTTCAAAAGACTTCCACTCAAAATCCAGTTAGAAATATCAGAGAAAGTGCTTTTTGAGGAGACCTTAAAAGAAAACACTGTGTGACCCACAGAGGATCTTCCCTTAAAGGAGATACATTTGTGCCCCCGTTAAGCCCCTGTTTAACATATTGGCATACTTTTCTGTGACGTTGCAGATATTTCCTTCTTTCTTTCTTTCTTTCTTTCTTTCTTTCTTTCTTTCTTTCTTTCTTTCTTTCTTTCTTTCTTTCTTTCTTTCTTTCTTTCTTTCTTTCTTCCTTTCTTCCTTTCTTTCTTTCTTTCTTTCTTTCTTTCTTTCTTTCTTTCTTTCAATTGATTTTTTCCACCACTTCAACTTAAGTCAAGGTCTGTAACATGAAAGCTATGAGAAATGGTAATGGTAGGCAGCAGGGCCTTTAAAAATCCACATTAAACATCTAAACATTGAAAGTTTTCAATCGTTTTTTCAATCTAAATATACCAAGCTGTCCTTCTTTGGCCACTGACCAGGAGTGGCGTTGTGCAAATTTCAACAGACTTTACAAAACAGGTAAAGCGCAATATTGTTGTAGACAATGACTCTGCCTTAGTCAGCGGGCAACCTACATGCCAATTCAACCTGTCGTCATATCTTAATTTTGATCAAGCATAGACATGACATTATTACTACCATTTGATTCTTAGGATGAAAGAAAATAAGTAACATAAATTCTATGTTAATCTTTTTTTCAATTGCAGAAAAAAGAACACAAAAGTAGAAACTAATATATATCGGATTAAAGCAAGATCGTACTTTTTGACTCCATCTTCAAAGTATTCACTCCTGTAGAAGCCTCCCAGGTCGTCGGACAGCTCTCCAACAAACTCGGTGTAGAGCTGGTATGTCTGGCCGGCCTGCAGCGGGCCGCTCAGCTGGATCACCAGGAACTGCGTGGGAACCTCCAGCCAAGTCTTTTGCAGGCTGGGCACGGGGAGTCCACTCAGGGCCGTCAGCTTTGCGAGGAATCCGTCGAAACTGGTGAAGTTCAGCTTGTTGGAGTGGATGAGAATGAGGTCGGTTTCCTTCACGCAGGTGAACACCACCATCGACTCTCCGGTGAAGATGTAGAGGTCTTCAGCGTTGGGCGTCAGCCGGGGCCACAGGGTCACGTTGTAGGAGACGGGAGAGAGGGAGTCTGGAAGTCTGTACCGCTGCCAGGGCTCTTTCGGGGTGGAAGGCGTCGTACTGGGTCCAGCGGTGGTTGTAGGGGGCTCTACATTCTTAGACTTCTCCTGTGAATACACTACAGCGAGGGCTATGATGGTTATTACAGCCCCGACGGCCACAACCGCGCACACTCCGGCCACCGCTTTGCTGATGTAGAATCCTTTCCCCATGTCTTCACCGGAAAAGAAGACAAGAGTTTGTGAGTTACTGCAATTTATGCCCTGCCTTTTGAGATTCGGCCCAAAGTTAATCATTTAAATTGTGGGTAGCCAAAACAGCTGAAAGTCCACAACCCTTAGTAGCCGGAAAGTCTTAAGATAAGAACGAGTTCATCTCTTTATCTCCATAATGGCTCTGAATGATGGTTACATTCAACAGCTGGCCAGTGATGTCTCCGCTTATTCAAAAGGTTAAATTCTGATCGCAGCAGAACTGTCCGTTCTGCATGTGCATGTGCAGTTTTAAAACATCTCAAGCGTGTACAGATACGGCTATACGAAAAGGAAGAGGAAGGAACGTCAAATCCTGCAATGTCCTAAAAATGGATTTTAGAGTGGAGCGTAAACTTTGTAAAGACCTTGTTTGTAAAACCTTGAATTTCCACTGCTTTCCTAAAATAGGTTTTTCTTTTTCTTTTTCTTTAATGAAAAGCGGGTGCTGGCGTGTTTGAACTGACAGCACACGCCTGATGCTTGATGTGCTTATCTCAACAACAGGTCATGGCCAGTGCCATAACAAGTCAGTGACAACTTTGTGGAGCGTCACTCACTTGGAACTTTGCCCTTATCATCTTGATGTCACGAAGTTGATAAATCAGACAAGCAGTCAGTGTCCACAGTACACACGGTGTGTTGCTGAAGCAGCTCTTTGTTACATGATCCAATAACATGATGACTGGTCATCCATTTTTTGTCAGATCTCAAGAAATGAGTGACCCGTGTAGTCTTACTTAGGCAACTGTTTGTGCAGCATGCACTTGCCATTGTATTTGTTCTGAAATGGACTAAAACATTACGTGTTGTGCAGGTTTTTAAATCTTTCAGTGCTGAGACAGCGATCCTCAAGTCGTGGTACGATCTCAACTCAAACTTGAACACAGTAAATCACACACATCCTGATTTATGTAGCTTTTAGAAAGAATATCTCACTACAACCTTGCATTTCCAGCTGTAAGAGAGCATCAGAAGCCACCCCCCCCTACTGTGATGCAATTTTAAATAACAACTGCCTCAACAGTCCAGAATAATAAGTGTCCATGTATAGAAAATTGGCAATTTTTAAAAAATTGCTAGAATGTATTTTGGCAAATTCCCATTTATGTATTTTTTCTGCATGAATTTAGTTGTCACAAAAAGAAGCTTTTTTCCTGGCAGCTCTGACCTTAAAAGGCAGATCGGTGGATTGCTGCACTGATTGTTGTCATTTTATACGGTTTTGCTGTCTTCACAAAGAAACTCTGGATTTAATTCTCTGTCCTCACCGGCTTGTTGCTTTCCTGGCTGTTCAAAACCCCTCAGCCCGTGATACTCCGTTTGAATCCAGGCATAGTAACAAATAAGCACTGCGGTCTTTTCCGCTGAAAATTCAGACAAAACATTCCAGTATTGTCCTCGGATACTGCAGATCGTGCCTTTAGGCCTGACAGACAGGCACAGGTCTGTCACACTGCGCACACCGAGCTATCAGACCTTATGTAGACATGCTCCTGATAATGATATCAAATACATTCAAATTGGCAAAAGTGGACTAGTCAAGAACAAAAGGCATCTCAAGAAACAACGCAGCAATCAGGCAAAAATGCAAAGGCAAATAATAGCAGGAACTCATTTTAAGGGTCATCTCAGGTTCATGCAAACTGTTTACCAGCAAGTCAAGTTGAAATTGATGAAAAGCTTAAGGAACCCTCTAAAATAATGACTAGAAATCCTCTTGGCATTGAAGATTAACTGCTTTGAGACTTTTTTATAAAACAGATTCAATACATTACATAAGCATCCAAAAAGTGTTGCTTAAAAGGTGACACTTTTCTGAAAGGGTTTGGGAAAATCACATTCTGTCTCTATACATTAACAGAACATGCAAGGGCCTGCTCCAGCATTTATCTCTCTGTACATATGATGTCTCTATCGCCCTCATACATTTTTCACACCAGGCTGATTTAAAGCCTGCACACCTGGACAGAAGGCAGGGGGGAAAAACACCTCAATCACACACATAAAGATGCTCACACCCGCCAAACTTAAGCATCTTGCTGTCACCGTAAAGAAATCTTCTTTTCTCACCTTGATAGAAGTCAGTTTTGCCTCACAGGTTTCAGCGGCCTTTTCTCAAACAGATCCCAGAACCCTGTCGTAGAGCGGGGCTGTCCGTCAAACTGCGCTCTCTTTTGGAAAGCTGCGGCAGGATGTTGCACAATCCTGTAACTCAGCATATACACTTACTGTCAACTAATGACCCATGGGAACTTGTTGTGTCATGCCCTGAGGAATAATTTCACCGGCACCTTTAATTTAGCAAAAAAGCAGAAAATCTGTATTTCACCATTCATTACAAGTCTGTTTTACCTGTTTTTATCATTACAGTAGCTTTAAACATAAATCATACAGTTAATGAAGGCTTCACAGTCCAGTGGATCCTGTTCTTGCATGAAGTATGAGACTGAAACTTGGTATTCTTAAATCTAACACCAGAGAATGGAACATAAGACAGAAAGGCTTTTCATCAAATTAGGAGAATGACTGACTTGCTATGATTTCCAGTTGCTCGCTAGGATTTTAAAGTGGCAGATAGAATGTACAAAACAATACTTAAGAACCAAAGTAATTCTAAAAGACTGGATTGCACAGTTCCCGAAAAAAAGTTTCTGTATGGTAGACTGTTTTAATTTAATCATTAATTATTATCAATGTAGCCCCCCCCCCCCCTCCGACCACACACACACACACACACACATACACATGTACTGTAATGTCTTTTCCGTGTCGGGCAAACAAGCAAACAGGCGCAGACAAGTTTTTTTTCCCGGCATCTCGCTATTCACATATACTGAGAGGGAACTGGAGTCCGGTAGAAGAATGTAACCTTACATAACACCACAAGCGCAGACAAGAAAGCGCCTCAGCCCTGAAACTAATCAGATTGAAACAAGCTGCCGGCCCCTGAATCAGAGTTGTGGATTCCTAAAAAGAGTCTAGTTCCGAGAAGATTCCCAAAGCAAGGCAAGATAGGGGATTTGTGAATGTCAAGAGGGTTTTCAGTAAGCCTTGTGGAGTTATTTGTCTGCCATCAAGTTTGAAAAAATGAGCAGAACGCACCAAAAAACTAAAGTTTAATTGAATATTTGGGAGCCGCAGAAGATGGGATTCCAGATGTAAAGACATTTAGTTTTGAGAAAAGGTTATTCTGTCAACTCACTGACTGATGTGTAATGATTATTCCTGAGGGATATTATATTTCCTGGCTTCCATCTTGGGCTGCAGATATCCAAGAAATATGGAGCGTTTGCTCAGTGTTTGGGTCATTTTATGAACAAAGGTAAATTCAGAGTTCTAAGGGTGGGAAACTGGAATAGGAAACAAAACTGTTGCCAGATGATAGCAGATGGTTTGGTGATTTTGTTTTAGACAAAGCGCTTTATAGCAGTATACTAGTGCTTGGGAACGTCTTGGGATACCCCAGGATCAGATAAACTTGAGGTGTCACTGGGGAGAGGAGTGCCCGGGTTTAGAACCATATGATTTTTTTTAACCTTTCTATGTCAGGATATATTGATCTATAAGGAGCTGACAAACAGGGTGTTTTTTACCTGCATTTCTTTAAAGAGATGAACGGGAAATGGCAGATTTAAAATCAGTAATGTGACGTTTACAAATGAATACACGCACAAACGGGGCAAGTGTCCAGATTTATTCAAAAGAACCAATTTGAAAGGCGGTTCTAATTTGAAAGTCAGTCAGCATGCCGTCGGTCACAGTATCTACAGCCACAGGTAATGTTGCAGGCTATATACAGAATCACAGTCAAAGACCTCAGAAGGCTCCCGTCCTTTCAGTGCCTAGTGTATATGGCTTGTTTGCATTATCACAGCAATGTACAACTTATAATGTGAAGCGTTCAGAGAAAAAAACCAAGTTGGGCTTGTTTCTTTGACCTGACGATGGCGTCCAGCGAGGCACTGTCTCACAACGGCGGGAAAGTCCTTTTCTTTAACTTCTGTGGTTCCTGATGATTGTAGTGATCATCGGTCGTCACAAATGTCATCATGGCTTTCTGTGTTCTCATGTGGCCTCCTCAGTAAACCACTTCAGCACCTCGGCTTTGTTCTCGGTCACCCATTTCATGTTGGCTTTGGTCTTTTCTATGGCCTGCTCCAGGGCAATGCTGCCCGAACCAAAGCCAACATGGAGGTTGTCTTCCTTGAATTTTTTCAGCTGGAGAAAAAAGAAGAAAAAACAACATCATCTGTTATAGTTTCTCTCCCTCTAAATGCCTCCAGGGAAACTCAGTATGTAGCTGACTGTGGCTGTGTGGGCCGCATACCTCCTGCAACTCAAACTCTGTGGAGAATCTCACTGTGATCCCGCTGACCAGATTCGAGAAGGAAAAGGATCCTTTTCCATACCTTGGACAGATTATACAAAAAAATTGATTGTGTACAGAGACTGCTCCTGAGGTCATATGTGTGCGTTGTGTGAACTATCAGTCTGTGCCCGAGTTAGTCGGGAACTTACTGTTCGAAGATGTAACTCCATTTTTCCCTGACAAAGTTCCAAGCCAGGGGCAATCCCACAACATTGCGGGCGATGTTACTGATGGTAGAGATGGCGTCTTGCTTGCGAATCTTTTTCGGGTCAAGGGTGTACTCCAGATATCTGTCTCAACAAATTTCCCAAGAAGATTCCAAAAAGTCCCCCATTAATCACACACCACCATTAAGCTTTTGCTTTTGGGGAGAAAACTTGTAATATCAACAACTATAAACAACATTATCAGAGTAAGTGGCCTCCCAGCGGCCAGCGATTTCAAGATAAATGTGTGACATCGTTTTATTCCTGGCATCATTTTCAAGTCGGTAGTTGCCTTTTTTTTAAGTTTTACATTTAAATTATTCACAGATTTTACTACCTGAGTCTAAATCAAACAGGTTTGCGCATTAGACTTGCTGCTGATGTTGTAGATTTCATGAAGTTTTTCTCATCTACAGAGATGTTGCACATACCTATTCAGAAGCCATGGTGTTTTGGTGCACGCCATGGCCGACCGGAGCCTGGAGGCTTCAGACGCCAGGGAGGCATTCTGAAACATTCTCCAGGCAAAGTCCCACTCCTCCACACCCCCGAGCGCTATCGCGTGGCAATAAACTGTGCCTTTCAGGTTGGGATGGATACTAGTCAGCAGGAATAGGAAAGAAAATCATTGCTTAATGATTGCTCACATGCACACAATTTGATGCAAAATTACTTTTGTCTGAATGTCTGAACTAAATGAAGGAGCAAATCACTCTGCACTCACGGGTTATGACTCGGATTCTCCATCCACTTTTTGTACCAGCTTTTCATCAGGTCCCTGCAGCCCTCCAGTCCCATGCTGCACGCCACCCCAATGGCCTTGACCTGATTGTATCTGTGAATAAATAGGATACATAAAACTAGCAAAAAATATCCAATAACTGCTCGAGCATTGAATCTGCCATTTCAAGACATCTTACTGATCACTGTGTCGTGTGGGGATGTCTTTCCAGTTATTGGTAACTGTCCTGAAGTACTCAAAAAGGGGTTTGATCTGTTTCCTCAGGTATGCCTAAACAGAGAGACACCGATTTTACTCTTTAGAATGAACTATTAAACATTTTTATATGAGAATAACAACCCATAGCAGTATTTATAGTAACCTGTAAAGCTCCATAGACCTCAGTGCGATCAAACATAATAATGTAATAGTCAAGCTTTCTCAGAGCTGATTCCCAGGGGATGTATTCTTTCTCTTTTGACAGGTATTTTGTGGTTCTCAGAGCCAGTGACGTCGTGATTATTTTTGCTCTGTAAAAGACAAACAAAAGGTTTGTTTCCATTGCAAACACACATTATGCAAAGTAATTATTTTATTTTCATTCTTATTCCTACCTTGCCAGATTGAATGCATCATCTATGATCTGTGCTCGGTTGAGGATCGATAAAGCCTGAATGAATGGAGAAGACATGCGTAAGAAAATCAGCATGACTCTCTCAGAATTGTGAAGTCTAACTCAGTTTTTGTTTTTTTTGTTTTTTTCAGTCCACTCATTCCTAATGAATGAGCAATCAAAATTTTACATTAAACATTGCAGTCAGCACAATAGTAAGAGCCAAATGCTGGAATCTGCAAATAGAGCCAAATTCTGAGACTGTAAAGTAAAACCAGATGCTTCTGGAAAAGAAGCTTTGTTTTACACATCCAGCAAACCTTTTGGATCTTTGTTGGCTAAGCAGCCGCAAACTCTGCAGCCGTTTTGTTTTTTTTTCATACAACGTAAAAATTGAATTCAACATTTGAGATCAAGAGATTCAGCTGCACAGTGATTAGCGTGCGACAGACCTGATGGTTGGTGTTTAGCAAAGCGAGGAGACGATCCCAATTTTCAAGGTCATAGTTCACTCTGAAGTATCCAGAAACATTTGTGTTTGCCAGCACCCAGTCGCCTCCTGAGACTCTCATCTGACTGTTGGTGTCTGGGAGGATATGTGATTTGTTTATTTAGCTTAAGGACTTGTGCTAAAGTCCACCAACCTGCTCCACCACCATAAAGATTTAACGCTGAAGCGCAGTGGCCATCACAGAGAACGTACCTGTCTTTTGAAGGAGCCAGTAAAGTGGCTGCTCCACACCATTCTTCATCCATTTGATTGGAACAAACCACGTGTAACTGGGCAAAATTTAAGAGAAGAAAGGCAAAATCAGTTTCCCCAATCTTTTTGCTTTGCTATTAATAGGACATTTTCAGAAAATATCAGGAAATCTGATGTAAGCAGTTACTATTCTCCCTTCATATGTTATGCTGCCTAATCCCAATTAATATGATTTCTTGTTAGCGTCATGATTTCTCAGCTGGAAGTCAGAGTTGACTTCTCTGTGGAGACATGTTTTAGCAAGCTCAACCGTATGAAAACCTAACTTGTGACAAGATATTTCCTATGATATGGATCAATTTCCAGGCCATACATACCGTTTAATCTGAGAATATTGTGTTGTTTCTTTTAGAATATAATCACTGGGGTGATTGATGCTGTGAACCTGATTTCCTTTTTGTGTAAGTGGAATAAAAGTTGCTTGCTCAGGTGTGTAAATGGGTCACGTCAAGAAAAAGGAAATCAGAGAAGGGGGCTGAAATGTTTTAGGCATTTAATTGATTTGTAGATTAGGTTTTGGGGGTTTAAAAACAAGTTGATTAAGAGCCCTATACTTTTTTTGTACGATTTTGAACCAATACCCAGAAATTCATGGTTTATTTTCAGTATTAATTAATCCAAAAAGATCTCATATCCTAATTAATTACAATGAACATGAAAAAAAAATTATGTTGAACAGGTTCCTACTTGAATTGGGAAGGCCTGTCCACCACAGAGTATGGATCCAATAGAAAGTGTTTCTGGGAGACGCTTCCTGTTCGGGTGTCTATTGTCACAACAGGGAAGCCCATTTGGAGGGTCCAGCGGTTCATGATGCTGTGGATGGTTTGTGGAATATGCAAATCCGGCGTGTCTTCAACTGTCTGACACAACAAACGGAGGACACCGATGGGGTTAACACAGTCGCGTCGACACGGCCTGGTGAAATGTTCCAGTGCACATCTGCGAATTCAATATTTCTTTAACTAGACTCACCTTTTGGAGATGGTCCCACAGGTCTGTATACACTGTGTTGTTGAAGGCAAAAGTGTTGAGGTAAGACTGAAGAGAAAAACAGTGAGGAGCAGCATGTAAAGTATTCACTCAGGAAGCATCCAATCCAGATTTCAGCGAACAAAGCTTGAGCAACCACACTCACCAACAGTATGTTGAGACACTCACATACACACCATGCGACTGCAGCGAGCAAACCCAGAGACCCCGTTTTTCAGTTGATACTCACATTGAGTCCTCTGACGAACACAGGCTCGGTGAGAAACTCTGACAACATCCTGAGCACCGCAGCTCCCTGAAAACAACCCGACAATAAAGCATCAGAATTTGGGTGGTTTGATCCTCTCATACCAGTAAAGGTTTTTACCCTCAATCCTCAGCGAATATTAAAAACATGTTGTCTACCCTAAGAAGATCAAGAGATGAACACTGCATATTTTTCTGATTTTGTTACAAAGTACCCTTCAATGTTTTTTTTATCTTGTTTTGTTTTTTTAATAGACCAAACCAGGTCTATTATGTGAATGATAAAGCCAGCTTTGTATTACAGCAACCACACAAGGCATGGACTCATCTCCGAGATATTTATCACCTTGGCCTCAGATTTTTCATTTTGTCCGTCGTTGTTTTATTTCTTATCTATTTATTTTTTAAGCTGATGTTTGGGCATACGATCCCATGTAATGTAGGTCTTCGGTGCGAAACCCCCCAGATGAGCAGACCTTGCTGTAAGAGATGGTGCTGAACATCTGGCTGATCTCAGCAGGTTCATTGATTTCCTCCTCTGGGCGGGAGAGGGGGTATGAGGAGGCCAGGGCATCCACAGCAAATACCTTCTGCACGTCGTACAGGATAATGAAGTCTTTCTGTATCCAAGCAGAGAGGTCAGTCAGGGCAATTTTCCTGAGCCAAGAAAAACTGTCAATCGCCATTGAGCTATGGGATTTCTCTTATGAAGTACATCAAAGCTGTCTTTAAGGACATAAGCATCAGTCTCACAATGTTCCAGGTGGGCTGAGCGTAGTCAGCACCGAGGTACTCTACGTATGAAGCAAAGCCCTCGTTCAGCCATAAATCATTCCACCATCGCAGTGTCACCAAGTTTCCGAACCACTGAAAGCAAATATACGGCACAATGGGGAGAAATGAACGTTTTGATAAGTTCAAGGCTGTTCTAGTTCATTCACTTTGACTAAGGATGGCGAAAATTGGCCCTGTGCAATGACAGTGTTTGGGGAAATAAAACAATGCCATACCATGTGTGCAAGCTCATGGGAGATAACAGTTGTGATCCTCTCTTTGTTTCCGGTAGAGGAAAGTGTGGGGTCATAAAGCAGGGCTGTTTCCCTGTATGTGACCAGACCCCAGTTTTCCATTGCTCCAGCGTGGAAATCGGGCAGAGCTATCTGATCTGTGCAGAACAGGGATTACATACCTGTGAGTCCTGCTCATTTAAAAACAATCTATACATTCTTTACTGGAAACTGTTGCTGTACATGATCAATGCTGAGTCGGCTTACCAGACTTGGAGAGCGGGTACTTTGTACCGTAATATTTCTCATAGAACTGAAGGATTGGCCTCGTAACATTGAGAGCGTAGGTGCCCTGACCATCATCTATGGCTTCTTTTTGAGCCCAGATTCGGATCTGCAAGGAATTTAAAATCTTAAAGCCTTGGGCAGAGGATCTAGGAGAGAAGGGTCTTTGTCCTGCTCTGTGTTCACAGCAACACGCTTGTTGGGCGTTTGTATTGCTGTGATCTAAGATAAAGGCCCCGCTGACAATGGAGGTCAGAACTAAATCCAAGCACGGTATTTCTTACCTGTAAATCTTTGTCTTTTGACTCAATGTTCCCAAAGTCGCTGACAATAAATGCCAGCAGATATGTCGACATTCTCTTGGTGGGCTCAAACGTAGTGACTCTGACAGGCTCGCCGTTAAAGAGAGAATCTGAGGAGTCTGCACACAAAGACAAAGAGTTAGACCATAACACGCCTCTGGGAGGAATACCAGTAAAATCTTGATTAAAAAAAACAATGACAATGAATAATTTAGCCTCTCGCTGGAATGGATCACATTTTCAAGATCAGTCATTATTCCCTTGTGACAGGTCCTTGCCATGCTTGATACCAACGCATGCGGTATTGAGTTATCTTAGAACTGTAGTTCCCTGAGATTTGACCCACAAAAACGAATAACATTTATAGTGTTTCAACAACAAACCAATTTCCATGCTGTTGGACAGGGCCACAGTGTCTCTTCTGTGGATGATGACGACATTGAAGACGGCCTTCATGGCTGGCTCATCAAAGCAAGGGAAGGTCTTTCTGGCATACGTTGCTTGCATCTGGGAGGTAGCGACTACTCTGCAAAAGGTCACCAGCAAACATGAGCACCAAACAGACATCCATCGGATAAAGTTTGGAAAAGACAATCATTAGGGCGACTGGAATAAAGGGTCACGGTCAGCACCGGCACCACACGGGGCCTTTTCTTACTTCTTCACACCATCCTTCACATATTCACTCCTATAGAATCCTTCCAGGTCATCTGCCAGCTCCCCCATAAATTCAGTGTATAGGACATAGGAGGCTCCCTTCGAGAGGCTGCTGCTCAGTTTGAGAACTAGATACATTGTCTTTACCACAAGCCAACTGCTCTGTATGCTGGGCACAGTGGCTTCATCCAGAGCTCTCAGTTCAGCGTGGTGCCCAAAGAGGGTTGTGAAGTTCAGCTTGTTGGAGTGGATGATGATGAGATCGGTTTCCCTTACACATCGAAATTCCACAGTCGAGTGACCGGTAAAAATGTAAATGCCGTCTGCATTGGGCTCCAGCCGGGGCCACAGGGTCACGTTGTAAGAGACGGGGATGAGGGAGTCTGGAAGTCTGAAGTGGTCCCAGGGCTCCTTCGGGGTGAAGGGGCCAGTGGAGGGTATGGACGTGGTGGAGTCTGACGCACCACCTTCTAGTTTGCCTCGATTCTTGGCCCTTTCTTTGTTATAGGCGATGGATAGAGCAATGATTGTTGCCAACGCACTGAACGCCAGCACAAGGATCCCGAGGCCCATGTTTTTGCTGACATAGTAGACCGTTCCCATGTCTGATCCAGGAGGTTAACGCAGAACTCTGAGCGGTCCCGGTCCCTGTTTGTCTGGCACACCAGGGCTCTTCTTTTCTCAGTTAACAGATGAGCTATTTACATGGAAAAAAACTTCTTCTTCACACCTGAGAAGAGAAATTGAGAATTGGAATGATCAGCCATCAACCCTATTTCAAGAATAGCTTGAGTTTTTTAACATCACAGCATCACCACCTTTTATATTTCGCGGCTTCAGAGAATAAAAAAAAAAAAACTGATACATTTTATGTTTGAAATCCTGTTAAATCTTCTCCAACTTTAGCATGATTGCAACCTACAGAGCAAAGTACTATAAATAATTTCCATGTAACTCGACAAGAAATGTTGCCGGTCAGCAAAGTGATATGCACAAGTGGGCTGACAGATCAGTTTTCACAGAACCTCTGCCAAAACTCTGACAAAGCACGTGTGACTAAAAGAACATGTCAATTTAGCGGAAAGACTAAAGAAAATATGCCTACACTTTAATGTTTCAACAAAAAGATGATAAGGTAGTAACTACGCTTACATATTTACAACCAAGGCCCATTAGAGGTAATGTTAGATAGGTGTATGCATGCTGGTGTGATACAACTCAAAGTGTGTGTTTGTCTGTATTACAGAAGATTTTTCATTGAGCTTACATGTTTCAAAAGTCAGAGCTGACCAACCTGCTAACTCGCTGTTGACCATTTGAGTTTTTCTATCTATTAAAAAAAAAAAAGAGAGAGAAAAAGATCGTTTAAGCTGTGGTAAACATGTGATTTTCTGACAAAGCCCAGTCACTGCTGCATTGGTGGCTGTTACATTTCTGCTGCTCCAGCTGGGAAGCTGCTAGCGGGCCTATTTTGATGCCTTTTCAAAAGAGATGTGCCAACTGTCTCACCTTGTTTTTCTGATCGTTGCTGGCTGTAGCATGCAATGTATCATGCCCGTGTGTCATGCTGTTAGTGCTGGGTCATTTTATGGATTTAGGTTTGTTCAGCCTTTCTTGCAGCTCTGGTAGTTGTGATCTCTGTCTGATTTTGTGCTTTTCCTTTTTGAGTTTCTACAGTTTTTCCTAAAGCCTTCTCTTATTAAATTTAGCTCAAATTTGTTTGTCTTTTTCCTGGTTTGTATTTTCTATCTAGTAAACAGGTGTCAAACCCCAGTCCTCGAGGGGCACTGTCCTGCTGCTTCAATGCATTTGCACACCCAATTCCTCTAACAATGAGTTAGTCTATTCATAGCGTTGTTTATCTCTGCACAGGCCTGATAACTGCGCACTGATGGGAAACAGGTGTGCTGAGGAAGAAAAAGGCCAAAAAACCTGCGGGACAGCATTCCTCAAAGACCGGTGTTTGACACCCCTGATCTACTTTCTATTCATCAGCTGTAGTTCCCAACTTCCCCTCCAGTCTAGTTGTCAGCTTAAATTCCTTCAGATGTGCTTTTTCCCCAGCTGCCTCCCCTCAGTAATCACCTTCTCATGTATTTAAACTTCTTTTTTGTTTTGTTTTTTCTTACTGCTTGCCAGAACCTCACTGTTAACTTTACCCCATTTTTTTCCTAGGGTGGTGGTGATACTTGGCGTTTATTCCTTTGTACATCTCCCGGAGGAGTCGGTTCTTTTGGTTTTTGCTCCGCATTTAGTTTGATGGTGTAACTGGCTCTACCCTGACTTTTGTGAAATAAATCATCAAGTACCATCATCCTTCATCCTCCTCCATCTGTGACAAATCCACAAGCGGCGACAGAAGAGTACTGTTAAAAAGTTTTCTCTTCACCCTTTGCTTTCAAAATTCTCTTTCCTTTGTCAGCGTACAATGGGACGGAGTTGTTTGTCTTTCTTCTGATTTATAGTTGGGAAAAATATCAGCAATATAAAGAGAGCTCCAAGGTAGCTTAAGAATATTGAATAAACAGCTCCAGGGCCCTCTATTATTGCTGCCCCCCCTTCATTGCCTTCATAGATTGGCCTAATACAAAATTTTTTTTTTTTTTTTACTCCCTTTTTGTTGCAGTCTGTGTATGCAGCGCTTTTATTTTTTCAAAGAAACGTTCCACCCGGACTGGTTTGCAGTCTACATCTGGGAGATTATGCACGAAATACAGTCCATGAAGAAAATCCAACAAATGAACTCACTGGCTTATTGATATTTAGCAGCTGGAGCTCACCTATTGCCATGTCATGACTTCATAGTACCCATCCATAATTATTCACCAAAGTGTTTGCACTACCATACTAATTCATATACCCTGGCTACTACTGTCATGACTGCTTTTGTAATGTAGCTTGAAGTAGAAACTTTAACAATATCTTGGTTCACTATATCTCCAGTGCCTTTTTTTCTGGCCCTGACACAAGGTTGCCTTCCCCCTGCTCACTCTAGTAATCACATGTTACTATCAGTCATGCTAATCTCTACCTTGAACAAACAGATATGACATGAAAAAAGACAACGTGAACCCAGATCATACTGGGTCAGTTCTGTCTTGTAACATCTGCTGTGCAAAACGCAGAGCACGCAGTTCTGTTTCCAGGTCAATACATTTCCTTCCTTTATACTCAAAAACACACATTTATCACTGAAAACACTACAAATTGTGCCAATCTGAGCATCAGTAGATTTTTTAAAGCGGCGTGAGTTTTTTTCCTTTGCGTGATCTTAAGCATGCCTTCTTATACAAAAGTTGTGACATTATTTGGCTCATCATTAAGGTTAAATAAATTGCAATAGTCGATTTGCTGTTGTGGGTTGTTGTTTTTTTACCTTGGTTCTGTTTTGAAAAAGAGTTAACGCAATAATAACTTTAAATGGAATTTTTAAAGTGGCTTTGATGTTTTTATTTTGCATGGATTAGTGATTTGAAACTTTTTCTAGTCATTTTTCTCTTGTAAAACAAGTGTTTTTTTAATCACTAAAAATCTACTACAGGAACTAAAAGTGTGGCAGTGTGGCTATTTTTAATGCATCGAAGACAATATTAAAATACATGAGAGATATAGCCATAACTAGTAAATTAACATTACGATCACAAGACAGAAGTTTTGGTGAAAACCCAAATACATCCTTTGTTCACGTGCGGTGAGGGACCGATAAACAATTTTATAAGTATTATGAAATATAATTCAGTGTAGACCTTCTTTGACATCATATAATCTCTGTGACTCTAGTTAAGGCGTTTATCAAGAACAGATAAATGCAAAGTGGCAACTGGGTAAACTTAAATCTCTTCGTTGTGATTTACTTCCAGACTCACAGCTATGTTTTGAAATATTTCCCAACTTTTAGCAAAAACTCCCCTCGACAAGATGTTTTTATCTTAAAATGTGATTTATCGACCATATATTTGCAGCTTACGTTATAAACTAATAAGACACTGGCCAGCATGTAGCTGTATAAACAACCTTAGGCCCCAACAACAAGAGTTATGAACCTGAACCAACACACACATCCACTCTAATTACTGGCATGTGAACTCACGACGGCCCTACAACATCTGGAAATCATACATCTGAATACGATGGCCTCTGTTTAGGCCAAGAACACACAAATGAAGACATGCTGGGATTTAAAAATGACACAAACGTAAAGAAGAAAAATACTGCAATTAGTTAGTTGTTTTGTAAAAAACAAACTGACGCCAGCAAGGCAGCCTTGGCAGGAGAATTTTGTCATATTATTAGATACAAGATGCATTTGTTTTGTTTTTTCTCAGATTTTTGTGATGAAAAAACAGTGCAATGATCTGGAATGCACACTGTAAAGCTTCATTTGTCTTTATGAGCACCTGTTTAAACTCATATACAATTTTTTTCAATGGATGAAATATTTAAATGACTGACTATAAGCACTTCATCCCAATTCATTAATCTGTAACGATTCATTCCAATATGTCTTAAAGGCCTAAAATAAGTTAACGTGTACCACAAGGCAAACAAATCACAGATACCTTCGAGGACATGCTTGTACATTTTATCTTGGGTTTTAAAGTGCCATGATTTTATGTGGCAATACAATTTGAAAACAAAAGCAACACTTACCCTCCCATTGAATGAATCGGTTCCCCTAAAGGATCACTCGAGTGCTTGGATATTGCATTTGAACTGGCAGATATGCTTCAATCCAATTTTTTAATAATCAACTATCCTGAGCAGTTCAGGGAACACAGTACAGATACAGCTGTTTTAGTTTTTTTCATTTATCTCTGACACTGTGCCGACTAGGTTACACCATCTTCAAAAAGTGACAGTTACAGAACTGCACCTGTTGACACATCCATCGCTCTGCCTGTTCAGGAAACTGTGCTCCACACCAACAGCGCAGTACAGATAAGATAGAAAAAGCTGTCAAGAGTTGCAGAGCTCACACATAGAAGAGCCAACCGCATGAATGAGGGTAAACCAGTTTAAAACCCTGTAGCTGCCGGAAAAATGATGCACACCCTTGTTTTCTTACAACCTAACCAGAAAGTCTAACTTGGAAAGTTTGTGCAACAGGACTGAGGTTAGAAAATGAGAGATTTAAGAATCCACTAAACCCAATCATAAATCCTTCGGGAGAGGACACATTCACATGCAGCATTTAGGAGAAGTCAGCCCAAAACAGCCTAACCCAGAGAGAAGTTCACTTTGAGACCAGAAGAGCTGTAAAATATGTAAAGAGGTGATTATAGTATGCTGGGTGGGGGAAGCATAAATACTCCACATTTTAGATAGTTCCATAGAAAACAGAAGGGGAACAGTACATACCCGTCCCTGGAAGTCCACTTTATTCCCTATTTTAAGTCTGCACAGGAAACAAGACGTTGAGCTGGAATGCCCACGGCCGAAGTGAGCGGCTCCAAGTCAGCATCTGTGAGAGTGGAAGTGGGAGGTGGTAATAACCAACGCAGGTTTTCCTTGCAACATAGGGAGGGAACAACTTTCTCAGTCCCCTAAAATCCCAAAGTTAACGGGAAGGAGGACTGAAGGAATGTGGCTTTATCAACAACACAGCAAACTCATTGTGGCTGAGCTGAAAGAATCCTGATCCCCAGAGGAACAGCGCCCGGCGAGTTTCACATGACGCCAGGAGCCTTCAGCAAACCTGATGACATACCGGCTTGTTTTTAATGAGGCGACAAAATAGAATATTCTTAATTTTTATTTCGCTTTGGCAAGGAATATCTTTGACACTGAAACATGTCTCCTTTCCTTGAAAATTGAGATAGGATTTAACAACAAAACTCAACAGAGTTTGATCGTATCTGACCACTAGCTACAACAAAGGAGACACAAAATACACTTCACAGAAACACTTTTAAGATCAAACATTTTGTCCCGAAACAGATGTTGGTCATACAGTCATACGTGGCGTGGACGAGACAGCCTCTGCCCTCTCTGCACGAGCACAATCTGCTCCCAGGAGAGCAGCTTTCATCGGGAACATTCATCACAAAGATGCAATAGTCCTAAAATATACCACAGAGGGGAAAATCAATCATGACAAAACGCCAAGTGCTCATGAGTAATTACTGCCAAACACAGAAGCCAAATATTCTAGCGACATCAAACTGAATAAAGGCCAAAAATATTCAACCCAAAAAAAAAACATTTCTGACCCAACGATGACAATTGTGACAGGCTGTGAACTGCGACGGAAAATACACACTGGGCCACAACAGTTTCGATTTGTTTTTGAAAGGGCGGGCTGTAGAATCCAAAAGATTTTTAGAGTAGCCGAAAACACAGAGACATAAATATTATTATAATGCTTTCATCGAATCAGTTTTTACATTATTGTGCAAATCCTTCAGTCGGAATAATCTGTAGCGTGTAGACATCAGGAAAGACGAGCTCATCTCTCAGACATGTAAAAATGTAACACGGGAGGAAAAGGAAGCGGCTGCGGGAGTACAGGCGGATAAACACTATACAATAGTAAACAATTCATTATTGAGGAAAAAAAAAAGTCAATTTAGACCACAGGGCAGAGGGGCGGGGGGACGGCTGCATCAGCGGTAACGTTAACCAGCCCTGCAGGGCCTCCACAGGAATGCTCTTCAGAATGGGGAGAGGCTTGGCACTTTGATATTGATGTCTCCAATGTTGATGTTACGGGGAATCTCCGGCAGGTTCATGTTCTTCACGGCAGAGACGGCACGGGCAGGAGCTGCTGACAGGCCTCCCTGCCCCGGGGAGGAAAAACATATCGTTTCAAATGTACACCTACAGCACTGTACAGGAGTTTACTTTCCAAAGATGTGTATGTTAACGAAGACTTCCTTTGTCTTTATGTAAACAACTTAATATGTCATGGTGTTCTCATCATGCTTGCCTGTGACCTACAGGTTTTACTAGAGGAGTCCACTAGGTGGCAAATCAGAGAACTCGGGGCCAGAAAAAGTTAGAAGATCAGCATTTGTTTCTCAGCATCATCTTAAAAATGTCAGTTTGGACTTTCTCTTTGATTTTAAAAGAGTATTGAACCTGAATCGACTCATATCTGCCTCACACTGCCCCCACTGGCCATGTATATATTGCAGATATTACATTGTTTGGTTTCTTTCAGATCAAGTAAACATATCTACCTGAGCCATGTCAAATCACAGGCATTTGACATCAATTTTGTTAGACAATATCCTTTCCTCACAGAGATTACTCAGAAAAAAAGACTAATCTTTGAATGAAATCATGGTCTACATCTAAACCGGGACGCATTTTAAACTGAAGAACAAGTGACGGTTATTTGCAGATTCCCCAGCCTTTGCCATATTTTTTGAGAGGATCTCTTTCTTAAGGGTGCTCTCACTGTTGCAAGACATGTTCCCAACTAACTTAATAGTTGCTTTGTATTACTCTGGCTATTTGTTCCCTTTTAACCTGTTCATAAACATTTTGTTTACCGACACCCACAGATTTTGGATGATGCTCTCACTTTGATAAAAGAGATTTACCATTCACGGCAACTCTTTAGTCCCAATTATTCAGAACTGTGGCTGTAAAAAGTGGGCCACAAGGGTTCCCATAGCTTGGCATGTCACAGCTGGACTTTCCAGGCTAGAACACATGGATTGAATTGTAATACGTTTTATTTAGGATGGAAAATCTGACCTCTGACTTCTCCATACGATTTTGTATCTCCACCTGTGCAACAATCTCATTCATGTTGGTCTCCAGCACCATGCCTCCCATCACCACCTCCTGCAAAATATAATGGACCTGTGGAAAGAGCACAAGGCACAGCAGGTCACGCACGGCCACGTGTAAATCGAACAGGCCTGTTCTCAGGAGGAAGCGACTCTCCCTCACTGCTCTACTCCACTCTGATGTTTGGATTTGTGAATTTCTGCTGGCTCAAGCTATTTTAGAGAGCATAAAGCTGTCATCCACTGCAGACCTTAGTTCAAGCACCCAGAATTTATTTGCATGATCAAATCTCAAACCCCTGCACGTGTGTCTGACAGATCTTTTAGACGAGAAGGTTTTTGTATTTTGAGCTTTCATCTTTGGAACATTCCTCGGGCTAAACCCCACTGTGCCACATGACTTCAATTTCCTGCAGGGAAAATTCAGTCAAGATGGCTGTGAATGGTCCTAATGAGTTTTCCAAGAAGGACGTTTAAGGGCAGTAGCTCACCACAGATGATGATCTGAGGGGAAAAATCTGAAATTTCTAGAGAAGATCCAAATGTCTAATCTGGGTTAAGGAGGAAAACACATGTTATGCTAGGTCCCAGTTTCCATGACCACCTAAATTTACGCAGGTCATACTTGGGTCCATGTAAAGGTTTGTGCCAGTTCAAACAAAAAAAAAAGACCTAGAAGTGTTCCAAGATAATGTTTTTCCCTAAAAATGGATGGATGAAAGTGGCTGTATCACCAGATTTTTAGAGTATTATTTGAATTGTTCCCTGAGAATTGAAATTAGGAGTATTTTAGAGTGTGTGCGTCTTGAGCACATGTCATTTTTATGTAACTTCAATCCATTTTGGCATGAAGCTAAAATAAAGTACAATAAGTAAACTTATCATTGTCACTTATGGACCTGACTGGATGCCTGTCTAAACTAAACCAAAGCCCCTTTTAGAGGGAAAAAAGGACCTTTTTTTTCACATGGCGAATTAACGTCATAATGAAAGCAAGGCTTACTCTGTTGTTTGTCTGTTGTGCTGCAACAACAAGGACATGCTAAGCCTGCGCTGAAAGGAACTTGGCATCCTTTTCAAATAGCTCTGGATTGGTGCCTGTCCATAAACTACAAACATCAGTGCAGGTTGTTCTGACACTTGAGATAAGATTTCAGAGCAGCTGTATTTCCTGCTGCTACGTTAGAGTTTCCTTAACTACAGCAAGTCATCTGACTACTTTTGCCCACCCATAGTTATTTAGTCTGCACAGAGGTCTCAAATGTACTGCATTTCCTTGATCTGTTCATTTAACCATGTCATCTGAGAGGCTAAACATCGACTCTGCTCAGTTTCTAACAATAATTCAACATCTGACTTGAGACCAACATCCAAGAAAACACTAGTAATCGAATAAAAAAGTGGGTACCAAACTTATCATTATATTGACTTTAACTATTTTTTCCATACTGGCTAAATCATTAAGAAATGTAGTTAGAAACTGCAAATGTTTGAAAAGTTTGAAAATTCAATTTTAAGGAGTGTTACTATAACTTCACTTTTAAATTAAAGCAATTTCATGAATGTGAATCCAAACCAGAACTGATAATGAGATGGAAGCAGTGTTCTGTTGAGTAGAAGTTTTCTTTTTTCAGAATAATGAGGAATGCTCATATGTGGTTGAGGTAGCATCAACTACTTGAGGTATGCATCAATCTGCTGAATGTGACTCATTTCAGTCTCCTATGAACATTGATTAGTTCACTCCTCCCTTGTAAATGCTGCAGAAAGTTCTGAGAGACATTTCAACACATTGTGTGCCCATGTGCTAGTCATTTGTGAGCATTATATTTGTCCCTGCAAAATTTGAGCCGACATAGATCATAGTGAAATGACAGTGTTCTGTGACGGTTCAGTTAGTATAGACGCGTACTGTAAAATCAGCAGCTAATGTCGGATCCCCATTTTTAACATCAATTAAGTCTAATCATCTGAGCTCTACACAGCAGCAGAGGGGGAAAGACTTGTTTGAGAAGCAGAGAGCCAGGCATCCAACTTCAAATGCACACAAAGCCCTGACTCACCTTATCCATGTGAAAGATGAGGTCCAGTTCACAGACGTTTTCAAAGCATTTATCCAGCGTCTCCACAAACACCTGCAGCAGAAACAATACTCTTGTCAGAAAGAATGATATTCAATCTTACGGAGGAAGTGATTTATGTGACCAGCTCTCATCTCTGTGGCTATAAAGCTGCTGAGGTAATGGTGATTAGAGAGCAATCTTAGTACAACAAACCTTCCCGAAGGAATAATAAAGATAAGAAAGATTTGACTGCTGATAAATCTTTTAAAAAGTGGATCAGCACTTCGTGAAGCAGCCTAATTAAAAACACTATGTGGACTTTTAACTGAGATAACAATGCTAATCTTATCGAAGCTGATTCCCTTAATCACCTTTGTGATGACCACCAATACAACCATTAAGCAAGTAGTCGAAAGGTTCCAAATAGATTAAATAGATGGTGAACAACGTGTTGAAAGGATTTGATGCTTGAGGCAACATTAGATAACAATAGCAGCTAACCTGGATCAGGTCCAGAATGCCGAGCTCACTCTCAGATGAGTCCACACAGAAGACAAAGTAGAGGGTGGCGTAGTGCCGGTAAATCAGCTTGTAGTCGGAGCCGCCGATGAGACTGGAGTCAATTTAGAAATTAGATTAAAAAATAAATTCAAAGTTAAGAAGACAAAGCAAGGGTTGTTTTTTCACATAGTGCAGTCAAAGGAAAATGTCAACTTTATTGGATGAACAATAGAAAAAAGTGTGCGATAATAAAATTTGTTAAATAGAACTGGAGAGGTGGGGTATGATCTCTGTGTGTCTGCCTCCATCTAATGTTAAAGCCAAGCTACTGCAACTGTGAACTGCTGCTGGCTCATCTGTTGTGGAGAAAATGTGAACTGTGAGGGTGGCCTTTAGGAATATAGTGTTATAACTGGAGGTTCGTCCAACCACATCAAAGCAATATAACCTGCGATAAGACATAATAAATATTTGCTGGATATTTTCCACATACGAAACGGAAAGGAGAGGACAAAACTTGCCTTCCACCCTCCAAGAAGTTGCAGACGTTGTCATCTCTCTTAGATACCAAATGGAATGTCTCCCGAATGATCTGCTGCTGCATGTCCTCGGCCTGCAATAGAACGCACCACAAACCTCTTTAGTGTTAGCCAGCATGGGAAATGTCCGTCTGTCTTACAGGCAAAAACGACAAAGCTACAATTAGAGCATGAAAGCTGAAAAGAACATTTGTCCACAGAGACCATTCACATTCATCCACCCGTTTTCCAGTGTTTCACTGGCTCTGGCTGGCTCAGCAAGCAGTTTAAGCAGAACTGGTGTTTAAAAAATGTTGGTGATCAGTGGGCATGACATGCGGAGTGTTCTATTGCTGAAAAACATATTCACATTATTAACCTGAACATTCATATGATCCATATGTTACCAACATGTGGATATATAGATATAAAAGAAGAAAGAAGACATTCAGAGTTAGAACAGATGTTTCATTATTGGCTTTTCATATGAGAACTACATACCATAAAAGAGATGAACGATGATAATAAAAGCAGTGACTCTAAACACAATTTTTGGGGACTCATAAGAAACTGTATTGCATAGAGGTAACCAGGGAAATACATCCTGAAACTGATGTGCAGACAATTGTCTGGATACACTCAGCTGAGACTAAGAAAGTCTCAAGGAGAACTGACTGGGCTTCTTCCAACAACATTAGAGCTGTCTAGCATCAGCCGACAGTTTGTCCAAACGTCAGCATGCTGTTTTTTTCTACACAGTGGTAAACGCACAGTCAATATTTCACTAACAATCTAGGAGGTGGTGACTGGTTGCCCTTTGGCAAAGAAGGTGTAAACTACACTACTTTGGAATGGAGAAAGGAATACGTTAATGTTTTCATCACCAAAGCCCATAAATACTTACAAAATATTGATAAAATCTTATCAGTCGTGGCTTCCCATGGTTGTTGAAAATCAATATGGCTTTAATCATCTTTAGTTTGTGGAATTATCTCACGACAGTGAGTAATAGCCGTCAAATGTTTTGAAATTCCAATGACGTTAGCTTGAGTGCTAAATGCCTTTAAGCAACCGGAAGATCCGGGTGCTTCTCCTCTTTCAGGAGTCGATCTCCACCATGTACCAACAGTCTTGGTTCCGGATATGAAACGTTAAACTTGGTTTAAAATTGTTTTAAATGATTAATTTTGATTAGTTATATTAATTATACATAGTATACATTTATTAGTAAAAAAAAAGTTTCTTGGATTTATTTCTGACATGATATGAAATACAAATCTATCCACAGCCTGAACAAGCTGAGGCCATCCATCCTCTCTGCTGTCACATTATATAATTTAGCAGTTTCTCTGACAAATGCACAAACAACTGAGGCTCAACATAATTGTTGCACCCTTTGTACCTATATAAGCTGCTTGTAGTTGGCTCGAAAAATCAAAGGAAGAATGTCACATAAACTTTAACCAATTTTGTTGCTCAAACCATGACATTAGATCAAAAGCAAAGTTACTTGATCTTGTTGCCATACATAGTCGGATGATCTTGAAACTTCACATTCTTTCTGCATGCATTGTAACACATTTGATGTTCATTCAACTTCACAAGACTTCAAAGGGATTAAACAACAGGGATTAGAATAGAGAACTTATGCCCAAAAGAAAAAATATATATAATTAGTTGTAGTGCTGATAAATCCACTTATTGTACAAGATGCTGTTTTTTAGAGATGGCGTCTTTTGCGTCTTCTAACACGTGTCGACCTGGTTTTGCCGAGGCTTTGTGGTATTAATGAGGGAAGTAGTATAGTTGAAGGTTAAAATGTCTTTAATAGTGTCTGAACCTACAAATTAGATTTTTTTTTTTACCTTACTGATGCACAAAGGCTAATGTTGACTGACACTAAAGGATGACATTGTGAGTGAACATTATGTGATTTAGCTGAGAGAGCGAACTTGCCTCTAAAGTCTTTGAACAATGTCTTCAGCGTTAAAATTTAGCAAACCTAGACTTCGGCTCTAGTCCATAGTTTAGCAAGGTGTTCAGACAAAGGCCTGGGTCGAGTTGCCTGATCTTCAAATAGAGGCAGATGATATCATGCTTGCCTATGTGGCCGACATCAGCAGCATCAATTTGACTAAAGATGTTTCCCTTTCCAATTTCAGGTCTATGAATTCAATGTGGTGAGGCAAAGCCACCTGCGTTGTTGTTTGCGTATCATCCATTATTTTCCCCCTAAATTCCCTTCCTCCTGCATGAGCACAGTGGAAAACAAACAGACGCTCATTAGCATGTGTGACCCGCCGGTGGTAAACAGGCTTATTTCCACATGAGTGCAGTGCGAGAATAGATTCCACTGGGACAGTCGAGGTAGGTGGGCCTGCCGGCTGCCTTCATGAGGACTTTAATAAGGACTTAACAAATGCAAGTGGACAGGCACAACATTCTCTGGCACAGTGGGGTCATGTTGGTACAGTGAGCACTTGTTACAGGGTGACTCACTGTATTTGGACTCTTGGGTGGCCAGTGATAGTCACTTCAATTTTTCATGTGCATCCCCCCCCCCTCTCACTACTAATTGTCAGATTGTGAGGGATGCCGGGCGCTGCCTGCCAGAGCTGAGGTAATGTGTGGCGTTCAAATAATGCCTCTGTGCTCTGCTCTGTGAAGTGATGAAAGCCCCCTGTAATTACAGGGATAATCAAAACTGTCAAGGGCTCCTCTATGGATGGTTTTGTTTGCTGTCTGCCTCTCTCATCACACCACACACTCCCCGATCTGCACCTCCTCAGCCTGGGCTTCTAACCTCGAAAGACCACTGCAGTTGTACCTGCCTAAAAGTCATTTTTATGAGGTTAGTTGTGTATAGATGCCCACTTATGAGAGTCACTGTATGAACTTATCAGCTTCCCCTAGTTTCAAGTCACAAGTGTGCATGATGGATATTCTTTCTGATTTAAGCTGCTCTGCGTTATGCTAGTCAATTACAGGCATGCAGATGGTTTTAGACCCCTCAAGATGGCAGCATTTCAGTGCCTTTCTCCAGGAATCCCAAATTACTGTGTTGTTAGAACTACCAAGCTTCTGAAACTGAACTACAGATGATCAGACAATACTAATTTAATGTTTGTTGAAATCAAGGTATTCCATAGATTTGACAAGAGGTCAAAGATACACCTTGCCTCTAACCCAGTGTCAGCTGCCACAGCTCACATATCCTCAATGGGAAAACAGAAATGGGTATAGAAATATGATGAGTGAATTTCATAAGTAGCAATATTGGTTCTATAGATATTTTATGGATTTGGATAATCAGTCATTTCTATTAAAGTCAATTCCATTAATGCCCAATCATATGGTGATTTTCTGTTCGTTGAACAAAACAAATCTTCATATTCAGAAACCATCTCTGTCTCAGCTAGTCTCTCTGTCCCTATAGCAGGCAAGCATCCCCACATTATGATGCTACCACAACCTGCCTGACCGCAGACATTTTTCCTGTGGTGGTCTTTGTTCAGTCTAGTTTTCAATTACAGCATTCTTTGTGGCAACAGATCAGAAGATTTAACGTCTTAGACTAAAAGGCACTCAGATGTCCTTTTTTAAATATCTTGATGAGCTTTCATGTGCATTTCAGTGAGGAACACCTATAGTCACTTGGCCTTGGTGGTGACCTGCATTTCTTCTATACTAATATCCCATCTCTTCTACACCTATCTGGTCTACCTTGCTATTCTTAATTCCTTATTTTTGTCCAGATATTCTAAGTTCTTTTTGTTGTTGCAGACCTATTGTATAACCAACAATGGCTCTTTTTTAGCACAAAAGACCCAGCATAAGTTTTCTCATATCCTCGCACAGATCTGTGTCTCACAGGGCTAGTGTCTGTTGTCTCAGTCTCAGTGCTCAGTCTTTCACACTGAGATCCACCATATCTGTTTATCCTACAGACATGTTGAGATACTATTGCACTATAGATAAAAACATGTTTTGGTCTATTCAAAGACTAGCAAGGATTAGTTTTATTTATTATTCTATCATAAGACATTTCCTTTATGGTTGCCTCAATTTAAGTCTGTAATCTGTTTGATTACTTATGGATGTCTCCCCTCCAACACATTCAAGTGGACAGTTGTCTGTCTGAACTAGGTTCAATAACCTAACCAGTGTTATTTATTTAATTGTAAAAAACTATAGCTAAATCACTGCGCCAACCGAATGCCACCTCTAATAGGCAGGTTTTTCGGCAGGATAATTGTCTATCAATAGACGTTTGAGACAACCTAAATCGTCCGTTCATGACACTGCTGACCCATTCACACCAGCCCAGTTGCAGACAGACATAATCTTTGTATAGGTGGCACTCCGATGTGCATTCTTGAGGAGCAAAACAACCCTGATCCCGGATCAGCATCCCGGGTTTCCTTCAGACCTCGTCGTAAGAGGAGTCTCTACGGCTGTGCAAAGAGATGACGGGGATGCCGATGTCTCACTCCACCCCACATTTTGGTCACACATCGCGATGGTTCAGGACCCTCGTGAGAAAGAGCGCGTGGAATTTGTTGAGTCATTTCGACAACATATTGTGCTATTTAATGCCCGATTATTTAGGGATTCTCCACCTAATAAGTCATAACGTCTACTGTGAACATAAAATCTTCTTTGATTGTCAGTGACGAAGTGATCAAATTTGGCGACCTCGTTAAGCCACGGATTTCCCCCTCTTCCGCGAAACACAGACCCACTGCAAAGAATATACAAATGTATAACCGGCGAGGAGTGAGGGAACGGTCACTATGGTAACTGCTCCTGTATGGCGGCTTAACTGCAGTGTGAGCTACGCCCTCCTCTCTGAAACCGGAGGGCGGAGCAAAAGTTGGAGTCATTCATCTTCTTTTGAAATAGAGACGATCTCTGCGCACGGCGCCGTGTTTACAGCGAACACAGCAGACTGCAGACTGACCGAGAAAGACTGTGTGTTTACCTGTGCATTAATCTGTCTAACTACGCTGCCCGTGTAGCTCTCTATCGACGGAGGGCCTCAGATAGCCAAAGGACTTGACCCGAGCTCGAGTAGTAAGGTCAAACGTTCCGTTTTCAGTCAGCATGAAGGTGAATTACGGCTACCACAACAACGCGGTGTGTATGCCTGCATGATGACCGGCTGAGGAGGAGGAGGAGGAGAAGGAGGCTGCGGTCTGAAACCAGATTGTATCCTGGGTGTTTCGATGCAGAAGCCGTGTGTTTCACATAACGGGGTGGCGTTTAAATGTAATATGTCACGTTTGGACCCGTCCACCTCTTTCTAAACGATTTTTAATTGAGATTTGACTCTTCGTTGTGAGGAACCCTCCATCAGCGGGACGTTGAAGGGTTGTTTTTTTTTTCTCCTCCAGATATGGAGCGTGAAGATGTGGATTACAGAGGAATCCCCGCCGCTGGTTTAGCCGCAATGGTTTCCTTATACACTTCAATGCGGCGTTATGTTTGGCAGGGATAAAGAGAACTATGAATTCACGCTGTCTGGCGAGAGGTATACATCGGTGATTTTTTTTTTTTTTTTTTTTTGGAGCACGACTTGGACTCCCATTAGGAAAGCGTGAGCGAGCTATCCCGCTAGCCCATTCGGTTTAGCTATTAGCTCCATTAGCCAGCTAACAGCTAAAAGGTGCTGGCTGGTTTATTCAAAAGGGCGCTTTTGCTATTCTGGCCAGGCTTCGCCCGCGCCGTCTCCCCTCACAGCCGGTGTATCCGCAAGCTTTTAGCGGAATATCCCCAAGATACAGGAATGCAGCGCCGAATGGAGAGGAACCGCTTGACCTTGTTTTGGAGTCTGATGCTGGGACTGTCGTTCTGCCTCCGGCCCGCCACCGCAGAGAGTAAGTCATGCTACTCTGCTCCACCACACGCTGGTAAACGATGTTTTTCCACGCTCCTGCTCAGCGGGAACACGAGAATGAGGGCTAACCTTATCGCGACAGAACCCTTCTAAATGGACATATTTTGGACGCACGCATTCAAAAAATAGTATTATTCTATAGACCTAAGTATCAGTTCAAATATTCCTCCACTCATTGTTCAACTGACAGAACGATGTCATCTTCATAGCGCGATAAATTTCCAAAAACGTTTACAACCAGACACGAATTTGATATTTTAGCTAATACTAATACTTTTTAAATATTTTTTCTTTTGTTAATTTTTTGCTTTTCACTTTTTTTCAATTCTTTTGGGTGAACGCTGTGGCAAAACTGTAAGGAGAAAATTGTCGTTTTTAACGAGGTTATCAAACACAGCAAAATCTGAGTCAGATTAGTTTTAAAACCCAGAACTGTGACTCATGCAACGGAGAAAGTCGGTGTGGGTACATATATGTGTGTATGTGTGTGTGTATATATATATACTACACTGCATTGTCAACACTGAGTCACAAAGTGGTGAATCTTTGTCTCGGCAGGAAACCCTGAACAGAAATAAGATTGATTCTTTATTTATGTATTGGATGCTTTTGGGGGGTTAAAAATGTATCTGATGGATCACTGTTGTTTTTTTTGTCAATGTCTGGGAGATTAAGGAAAAACACAAGTTGGATACCAATAAGGTCTTGCACAAAACTGACACACATGTTGTGTGTATGACTCACATGGTATTCAAAAAGGCACCCCATGTAGTCGGATGGGGACACCCTTTCTGTGCGAGACCTTGAGGGTTGACTGAAAGCTGGGAATTTAATTTGTCCAGCAGTAGGTTTCTGTCTCTCTCTCTCTCTTTCTCTCTCCCTCCCTCTCTCTTTCTCTCTCTTTTCGAGCACTGCCATTTGTTTTTCATTGCCAAACAAATGCCGGATCACTTGACCTTGCAGGCATCTTCATCAGTGCCACGCTGATGCAGGCACATCGGCATCCTTTCATTTGGGAAACTGTTCCAATTGAAAGGAGCAGAAATTGTGGATTGTTTGGTGGTGGATTCGCTCAGACAGGCTGCGGTCAGCTCTTTAAGAAGCAACAGTTAGGTCCTCTGCATACACTGGGGTGGGGGCACAGTTTGTGTCATGTTGCAAGCCTTCGGATTTGATTAATTTAAAGCTTTCCCCTTTGCTCAAACATTTGTTTTATGTGTCGCCACCTGAAATGTTTCCAGCGTATCCGTAAACTAGGCTTCCTGATTCATCCCATTCATTATGACATGCTTGGGGAGGGGGTGGTTTACGGGGTTGAACCAGGGTCTGGGTTTTAAAATAGAACAAGCCAAAGTACATTCACAAGCAAAACAGACCAAGTTCTGTTGATTGGAAAGAGTGAGGAGCTTGTGAACTGTGTGTTATGGGGTTTACTGTTAGCCCCAGTGGTCACAGGACAAACCTGGGAGCAGCAGTGAGGTTCTGCCAGCGAAATCCTACATTTATTCGAACTCCAGCGAGGAGCTGTCTAAATATTTCTTGTGTGGCTAAACTCTGAGCATTCCTGCTGGTTTACTTGTATCAGATGGGGCTTAAGGGAAGCTGGCAGGTTCGGGTTAACCAGATCTAGCCATACTTCTTTTCAGATCAACCAAACAAGTTTTCTCTGTCAAAAGCGATTTGTTGCTGAAGCTTTCCATTGTATTTATTCTCACCTTTTCCTCTCATGTGGAAAAGTATTTATGAATGTGTTTGCCCCCCTCGGGCAGTCTGTCACAAACAGGATAGAAATGATAAGTGTAAACAGACTTGCTGCAGTCTAGTGGTAGTGGATGAAGCTCCAGCTCAGAGGCCATGTTGCTTCCTTTTTACACTTTTTTGTTTTGTCTTGCAGAGCTTATTGTAGATTTCCTCTGATTGCCAGTAGACAGTCGGGTTTCCGCAGACGGCCCCATAAAGGTTATCAAAAGTAAATATGTGAACTGGAGGCTTATCAAAGCTGTAGTGATGCGTTTGTGTACTCAGCTGTTCAAAATCTGTCAGCGTGGAAGGAAAGGAAGGGGAGGGGGGGGGGGGGGTCTAATAGGTCGCTACACCTGCCATAGGCTTTTTAACTTAGCTGGTGCAAAGATGTACATTGTGACCGGAGACTTTTGTTTGGGAGTTTTCACGATCGGGAGCAGTTCCCATGAAAAGTGGCCATGCTGGTGCTGCAGAGGCCACAGAGGGTGAAGTGTCGAGGCCGTGGTGATGTAACGTCATCGGGCAGCGTACCTTTCTTTTTTTTCCCAGTTTTTTTTTCCTTCTTTACAGCAAGTCTGTTGGGAGTGTATTAACAGGTATGCAGCCTGCCGAGGGTTGCTGACAGTGTGCGCTGACAAGTAGATTATAGAGAGAGACATAACCACCATGCCAGTAGTCCGCCCGCCTTAAATCACACCAAAGGCCCTGTCAGGAAACAAACTGAAACCTACAGCAGTTTTGGTTGTAAAAGGCAGTGCTCATAACCCATTTTTGCATGTCACGTCACTGTGACTTGCCAACAAAGAATATAAAAAAAAAAGAAGAAAGAATAGGAAAGACTCATTTGTTTACAGCCTGACGGCAGGATAAACGTAGCTTTAACTTCTGCACTTATCTTGGCTCTAATATCACAGACGTGTCATTTCTTTGCTGGGAATCCTTCACATCTGGCCTGGTGTTCGTATGGTAAAAGTTTATAGACCTGGATTGTGGCAACCTGTTTACCGGGTGCTGTGAGTTTTCCATGACTCACTGCCCTCCTGCCTTTGAAGTCTAAATGTTCCTCACAATGATGTGTGATAATGGCCTCCATGTTTCTGTGGCCTCTGCTGAGGCTTCGGGCTGGGCATTGTTTGGAGCCCATCACCCAGGTGGGAGAAAGAGTTGGAAATGTAAACACTCCACCTATCATCAGCGGTCATTACCGACCGCCTCCACCTAACTTTTCCACTTGAAGGTTTACATTAGTCAGTGGCCACATGGCATAAAGCATAAATACACTCAACACCGGTGTTGTTTTTGCTAACAATAGGTCTTTGTCTAGGTCGCATAGAAGTCCACAAGCAATAACAAACAGCAACAAAATTTCTCATAAGTTTAAAAGGAACAGAAAGCGTGAGATATTCTACTCTTTATGTACATAAAAGCATGGAAATGCATGTTTTTGCAATTTGTTCTCATCAAAGAGCAGACAGTCACCCTTTGTTATCTGGCCTTTGATCGAAAGCCAAGACATTTAACTTCTCCTCTAGGCAAATTCTTAATTCGCTGGAACACAGCACATGCAAATAGTGGGACAGGTCGGGGGGGGGGGGCGGATGCACTGCCGTTGGAAACACTGTGTTCTGGATCGAGCAAATTCTGAGCCTATGCCACATTCAAAACAAACTTACTTATTTTTGCATGTCAAGTGAACAAAAATGTCCTGAAACAGTATTTTTCTTTAATAAGAATTCAAGCTAAATTCAATTTCTTAATTGATATGATTTATAAAGTGACAGAAATGGCTGGTTAAACTCACAAATGTCGCATCACGAACTTAGCGTTTCCTTCATGCCATTCGTTGGAGTTTTCTAGTTTTGATATTGTGCTGTGGAAGCAACGATGTACATTGAAACGAGACTGAGGTCTTATAAGGTGGCCGCAAGGGGAACAATAGCAGAGCAATCAGCACGTCACGGGTTTGTTAACCTAAGCTTGAATCAAACCCGGCTCGACAGTTTCTTCGTTCTCTCCATGTTTGGTGTCATTGAAAAGGCTGGAAGGCAAACATGTTCTGCCAACAACAGCACGGCTCAAGTGTTCTGTCAATATTTAAAAAATGTATTGGATAAACTTTCTTCTTTACACCGTTTCAGGAATGGAAGGCTCGGCCTGTGGTGTTGTTGTACTTAACACATGTTTTCGTTGCAGCTCAGGCAGGACTGTTTGATTTAACCATGCTGTGATCATGAAACTTTAAACATTGTCCAGCTCGGTGTTAGAGAATCACTGCTCATCCCCTCTCCATCTCTCCCTTTGCAGTTTGCGGTCCCGGCATCGACATCGGAAACGACATCAGTGAGTTCAGGCGCCTGGAGAACTGCACGGTGGTGGAGGGCTACCTGCAGATCCTCCTCATCGGCGACAAAAACAACAACAACGTCAATCAGGAAGGCTTCCGCTCGCTCAGCTTCCCTAAGCTGACCATGATCACCGACTACCTGCTGCTGTTCAGGGTGTCCGGCCTGGACAGCCTGAGCACGCTCTTCCCCAACCTCGCCGTCATCCGCGGCCGGAACCTCTTCTACAACTACGCCCTGGTGATCTTCGAAATGACCAGCCTGAAGGACATCGGCCTATACAACCTGCGAAACATCACCCGCGGCGCCATCCGCATCGAGAAGAACCCGGAGCTCTGCTACCTGGACTCCATAGACTGGTCGCTCATCATGGACGCCGAGTTCAACAACTACATCGCCGGCAACAAGCAGTCCAAGGAGTGCAGCGATGTTTGCCCGGGCATCATGGAGAACAGCCCTCTGTGCCGGAAGACCATGTTCAACAACAACTACAACTACCGCTGCTGGAACTCCAACCACTGCCAGAAAGGTAAGCCGGCAGCTCACCGGGGATTTTAGTTGGGCAGGGTGGAAATTCTGCCTGTTTGTGTTGGAAATACAGCCGTGACCTGCAACCTGTCACTATTACTGTTACGTTATGGCTATGAGGAAAGAGGAGAGCTGGGGGAGAGGCTGCCTTGTCTGCGTTTTTTTTTTTTTTTTCCATTAACATATCTTGCTTAAGTGTTTGTCCAAGTTAAGGCCACACAAAGGCTGAGCTAAACAAAGGCGTGAGCTCAGGCTGGAATGTCTCCTCAAGCCGCGGCGTTAACGTTTAACAGTGCGAGAGCTCGAGGTGGAGCGTCTGTCAAACGCCAGCCTCTTCTCCGAGCGCCTCTGAAGCCGTACTCTCGTAAAATGCGACCGGTTCAGATGTTGGATTTCGGCTCAGATTTTCTCGAAATCTCCAAAACAAACCAATTCAAGGGAGTTTGATTGAATTGCTGAGAGTTCGATGAGGAGGAATGCTGCCTTTTGTGTTTACGTCTGCAGCGTTTTCGGGTTTAGACAACTTGTTTTGCTGGTGCCTTTCAGACGATGTGTTTTGGCTCTCTGAATGTGTGTGTGTGTGTGTGTGTGTGTGTCTGGATGAATTGTTTCCCTGGTGACTGGCGCCTTGCTGCAGACTCAGCATGTTGATGTTTTTAGTCTTGTGACACAGAACTGTCGCAGGACCAGCCCGGGACGGTATTCAGTCACCATTATCAAACGCTCTCGCACACATGCCTACAGGCAAAGAGCAAAGATGAAATTGCCCGACAGGCACTCCTGCGCCCGGACTGCTCTGTGGGCTGTCGGAGTGACACAGTGCGTGCATGATGGGGGAGAAAAGAGGAGGTGGAATGGACTGGAAGGGGTGTCAGGTGAAAGAGAGGAATTTATGCGCTTTATTCCTCGTTTACGTATCCAGGAAAGTGTAACACAGCCCGAAACAAAGGCCTCCAAAACTACCACTCCTATCATTTAGGCTCGTGGGGAGGGGGAAGTCAATTGTTTGTGCGTTTTGTCTCACAGGCCGAAGCGCCAATATCACCAGTCATCATAAATCTGGCGGCCCCGATTATAAGTCTTCACCAACAGTTGTGTCTCCACACGTTGGAAGGCCATGCGCTGCACGATAACCTTAACAAATCCATCTCTGAAAGTACCACCAGCGCACGCAATTGAGGGGGGCCAAGTCGGAGGTTCAAGGAAACAAGTCTACAAAGATAGCACACGTTCTAATTGTTAGTACCTTCAGCTGCATATGTGTTGCAGCATTAACGCACT
Organism: Menidia beryllina; assembly: GCA_013363375.1. NCBI lineage: Eukaryota > Metazoa > Chordata > Actinopteri > Atheriniformes > Atherinopsidae > Menidia > Menidia beryllina. The sequence goes on along the minus strand of JABUIW010000020.1, from coordinate 16,166,140 downwards.
GCATGTGGAAGCACAAAGATGTCAGTAAGGTTTGACCAATTAGTTCATTTTTCTCTCGCATTTTGGCTTCTTTACTGTTTTCCAGCTACGTGAAGTAGCAAAACACCCACCTGCCTATGCTGCCAACCAGAGCGCCACCGAGCATGTGATGGTAACCTCTTCATCCTAACTTGGAAAAGATGGCAGCTGTCACTGCCAGTGATTCGTGTCCATATTGGGTCTTAAAAGCAGGACTTTTGCAGTGCGTTGCTCTCCATGCAAAGTTCTTATAATGCCAAAATGATCCCCTCTACAGAAAAGCCCAAATCATTTAATCATTGGAGAATGTCTTCCTGTTGTTATCTGATGTAAACAAAAAAAATCTATAGATGCTCAGATTATGTATTACCTAATGAGAGGTGACACCTCCATTATATTTGCCTTGATTTCCAACTTTGTCCCTTTTCTACACTTAAATATAAACTGCTGTTGAATTTCCAGCTGATGATGCAGGTAATTTTCATCTTATTTTGCTATGTGTTTTATGGCAGTTCCACCCCAAAATACCTCTCCATTGGCCTGTGCCAGTACCCTTAGAGGATTGTCTGGGTAAAAAGTCCTTCCTCAAATTGTTGCAACCTCAAGACGTGGATGTCAGGATGATTTCACCACACTTGCCCCCATAGTGTCTGGGCTCTGTTTACTTTCTCTTCTTTCCCCTTTTCATTTTCCAGCGTTTTTCTTTTTTTCAAGTTTTTTTTCCCCCAGCCTGACCTGGCAAATGAGGAAAGACACTTTACAGTCTGACTTGTACATTTTTGGTGAGTTTTCTATTCCCCCCCCTGTGAGTAGGTGACAGGTTTCTTGTCACCTTCTGTAGACTAAATATAGGGGTTGAAGATGGCCCCCCCCCCCCCACCCCACCCCAAGCAAGAGTCTGGGCTCCAGAGGGAGTGCTTCAGCCAGAGCAAACAGGCAGCCAGTCAGTCGCTGCTCTGACGGCCTTTATACAGAATTGATCTCAGACAAGTGTGAACGGGGATGCCCTCACTGCAGAGACCGCATTGTTGTGCTATTTAGTGGACAATTTATTAAAGAGGTCTGCTGGTTGTAAACCCAGGCTTCATTAAAGTGAGCAAGGCCAATTGCTTTTGGTGGGACGAGCGACCGAACAGCGCTTATTCCTCCACGTCGTCGTCTGGCAGCCTCAGAGGCTGCGTCCATGGTTGACACCCGGTTATCCAGCCCAGCTACCGGTTGCTGGTTGTTTGTGCCTGTAGCTGCGAACGGGCCCGGCCACAAAGGGCCCGGTTAGCCCGGCTGCCGTTTGCCTGCTGTGATAACGCCCTGTATCAAGCTTCAGTAATCTTATCTGCGATCTGTTGTTTAAACGTGCGCCCCGGCTCACACGCCTTCTGCCGAGGCGTTTTATTTCCAGAGCCAGTCATTCATTGGATCAATATGTGACGGAAAGGGGGAAAAGTGCTATGCCTGTTTTCATTGAGTTTATATAAAGGGCATGCCTTTAGCCTGAACTCATTCATAAAAACTGATGGGGGGGAAAAGAGGGTTCAAAGCCCATATCCATCTGTGGAAAGGTTTTGAAGCTGTGGTGGTGGTGGTGGGGGGTTACATTCTCCTGCGTTTACTTCCCTCATTTGTTTTTCGGAATCTGGTTTGGGTGTTTTTGTGTCGTTCATAACCCATAGGCTCTTTCCTCTTTTTTTCTAAAGAAGAGCCATGCCCGTGCATGCTGGGAAACAAGCGTGTTGTTTGAGTCTCTCTCCCTCTCTGTCTCTCTCTCCCTCCCTCCCTCTTCCCAACACACAAACCTGCACACATGCTCGCACACTGAACAGCATGGGGGATGTTTTTCCGGTGCTTTGTATGGTCTGAGGAGATGAAAGTACATCATTAAAGTACGAAGCAGGTCTGGGATTTACTGGAAGGAATTTTTGTCTTCTATTAACCTCTGTTTTTTAAGGGATTACACATTAAACAAGGAGTGTTTTCAGGGTTGTTCCCCAGCTGCTTGTTAGCTTAATTTACCGTATCTAACATGTCACCATTTGTGCGTTATTAGTCATTGTGGTTTGGGGCTTGCATTTTATCCCGGTGAGGCAATGGAGTTTGTCGACTTTCTTTTTTTTATTACCGGCATAAAAAGGTTATGCTCATGTCAAGAGGCAGTATCTGTGCAGATTTATCTGTGACAATGTACACATAAAGTCACGCCTGTGTTGCATGGATTTGGGTTTTTAAACTTGTGGATGTCTTCCTGTAGTAGAATTAAAGAAAGTAGGAAATAGAAATGCGAATTACTCTCAATGAGTACAAGCTGGGATGGGTTGACTAATGTCTTAGCCATTATGCTGCTATTGTGTATGTGTAATGACAGTTTTTATTTAAATTGCGCTGTTTAGCAGCTGTATTCGTAGTCACATTGCATGTCTCGCGATGATGTTTCCCATCACTCGTTTTTGAGGCAGCACTCAGGCCTGCTCTACCTGGTCAGATCTGCTCCATATTTTTGGAGTTTGCAGTCCATAGTTACATGCTGCATGCAAAAGTGGCCAAAGTAACCAGAGAAACTCCACACAGAAAGCCCCCCCCTCCTCCTCCAGCCGGGATTCGAACCGGAAACCCTGCTGCTGTGAGACGATGGTGTTGTTCTTCAAAGCCGGGCCAGTCTAAACGGTCATGTTTCATCAGACTCTTGCATCGATCCAAGGCAGACCTCGCAATCCTCTGGCTCGAGGAGGCGAGACGCGGCAAGATCAATCAAACACCTCTGTGGCGCTACGTCTTCTTCTGCACGTGCGGGTAACTTTGGAAGTAGATCATTATGTCAACAGCAATGCATAAGTGTTGTATTTATAGCAAAACAAATTATGTGAACGTTCCCCGTAATTTTTTGCCAGGATCTTTAATGCAAAAGTTAGAGCCAGCTAGATCTGTCTCCCTCCTATTTTCATCTGTTATATCTATGCACGGACATTCCTATAAGAGCTGTGAAATGTACACAAAAATGGATAGCGCACGGCCCGTCTCAGTCTGGCTCCCCCCTGCTTTGGCGCCTTTTGACAGGACAGTTCATTCTTCTCCACTTACACCCGGTCCATCTTTCATTCGTTCAAGCAAACGTAAATATCAAATCATCCCACAGCCTCATGTATGGAAGCTGCTAATGAAGAACTGGAATTTGCTTTTGATCATGACAACTTTTACCATAATCCTTCCAGTTTATAACGATTACTTTTGTCTTGTCGTTTAATTTACCGGACATTGTTGTTTGCTCAGTACAAATGTGTTTTTTTTATATATATATATATATATCATAGTTTTTACTATGATATTCTTTTACTTTTTACTTTTCCAACATTTGTTTTCAGCAGTTTACAATCTCTGTCGGACACGAGCTCTTTGTTTGTCCACATCCCTGTTTTGATATGTTGGACACCTCCTTTCAATGGACTCATTGAAATGGAGAAATGAATATAAGCACACGTAGAACGAGCCGAATACATTAGTGCACTTTTTAGTCATGGGAAAAATTATTTTGGCAGAACGCACATGGCTGATGTTCTTGAACCTGTTTGCATGAGCAAAGAATCGGCGTCCTGCAGTCATGCAGTGTGTTTGTTTGTTTGGTAACACCTTGTTTGGTAACACCTCGGATTAGTTGCTTTAATTTGGGGTTATTTCTCACTCGTAGATACTTCGTCCTTTACGTCACAGTAATCGTAATGTAGCTTTAAGTTTCTCCGTATCCTGAGCTTAACAAGCAAATGGAACTACGTCTGCTCATGCAATCACCCATTATGTACATTTAAACTAAATCTACATATAAACAGGAGTACGAAAAAGTAGCCCAGAAGCCTGTTACTACCACACAGCAGTAGCTTCCATTGGCAAGAGTTAAAAAGAGCAAAATGTGCCAACATCCAAATATTAAGACACTTCTCTATGATAGTGTTTTTTTTTTTTAAGTATGGATCTGTACTGTACAGCAGTACATTGAAAAAAAGAAAATCTTCTCAATAGCACAGCATAGAGATCTCCAGTCGAAGGACCACAAACTGACATCACAGGATGCATAGGTCGTGTGAGGTAATCCGGGAAACGGCAGAGGTATTTTTGATCAGTGAAAATGAAAGTCAGCGGAGCCCAGCTCAGCAGAGAGGTCATTTGATTCAGCCAATCTGACTTGTGTGACCCGGTGCCACGGCTTGTGGCTTAAAGAACCCCGGTGACTATTAATTCTGCTGATGGCTGTCTTATCTCTGCTATGATTAGCTCCATACCATCTTGTACCCAGCGTCTCACTTGATGCATACTAATCTGGAGATGGATGAGAAAGGCTTGGGAGCATGTGTCTGCTTGCTGCAGATTACTTGGTAAGAAACGGAACGAGCATATAAACTAATGCATCCCAAAAGGCAAATATTATGACACACTATTCATTAGTAAAAAACTAAATGGGCAAATTACTTGACTACTGTCTGGTCACTTGAGGGCATGTCCCTTCTACCTACAATGGAGTTTACAGTGAATTGCCAGTAAACGTAATCTCCCTGCATAGAAAGCTGTTTACACTTTTACAGGCTGTTGCCTCTAGATTTCCCCTTGTGTCTTTCCATCGTTTTCTTCTTTTGCGTGCTGCGATCCGCACAAAAAAAAGAAAGGGGCATATTTTTTGCTTTTCTCAACTAGATTTCAGCTTGTGATAATGCCTTTGTTTTGTCAGCGTGACAGAGGAAGAGTCTGAGTCAGAACGTCTGACTCAGAGGAGTCAGAGGAGCCCTCTGTGAAGCTTCACAAGTCAGATGTATTGATGACAACACCCCTGTTAATCTCTCCTGATAGCTGATAGATTGGTTATTATGAGTCGATAATGTCAGTAAACATTGTTGAGGAAAATGTGGTTGGATTTCATCAAGCTTGATTATTTTTGAGCTAGAGAAGCAGGTCAGGCAAAGTTTTTGTGGAGTGTCATTATTTGGGAAGAGCTGGCCCTCACAAACCTAAATGAATTTGTAACTACAGTTCTTTGGTTGTAGTGAGTATTTTGAGCCAGTACCCGGAATTCTTGTCAAAGTTAGTCCCGTTTACACAAGCACTGATTTACCTGCTCCCCTGTTACAGTCTCACTACAAACTGCTAGCCTTTGAGCTTCACTCCTACTTTTTCTTTTTTCTTTTTGCCCACACTATCACACAATCTAATAAACAACCATTTTGCAAATCAAATCAAGGGTTTGTTCAGTCATTTATGCAAATGCAACCACAATTCCAATTTTTTTCAGGCCGACTTGTCGGACTTGTTTTGGAAGTGAAGTTTTTAAAAGATCACCAAATGGTAGATATTTTTCTTTCAATCAAACAAAAACAACAATAAAAACAAAAACAAGCTGGCCTCATGGGGCGTTTCTTTGGCTGTAATCTGACTGTGTCGTATGGGCAGTAGATGCAAACAATACGTCTTGCGGCTGAGTGTTGCATGATTATGCACAACTACTCAGGGACCCCTTACTCTGACCCAGAACCTGAAGGCTGTCAGGACCGGTAATTACAGGGGCTGCTTTGTAAACCAGGCACATCCATGACCGCTTTTAGTGAACAGTCACACCCATCCTTGGAATTCCTGGAAGAGAACATTACTGGTTTGGCTGTGTCGAAGTGCCTACTGTAATTATGTGGCCTTTAATTGTGCTCCGTTAACACCGTCCGATTGGGGATGCGCTGCGACCAGAGACGCAGGACGCATCTCTTGTCTGCATATATATAGCCGGCTGTGTTTGACATATTTAATGAAAGATGCTTTTTCCCCCCATTACTTCATCCCTCACGGATCGCAGTGGGTTTACAGAAGAAAGGATGGGTTGTATGCTTGGGTGATCCGTAAACAAAAAGTCCCATGTGTATATGCGTAGCGTCTGTGTGTGGTTAGCATAATTCAGCACATGTGTGCACTTATAGGAGTCAACATGCAGACTTGCGCATATTGCTTAGGCGCTTCCTGCTAAAACCAGAAACTTGGCTGAAATAATAATCTTTAAAGGGGTCTTTTCTTTGAGTTTTCCTCTTCGACCAAGCTGCATCCCAAAACGGGTGGTTTGAATGAAAGTTTCCCACAAGACAGAACAGAGCCTTTTGTTTCACTCCATTGCACCCCTGATGGCGCCGTCCCGGCTTTGCTCACCTTACACATCACAGCAGGATTACCTTTAGCCAGTGCTCTTATCAGAGGAAGCCGGGTTAAAGCACCAAACATCCAGGGATTGAATTCCGGCCGAGATAAGTTGACCAGTGTGCCTTAAGGCTGCCATTAAGAAACTCTGCCTCATTCATCCTCACCATCAAATTCCAGGGATTCTTCTGTCTTCCCTCACCAAGCAAAGACACACACACAAAGGAATGCAGACAACTGTGATAGTCTGCGTGTGAGGAGGTGGCACAGCATTCCAATTTCACATTTCTCAGATTTTGAAAAGTCTCTCTAAAAAGCCTAAAAGGAATAAGGAGGAAGGACCAAAATAATCAATCCCTATTGTCAACTATTTACTAAGGCCAGTCGTTCATCCTTCAGGTCCATAAAACCTTCTTTTTTAAAATCCATTTTCAAGATTGCGGCAAAAAAAGGCTTTTACACAAGAAATGTGAAGCTCAAATGAAGTAAAACTCACTGTTATAGGATTCAAACAACTTGTCCTACCCTACATTTTTGTCTTGGTTTCATAAAACCTTATGTGGCCAACAACACACCACCCATTTCACCAATTGTTTGACCAAAGCTGGATAGCACATTTCACCATTCAGGGGCCTGCGTCACCACCTGTCGCAGCTACAAGTTGAAGCGATTGTTTTCTGAGTGACGTTTGTTGCTTCTCGCATTGTTGTGGAGGAATTTCGGCCCACTCCTGTTTACAATGTCGCCTCAGTTTTTGACATTCGGGAGCATTCATTCACGCACGGCTCTCTTACGGGGTTATGTTAAGGTCTGTTCTTTCCTTATTAGTTAATCTGTGACATGGCTGCGGTCGGCTTGGGATTGTCGCCCTGTCGAGCGACTCGGTGGGGGCCAAGCTGAAGCTGCTGGATGGATGGCGTCGCATTTGCCTTTTAGAAGTCCCCGGCGAACAGAGAAGCTCAGAAACTTTTAAGATGCGCACTTCCTGTTGTGGAAAAACAAGCTCCATTCACCTTCCATACAGTTGGTATTACATTTAGAATTTTTGGAAATGAAATGGCCCAAAAAATTTTTTTTGAAAGGGTTAATTAATCATTGGGTGTGTCTTTGGAATGGATCGAGCTATGTTGTACAGCAGTGTTTATTAGCAGCACTAGCAATCCAGGTGGTTGCCGCTACACTCTTATCCTCTCGACTCAGACATTTCCCATCAGTTTGGCATTATGTCCAGATGACAGACAGTGGTGATGTCTCTGGGGACCAGTGCATTGTGAAGAGGCCATAAAACGACACGTCAGGTTGTCAAACATGTCTAATTTGACTGTGGATGATTCACTATCTCAGTTTTAATTCTAATGTTTGAACGTCACGATTGCAAGCGGCAAGCTGTAATCATCCCCTTGCGTGGTGGACAGCCGTATTGATTTATTTCGATATTTTGTTTTTCTGTATAAACACACTCCCGTTTATCCCCATTTCCCTCTGTGCTACATAACCGGCTCTGCCTCAGGGGCTTTGCAGATTTCTCCACGTTATTTAGTCTGTTGCATTTTTGCTGCAAAGGATTTTTGTTCTGTGAATTCTTCTCGAATGATGGCACAATGTTTTGTGTAATTTCATAATATGTCTAAGCCCCTCTCTCTGTCCATCACACACACTTAACAGATTCTTGACTGGCTGGCATGCGGAGCATTTGTTAAGGCCAAGTTGTCTGTGGGTAAGGGCTCAGCAGACATTCTGAAAGAATTAGACATAACTCCAAGAGGTGACAGACAAGTTTTGTTTTTCTTTTTTTTTCTTTCTTAAATCCCTCTGCGTTCTTTGTCCTCCTGGAACTGTAGCCATTGTGATATCTGTCTCAGTTCTAAGTCAACACAATGCTCCAAGTATCAAGAGGCGACTAACGTGATAGCTCCCTGATCGGCGTCATCCGCCCAGTCATTGTGTGGCTGCTGTGCAGTTTCTCATCGGGGGGGCAGCAAAGCATTTGATAAGTCTTGTCTTTTCCAGGTCAGTTAACAAAGGGATGCCAAACATTCCTTTTGTCTAAAATGGTCCTGTTGTGTCAGTTGATCCAGCAACTTCCATAAGGTTAGCCACAAGCTGTGTTTGGGCTAGCTCTACCAGAATACCAAAGCAGAACTGGACTCATTCATGAACACCAAAACTGTTCCCTTTTTCCTCCTCATTGTCGAAAGACGCTGACCTTTTGTTGTGCGCACCACCCAGCCTGAAACTGCTCGGGAACCCTCAAGAGGCTGGGCTGCCGCAGTTCAGCACGTCGGTTTTTCAACCTGGCTCCTCGCAGTCTTCCCTTTATGTTTGCTTGATATTTTTTGTTGGCTTTGGTTAATTTGTGTACGTATGACTAAATCTTTTTGCATATTTTTTCTGGTAATATTGTTATATCCCACAACTGCAGGGGGAGCCAGAGAACCGAAAAAGGCCTTTGTTACTTTAATGGCGTAGCTGGCTATTGCTACTGTGAAAAGGACTTTATGGAACACGTAAAGAAAAAATTAAGCTTAAGCTTTATGAAAACTATGGACAATGTTGGAGAATGTTGTGTATTCCAGTGCTTATGTGTCTCAAAGTAAAGTAATGGCTCTTAAATTGTGTCAAACTGTATTAATTAAGCTATGCTCCCATCCTCGGTTCATCCCTTAAGGACACATAGACGGTCACTGGGGACTAATTCTGTCCTTCTTTTGGAAGATTTAACTCTTTAAATCTTGCAGATCAATTTCATCCATGTTCCCAGTGACCACTGCGTGATGCAATGTCGTGACCAGCAACGTCTTTGTCAATAGTGGAAATTGGAGAGGTTGCTTTCCATAACATGTTTATCCATTGACATTTATTTTGAGAAGTCTCCATTGAGACTTCTTCCTCCCAGGAGGAGGAAAATCAAGGATTTATTTAATACCGCTGCTAACAAAGCTTTACCCCCCCCCCCCCCACTTTGTCAGGCCTCTGATTTTCAGGCCACACTGACTGGCTGTTTGACTCATGCATCAAAGTAAACAGATAAAAAAGATGGAACAGGTAAGCCATACGGAGCTGGGGAAACACGGCAATCTGGTTGTGATTTCTACACATTATCAAGGTCTTTCTCTGCCGTAGGAGACTGTACTGGTGCCCTTACTGACCCGGCCAGCCCGAGAACCGGAACATTTGAAGTTAAGAAATACAGAGGAAGTTATACCGCATTCACTGGATTTCCACAGTCGGCTGTAGACACCAAAGCCTCTAAAACGGGGGGAAAAACAGAAGGAGCGTGGAAACCTCAGTTCCTTCAGTTTCTCATTTGTGGCACTTTGAAGCCTCTGTTGTGTTGAGTGTGGCCGACTTAGATTTTGTAATTTTCTCATGTCTAAAATGCAGCAGAAAGTTCTTTATAAATAAAGAACTTTCTTCCTCTTGGGGGAGAAAAGAGGAGAAAGTGCGGCCAAACTTGAGACAAACCATCTGGTTTTGGAGTCTTGGGTTCAAATGGTCAGCTGAAAGTAAAATATTAAACAGATTGTTGATCAGCTTTAAAAAAGAAAAAGAAAAGACTTACACTTTCCAGATTCTTTAAAAGGCATGATTTCAAAAAGTTCCCTTTGTGTCGACCAATCAAAACTAACAGGAGGAAGCCGTTGAAATTCAGTTGTTGGTGACACTTTTAACGTTGTTCGTAGACCTTCCCGTAGCTCAGATATTTGACACCCAAATCAGAACGTATCCAAAAATGTAAAAGTGAAGTGATCTCCCTCTAAGAGTCAGTGGCTCAGAGAGCAAGATCCAAAGCAATCAATGCTGACAAAATGGGGTAATCAGATAAAAAGATGTCGACTCAGCTGCAGTGCGTTTTGTGCCGTTACTGGTAGGACAGCCAAGTGTGTTGGGGGTTAAACTTGTAAAATCCCAGCCGTGAGTCGACGGCGAGTGCAGCCTCGACCGAGGCGAAAGGCCGGTGTTTTTATTAAACAGCTGTGCTGTCATCGGTCTAGACATCTGCCTTTATCTGCTTTTGTTGTGCCGCTGAATGGTGTAAACCGTCCGAGCCCGGATCCTCACCACCACAACCCTGTGTGTGTGTGTGTGTGTGTCTGTATGTGTGTGCAGGATGCTGTTTTCCCATCACGCTCACCTGAAGCTGGAGCTTTAGTTTCTTAACTTACCTTACTGCCTCTATGGGTGGAAGAGGCCCATAGATCTGCATCCTGAAGAGCTCATGGGCTGCCTATGTTCTCTTTTCCACAAAGTCATTTTTTCTTCCCTCTATTTCTGATCAAACCTTGTGTCTATTGCATAGTTGGTCCACAGGGGATGCAGTTAAGATTTAAAACTCTCTTTTGCTCAAAGGCCAGGAAGTGGCATCCTTGTCATGTATTTTTGTTTTCCTTGTTTGTTTCCCCACTTTTCTTTATCAAATTGCTTCCATTGTTATTTCTTCTTTCTTTATTACTTCCTTTTCTTTTTCACCTGATTTTTGTCGTTTCACTTGCGGGCTCATTTCTACAGGTCAACCGAAAAATGCTGACGCGACCAGAATGGAATCCAGTGGCGTAAGCTTCATAAACAAACGGGTGCATTCTGCTGCGTCTGTGAACAAAATTTTTTTTTTTTTTTTTTAACAACTAGAATTGAACCCACTCACATATCTGAACTGGCTAGCTTTCCTGGAAAGACAGTTGATGTAAGCCGCTTCATTTCACTCAGAACGGGACATCGAGCGATGCTCGATTACAACAAACTGCATCCACTAAAAGTTACTGTTACATTCTAGACTCACACTAAATCATATGAAGAATCATGTAAAGCTTTTGTGAAGAATGATACGGGCTCAGCATTGCAGGCTCCCGGGGTCCGTATCCCACTGGCTTCTCTCTCCAGTTGTGTTTTCCCACTGCTCTACTAAACTACCATTATCTTAGCACTAAAGGCGGCTTCTTTGGCTCCAAACTGTTCTGTTTCTCATCAGTTTCTGATTCACCTCCACTGCCTCCTGCTCCTCCCCTGCCTCAGCAGTGCCCACTTTGATGTCCTTTCCCTTCCTCCTGCTGCAGGCCTGCTTCAACCTGCCTCTAAAGCTCCTGCGACACATCCACTCCGGGTGAAGCTTGGGGGGGGCGGGGGGGGGTCGGATCTTTAGTGAGTTCTCACCTCCAGAAATATGCCGGAGTGGCTTGGTAGGAGGCAGGGCCGGTTAGAAAGAGAAGAGAGTCGGCCTTTTGTTTGCATGTGAAGCCTCCAATCATTCAGAATAATTGCATAATAACTATTTTTGTGTTTACATAGCAGTACTTTGTGTTTTAGTGGAAAGAAGCGAACACAAAGGAACAGAGGTCACCGGCAAATGCTCTCACATGGGCCGAATAGGACGCACCCTGGAGCCGATTCTTCAAAGTGATGGCCGCATCCAGTCTGGCCGATTTTGGACGTCTTCAGGACACCGTGTAGAAAAGCACCAGGGCTGCGGCGCACGTGTTAAAAGCGCAGTAAGGAGGCTAAAAGCTGGGATCCATTATATTGCAGACGTCCAGTGGAATGCTGATGCGCCGCGCACCCACTGACCCCTCCACGTCGGCCCACCCTTCACTGTCAGTCCGGGGTTGTGTTTAGGCGGCCGAAGACCAGACGTCAGGCAGGGAATCTCTCCCGCTGCCTGGCCCGTCCCACAACCACGCATTGTCCCATTGCAAATGCACACCTTTCCAGCTCAAGCCCCCCCCATCCCAAGAGGTCAGAAGGTGAGATGGAGTGGTGCAGCCGAAGGGGGCTCGTAGCGGGGAAAAGAACATTCTGTGCCAGTGAAACGCAGCCCTGGTCTCCTCCTGCTGAGCACAAACAGCCTGCTGAACGGTCGGTGGGACCACGCGGTCTGGAGGTCCTGATTGGCTTTGCGCAGAAGCCAGGAGGCGGGTCACTTCCAGACGGCCCAAAAAAAAAAAGGAAAAAGACATCAGATTTGTGAAATGTCACAGTACCATTGGGTTTGGACGTTTCCTCTTGTCTTTTTAAACATTAAACTTGGACCTTGACTTCTAGAAATGAGTCCTGTCTCAGGGAGATTTAGGGGGCAGATTAATTGTTAACGAGCAAACCTCGTCAGTTGGCAGTGTGACGGGGGGGAGGTTCTGCTTTTTAGTGTTGCGGTTGGAAGTTTGAATTGCGATTGTCTGACAGGCAGTCAGTTGAACCAGGTCTCGCTGTTCTCTGTGCCGTCATCCTGTAAACACCGCATAATTTCCCTACGAGCTCCACTTTGTTTGGTTCTTGTTTAAACACTGCCTCGGGCTAACGTAAGCAGATGACATAATCAAAAGGTTTATTACTTCATCCAGTTGTTCCTGCCTTACATATCCCGGTCCCTTTCTTTACAGCTTACCGAAAACACACACACACACACACACACACACACACACACAAAGGATTTTCCACAGTGACACACACAGGGCTGTCCATAGTCGGCTTGAGCTGGCCTGCTTATGTGGAACCAGAGAGTTACCGGCAGCTGAGGCTGGTGGAAAGCTCACCTGTGTGGTAAAGGCGTCAGCGTTTACCGCCACCCTGCTTCATTTAAATTCCTCTGCTGCAGAGAGAGAGGGGGCCATCAAAAGGTGTGGTTCCACATCTGTTAGGCTGCTGTTTTTTTTCTTTCCCCCCCCCTTCTTCAGAACCTCAATCAGTTTTTTCCCTGCCCAACAGTTACAATATCCTCCAGTTTAAAGGGACACCACAGCAACCAGAAGAGTTATTTGCGGCCGCGCGCGTCGGAAAACCTGGAGCGGAGACGCTTTTTTATCTGGGCCGGACCTCAGCGGGCTTTCACACCCGACTTTTCTAAGAGCTTCTTCCTTTTGTCTGTTGGACGTGGGCCTCTGTGCTTCATTTGTATTATTTTACACAAAAGAAACAAGAGTATTATTTTTGTTGTTTGGATCTGAGGCAGCCTGCTCGTCCACCATGAGAGGCTCTTGACGTTTCACAAGTTCCAGTGAAGGACGCGGTGTGTTTGCTTGCGTATGCGGCGTCAGTCATTTTCCGTAAATGTGAATTATTTGCTGGGGCCCCGGGCCAGTCGTGTCATGGCAAAGGTTTATTCAAGCTCACGACGCAATGGTTGATTTATTTGTTATCGTTTGTGTTTGCTCAAGTCATGACAGGAAGTTTGTTTCTTTCTGGGCGCTAGATGTATAATTGAAATCACAAGAATGGGGATTTGAAGCCATTTCTAAGTCAACTCACAACCTTATTTCTTCTATTGGAACAATTCTTTTCTGAACTTGTTTTGTGGTCAGTATGAAGAATTTTTGTTAAATTTCCACTCCAGACCAAGGTCACATATTCAGAGGTCTGCTTTGATCCGTCCAAGTATTTAGAAAAATCCCTCCTGTTATTCTTATTAGAATGAAGACACCTGAAAAATGTCAGTTTGCCTAAAGGTGCTCAAACTGATAAGCATTTTTTACCCAGTAACTTTCAAAATCGCTCAACTTTGCTGCAGTAAAGCACATGTCAAACACTGAGTTGTGCTCTGTGATTACACTCAGTGCATTGTCAGAATGGGCAGTTGTTTAAACGGAACGCTTTTCCCCCCCTTACTTTATAGGTTTATTCCATAGTCTCTGGCGTTCACTCTCCAATGAGGCTGTGTCAAAGCTTTCCACAACAAAAAGGAAAAGTCTACTCGTATGTGATTGTAAACGGACCAGCATGCACTGAACTTACTGAAAGAGGAAAATTGTCTTTCCAATTTTGTATCTAAAAGTAACCACGTGATTCCTCAAACTGTTTTTCTTTTCTTTTCATATCAAGCTGAAGGTTTTGGACCGCTGGCACAGATCAGAAGGGGAAAATCTTAATAGACTGCCTGGATGGCCATGAATAAAGCAGTTTTCCCCCTCTTTGCCCTGTGGTCAAACATCTTAGTGGTTTGGGTTTCCTAAAGGAGAAAGTTTTAAGCCTGCACACGTCATAAGATGCCCGCTCTGTTCCTGTCTTATCACCAGAGTGCCCAGAGAGGTGTGGACGGCGGGCGTGCACCACGGACGGCGAGTGCTGCCACCCTCAGTGCCTGGGCAGCTGCACGCTTCCGGGCAGCGACTCTGCCTGCGCCGCATGCATGCATTACTACCATCAAGGGCGCTGCGTGGCGGACTGCCCCCCGGGCACCTACAGGTTTGAGGGCTGGCGTTGCATCAGCGCCAAGCTTTGCTCCAAGGTCCATCTCCCAGACTACGACACCTTCGTCATCCATGGAGGGGAGTGCATGCCCGAGTGCCCCTCTGGGTACACAAGATCTACCCCAAACAGGTGAGCTTGCCTCGAGTCCAACAGCATGGGCTGTTTAGCATCCACTGACTAAGACTTTTTTTGTTTTTTCCATCAATCATGAGTTCCACTATAAGTTGGCGGTATGGTTAACAACAGTTAGTGTTGTGCTGTCAAAGCTGGACACTCCAAAGCAAATGTAGCTGAATTAAAATAAACCATTCAGCCATTGTTTTGTGCTAAAATAACAATAAAAAAGGGAGCTTTTACTTCCACGGTGCAGCTGCTCCTTGGTAGAAAATAGAAAGTCAGCAGAGGTGCTAAAAGTCGAGTAAAGTAAGTCGGTAAAACAACACTGTACATTTCCTGTCTCCTTCCTCTCCCCCTCTGTCTGTCCGACTCCAGCATGCACTGTAGAGCCTGCGATGGTCTGTGTGATAAAGAGTGTGAGGGGAAGGTCATTGACTCCATGGATGCGGCTCAGTCTCTCAAAGGCTGCACCGTTATCAAAGGCAACCTACATATCAACATCCGCAGAGGCCGTAAGTACCGCAGTGTTCCACAGCAGCCCCACGCTGAGTATTCTCCGAAGAACACTGAGAAGTTTCTTGATTTTGATAAAGCCCGTTGGCCACATACTGTTGAAGCTGGCCACGAAAAGGAGCCAACAGATTGTGTCACATTGGGACACCCTCTGGAGACTCCACAACGTGTGAATAATAAATGACTATTTGTATTAAAAAGAATATAAGAAAAGGATGAAAAATTGCAAGATTATTGTGAATATTTTTCCATTACACTTTCTGTGTGGTTTTCTTTTGCAAAGCTGACCCCTCTCTCTCTCGCTCACTCTCTGACTCTGTCTGTGCTTTCAGAAAACATGGTGGCGGAACTGGAGAGTTTCACAGGTCTGATCCAGAAGGTGACGGGTTACGTTCGGATCACGCACTCGCACACCCTGAGCTCCCTGGCCTTCCTCCGGAGCCTCAGATACATCTATGGAGAAAAGCTTCTGGAAGAGTACGTTCGCACACACGCTTACTCAAAAAACGTCAACTAGTTCCGAATTTGACTGCAAACAAGACAAAGATGTCACTCCGCCGTCTCAACCTGATCTTACTAGTTCCACTATTACAAATTTAAAAGTAGTTTATTTTACGAGATGCTGCCAAACAAATGTAATCACCCGAGCTGTGTATGTGGGTGAGTTTTAGGATAACATGGAAGGATTTAATGATTTAGAAACTGTACCTTTTTTTTTTAGAGGCATAGTCATTTTGAGCTTGGACTGCATATAGGGCGCCTCGTACAAAAAGTGGAGCCGTCTTGTTATAAAAGATCAATTTACAGTCTCACCAGCCTCCTGATTTAAGATTGGATCTTTGGATTAGCTTGGCTCTGTGTTGCACATGAAAACATTGTTTTTTGCTTTTGAAAACCACAGTAGGTTTTAACCTGTTTTTTTTAAGGAACCATTGATAAGCCGTCCAGTCCACTGGAGTCAGGAAATCACCGTGTGTACAGAGTTGCGAATATTTAGGCTTTCTCACACATTTCCTGTGTTCACATAAACACAAGAGCCAGATGCTTATATGCATGTAAACACAAAGAGAGGCTGCTGACTGCTCAACTGAAGTCGTAGAAAGACTGCCACTGGAAGCAATCAAATTGTATTCAGTCATTTGGATTAAGTGTATAAAAAGAGCAGGAAAAGCCTGACTGATTGTGGAATCTGCGGTTTCTGTGGACGTTACTGGGATCGGATCTAACGTTTTTTTTTTCTGTGGCAGTTTACTGTCCCGATATCTGTGCATCTGTCCTCACCCCTTCTTTCTTTGCTTAATCTGTAACAAGTGTGAGGAAACTTACTTAACCCTCATATTTCTAGCAGAGTACAGCCAATGGCAGATAGAGCAGACACAGACCTTGAATGCAGCATAACCTCAGCAAAGGCTCTCTCAGGGTCTTGCAAAGGCCTTCACTCCCTCTTTCAACTGTTTGTCTTTGAGTTCACGGGAGTCTAACTGTCCCAAGGCCCACATTACAGTCATTCCTTGATGTCTGGGTGTTACCCAGTGAATCATAAAAAAAACAAAAAAACTTCTCAGTTCAAAAAGCAGTCCCATGTTAATCGGATTTGCCAGGTGATTTTATTTTATTTTATCCAGCTTCCGAGAAGTCTCTCTGCTGTCCCAACTGTACGATTTACCTGTTAGCTGAAAACAGAGAGCCACTAAAAAAAGGAGGTTTGCTCTCCGTCTGGCATGAATCACTGCGCGCTCCATCCACTGACAGAGAAAAGAACTCTACAGGACTACACTGTTGTTCATTCATCGCATCGTTTCCTTTTCCCCAACAGCACGTATGCCTTCTCAGCGTATGACAACCAGCAACTCCAGTACCTTTGGGACTGGAAGCAGCACAATCTCACCATAAGAAATGGAAAGCTGTTCTTCAGGGCCAACCCGAAGCTCTGCGTGTCCGAGATCCGCAAGATGTGGGACAAGACGGGCATCCGGGGTCGCTTCGATGAGACGGACTTCCGCAACAACGGCGACAGAGCCAGCTGTAAGGGTCAAAAACGGCATTTAAACTGCCATGTCTGGCATATGCACAGGGGTCGCTTTAATTTAGGAGCAGTTTGCAAACACTTCCTCTGAGCCTCCTGCTCCTCTGCACCATATGTCAGTATTTACTGCATCACACTTTCAACAAGACTAATTGCCGCCTGTTATAGCAAACACACATTGAACTACTTTAGAGGCACCCGTTCACGTGTCTCCCTGCCGCCCCCCGTAGGTGAGAGCACTATCCTGCAGTTCAAGAGCAACAGCACCAGCAGCACAAGGATCAAGCTGACATGGCAGCGCTACCGACCCCCCGACTACCGAGACCTCATCAGCTTTATCGTCTACTACAAGGAGGCGTAAGTTTTTCTCACCTCAAGGGTTGCCACTGCCTTTCCCTGCCTGAGATGGCAGCTCAGACTTCCCTGTCTTTGCTTGTTAGTCGGCTTCTTTTAAGGCAATAATCAGTGCATCGAACCTGGATTGCCATCTTTAAATGTAAGAACAGCAGGTTTGCTGTCTAATCTCATACTCTATCCACACCTTTTACATAGAGACCATGTGTGAAAAGAAAAAAGAATCCTCTAAATAGTATTTTTTTTTCAGTGATAAATGTTAAATAGACTTAAATGTTTAAATATTCAGTTTTTTATTTCTTAAACTCAACACAACAGCCTTTTAGCAGACGCCACCCCTCTTCTCTTCCAGGCCGTTCCAGAACATCACAGAGTTCGAGGGGCAGGATGGCTGCGGCTCAAACAGCTGGAACATGGTGGACGTGGAGCTGAGTCCGGACAGAGACTTGGACCCTGGAGTCCTGCTCTCGGGCTTGAAACCTTGGACGCAGTACGCCATCTTTGTCAAAGCTATCACACTCATGGTGGAAGACAAACATATGCCCGGCGCAAAGAGCAAAGTGGTGTACATCCGCACCACCGCATCAGGTGAGTGTGAGCGAGGCACCTTTTTTTCTCTGCCGTTGCATGATTAGTACAGTCAGAAGGACCACAAGGTTCCACCAAAAAGTGTGATGTCTTTTTCACATTTTAAGACACCGTGTTATAAAGTAACTTCGTAGCGCATGGTCAGTCGCAAAAATTTCTGATTCCAATTTTTATTATTATTCAGAAAAAGTCCACTTAGTTTCATGCAGACTTAAATTAATCTTCCACCTTAAAAAAAAAAAATCTTCACAGCTATAGCTGTGTCTGCCCACGTTTCTGTAATTATATTGTGACCAACCGCACACACAGCTTCGTCTGACTGAACCCCTTCAGTTTTTCATATTAGCTTACTTTTAGTTCACTTGCCTGAGTCATTACTAGCTCCTAGTGGTAAACACTGATTATAGCATTATATCCTTTGATCATTAATGAATTTAGAGTAGCACGGCACACCTACATGACCGCATGATGCCATCCATAATGTTAAGCGAAATCTTTGTAAAAAAAGAAAAAGAAAAAAGCACAAAAACAAGCTCAAATCCAGTCACACCCAAATTCACATGTTTGATATTAATATTCTCAACTTGCTGGAAGGTAAATACTGTCTCCTTTTGGGATAACGTCTCCATTGCACTATTATAGCGTTTCTGGATCCATTTATTTTGAAGTAAACAAAAGCTGCAACTCAAAGACACTGATGAAGGCTGATTTACAAACACTGTAATGTAATTAGATGAAGCAGAGGACTGCGTTAATTGAATCCAGCCACAGCGTAAAGACATCGCGGTGCTGTGAGGTCAGGGAAACGCAGCTGCACTGGCAGACGGAGCGTCCCAGCCCCAAAGAGAGTGCTTTCCCAGCCATCCCTTGACTTTTGTCTCTGTTTCCCAGCGCCCTCCATGCCTCAGGATGTGCGAGCGTACTCCAACTCCTCAACTCAGCTGGTGGTACGCTGGTCACCCCCCATCTCACCCAACGGCAACCAGACTTACTACTTGGTAAGATGGCAGCAACAAGCTGAAGACCGAGAGCTTTACCAGCACAACTACTGCTCCAAAGGTATGGAACCACTCGCTCTCACACTTCCAATCACCATTCCCTGTTATTCAGTCCAACGCACTGAACAGCCCTCCCTTTTTCCGACAGAGCTGAAGATCCCCAGAAGGATCGCTGCCGTTGGTGTTGGAGACCAAGAAGAGGACACAAAGCCCACCAAACCCGATTCTGACGGGGCAGATAAGGGCCCCTGTTGCCCATGCCCCAAATCGGTGGAGGACCTGGAGGCTGAAGCCGCTGATGCCTCCTACAGAAAAGTCTTTGAAAACTTTCTGCACAACTCCATTTTTACCCCGAGGTATAAAGCCCCACCAGCAAATAGATTTTCTCTCAAGCATTGTCTGTGCTTTCGATGGGTTCACCGTGGGCATTGTTATAGTTGTAATGGAGTCCTTGATTATTGTATCCTTCCCGCTTTCCTCTTAATCGTGTTCGGGCAGCCGTCCTATTGGAACCAGCTTCCTGCCTTGAACCTCAGACATCTGCATCACATTATCTCTCTCGGTCTCTTCGCATACGCACAACATCCCAGCCCCAGCTAATGTAAACTAGTTCTCAGGATGTTTTGCCGAAATAGGAGAAAGGACTGGATGTACTTACTTCTAAAGATTAACCTCAGGTGTTCCAGATCTTCCGGTCCCTCTTCAGCTTTACTCCGCTTCCCTACACACACGCTCTCCGAGATATAGCCTGCATCTCTAAAAACTTAATGGCTGTTTCACAACTTTTGGATGGAAAACATTTTTTTCATTTGCATTAAAAAGAGGTACAAAAAAGAGTGAAAAGTAAAAAGGGGTTAAAAAGTGAAGCATCTCATTTGTAATCTTTCATGGAACTCAGGGTTTGGTGTATCATGCAGTATAGTTTGAAGGGGGGTATTTTTTTCCTTCTTTCCGTCATTTTCAACTGTCCCCCCCCTCTGCATCTGTCGTTATGTCATCACCACTTAGGCCAGCGGACCGGCGGCGCAGAGA
Source organism: Menidia beryllina (assembly GCA_013363375.1). NCBI lineage: Eukaryota > Metazoa > Chordata > Actinopteri > Atheriniformes > Atherinopsidae > Menidia > Menidia beryllina. The sequence goes on along the minus strand of JABUIW010000020.1, from coordinate 16,146,169 downwards.
TCTTTTTGGGGTTGCCAACTCCACCCAGCGCCTCCGCCAGCACGTCAACAGCAGCGCTGCTCCCCCGCTCCAGGGCACCAACGTTAACGGCACGGCCGCCGACCAGGAGCCGGCCGACCGAGAGTTCCAGTTTCTGGAGCAGTCGGTGATGGAGCGCGAGCTGCAGATCTCCGGGCTGAAGCCCTTCACCGTCTACCGCATCGACATCCACGCGTGCAACCGGCAGGTGTGGCGCTGCAGCGCGGCCGAGTTCGTCTTTTCCAGAACCAAACCCGCAGGTCAGAACACGGCGAGCACACAAGCGAGGGCGGCCGACGGGTCGGCGCAGACAGCGTTCGCTGTAACCTTTTCTTCTCTCCGGCTGTCCAGACAAGGCCGACGACATCCCCGGGCCGGTGACCTGGGAGGGCCACGAGGACTGGGTGTTCCTGCGCTGGCCACAGCCTCCCCACCCCAACGGGCTCATCCTCATGTACGAGATCAAGTTCAAACTGGCCACTGAGGTAGGACCATGTCAGCACACCTCTCTATCGCTTTTTTTTTTGTTGTTTCGTATAGTTTTGCTTTGGTTGAAGAGCTCAAGTTCGGAAACATGAACACTTGCCACTCTTCTGCTCCAGCAACTAGATATGAGACGATTATTTATCATCACTGAGGCAAAGAGGCTCTGGCTCAGTAAAGTAGATAAGTACAAATAAAAAACAGGAGGCCCACAGTTGTTGAAATGCGATTGTTTTTTTTTTTTAATGTTTTCGTCAGACTGAGAAGCACGAGTGCGTATCGAGGCAGACGTATCGGACCCAGCAGGGCGTTCGGCTGGCCAACCTCAGTCCAGGAAACTACTCTGTCAGAGTGAGGGCCACGTCGCTGGCGGGCAACGGCTCCTGGACGCACACCGTGGATCTCTACGTGGCCGAAAGTAAGACGCACGCTCACCAGCGTTGGTTAAAGCCGTGTGCGCGTCGTGCAACGTTGTGTGACTGATAAAACCATTTGCTTCGACAGGATACGAAAATGTCCTCTATGTGATGATCTTCGTTCCCATTGCCATCGTCATCCTAATCTGCTTTCTGGTCGCCATGCTGGTTATTGTCAACAAGAAGAGGTGCGTGCACCGGGACTTATTTTTCTAACATACATCCACAGATCGGTCTACTAAAACAACAAAAGCACAGCACGCGATAATCTTGCAACAAAAAACGCCTTTTACTTATTTGAATGACTTTTTGAATGATTTATTTCTTTATATTACAGGAACAGCGACAGGCTTGGAAACGGAGTCCTGTATGCCTCAGTCAATCCGGAATACTTCAGCGCTGCAGAAAGTTAGTGACTTGTGTGTGTGTGTGTAGTGTGTGAAACATCAGTGCAAAACCCCATCAATGTAAAAATAAAAAACGCATATTAATATAACAATTTTTTCTGAAGTGTATGTACCCGATGAGTGGGAGGTGGCTCGGGAGAAGATCTCCCTGAGCCGGGAACTCGGCCAGGGGTCGTTCGGCATGGTGTACGAGGGCGTGGCAAAGGGCGTGGTCAAAGACGAGCCGGAGACGCGCGTCGCCATCAAGACCGTCAACGAGTCGGCCAGCATGAGGGAGCGAATCGAGTTTCTGAACGAAGCCTCCGTCATGAAGGAGTTTAACTGCCACCATGTGGTGCGTACTGGGGCATATTTGCATGGTTGATGTGGGCTTGGGCCGACTTCAGCACTGTGACTTCAGCACTGTAACGAGCAGAAATCGGGAGCACGTGTCAGTCGGTCAGTGATCAGTCTCCCCTGTTGCAGGTTCGTCTCCTGGGAGTGGTCTCTCAGGGCCAGCCCACCCTGGTCATCATGGAGCTGATGACCAGAGGAGATCTGAAGAGTTACTTGCGCTCACTACGGCCTAAAGAGGTAAGCGAATGGTTGTCCTGCACTGCGCAGAAAGCAGGTGCGGAACAACATTTCAGACAGGAAGCATGAAGGATTTTGAGATTTTTTAATTTTAGTCGGCTTTGAAGCTTTTTTTTTAAGTAGACGGCTTAGCTAAAGACACAGGAAAGGGAGGTAACCCTATCTAGTCATCCAGCGTGACCTCACATTTGCAAAAGCACCCAGTTTGTTATGGCGGCTTGTCGACAGGTTTGGCAGCTGTTGTGTGGATTACAAGACCACAGTGTTGTGTTAACAGACGAGGAACAAAGCCACAGACTTTGGTGCAAGTGCTGTCATTTTGCTCCCCGTCTGATCTCACTTCTCTGTCTTTGGGCGCGCGCAGCAGCAGTGGTCCAGCCTGTCTCTGCCGCCCCTGAAGAAGATGCTGCAGATGGCCGGGCAAATCGCGGACGGGATGGCATATCTCAACGCCAACAAGTTCGTGCACAGGGATCTGGCGGCCAGGAACTGCATGGTGGCCGAGGACTTCACTGTCAAAATAGGAGGTAAAGGAGCGAGCCAGAGGTCTCGGAGAGCTTGCAGCCTGTCGATTAAGTCTAAACGGCTCCGTGAAGCTCCCAAATCATCAGCGCAGCTTTAATCCCAATTAAGGGAACCCTCAAGGCAGAGCAGCGTTGTGGTGTCGACATGTTTTCACTAACGAATTCAGCACCGACCTTTTCACCGCGGGCGTGCTGGAAGCTGATAGTACCAGATTAGAGCTCTGTGAGAACTGCGGGACCTCTCAAGGCTTGAAAATATCTAGACGTCAACCAGGAAAACTGCATCTATAAAAAAAAAAAAAAAAGAGAGAGAGAGAGCTTGGGTTTAAGAGCTCTGCATTTTTTCCATGCTTATAAAACTGGTGCAGTGGGGAGATTATGGTTAATGTACTCTTTCTGGGGTGCGATCACACTGAAGGAGGCTTCCCTGTGCAGCGCCTGAAGAAATGCTCAAATTGTTCTTGGCTCACTGCACTCGTTCTTATGTGTGTGCGTGCGTGTGTGTGTGTGTCTGGGGACAGATTTTGGCATGACCAGAGACATCTATGAGACGGACTACTATCGCAAGGGGGGTAAAGGCTTGCTCCCCGTCCGCTGGATGTCACCCGAGTCTCTGAAGGACGGCGTCTTCACCACGAACTCCGACGTCTGGTAGGCAGGCGTCAACAGAAACACACACAGCGCCATCTCCACATCAAATGGGCGGATGATAACGGAAGACGCACTTCTTTCCTCTTGCCTAGGTCGTTCGGGGTCGTGTTGTGGGAGATTGCCACCCTGGCTGAGCAGCCCTACCAAGGTCTGTCAAACGAGCAAGTCCTTCGCTTCGTTATGGAGGGGGGACTGCTGGAGAAGCCTCAGAACTGCCCGGACATGCTGTAAGACGCACACACACCCCCGTTTGCCTGCCTTTCCCACGTTTCTCTCCCCTCAGAGCTGCTCGCCGCCTGCAGTCCACGCGCTTTGTAAATGCATTAAGCCCTGCAGTGCTCCGCGCATTCGCAGCTTGTTTGAGTTTCCCCGTGTTCTGCAATGTGCTTGTTCTTAATTGGAAGCAGCTCGCACATAAATCCACATCAAAAGAGTTGTAAGCGTGACAGACAAATTTGGCGACAAGCGAAAAGACACTTTGGATGCATCAGATGAATTTAGCCATGAGGATAGCAAATGTGAAGTTGCAGGGTTTGCTCTCTCCAACAGCAGCTATTTATTAGTATTATTGAGCCTATGAGTACAAATACGAGTAGGTTTTGGTATTAACGTTAGTGTGCTTATAATGTGTTATGAGGCCTCACTGGCGGCTGCGTTTGAGTTGTATAGAACTTTTACAGTAACTGATATCACTTTTGTTTTTATTATTGCACACGTCTGCGTTTCGCCAAAAGATGATACCACTCACATATTCACGCTCTGGCTGCACATCTAAGGACTGTTGTTGTAGCTTAGGTCAAAGTCTGGAACACAGACAGCTCTTAAACATTTTTTTTATTGTATTTAGCATCCTCAACCAAGCCTTAATCACCCCTCAGACAATTCAGACCCGTTGCTGCACACAGACATGTGAAAAAGGCTTTAGTTAAGTTAAAAGTTTTTGCAGGAAACCAGCAGCTGCGTTTAAAACCAGAGAAATGCTACCACAAAAAAAAAAAGTTTCTGTCAGTACATGCCTGTTGATATTAGACCATAAGACAAAAATGATATTTCATGTGTGACACCACTTGTTTTACTGGAAGATTGAGCCCATAACTCTGAATGTACCTTTTTCCAGCCTGGTTAGAATTACCAAGTGGATGTCACTGGATGAAAAGGGAGCTCTTCTCATGACACCGAAAGATTCCGCTCAACATGCCTCGCCATGCCATACTCTTCACAGCGCACAGCTAGAGACAGCTAGCCTGGCTTGGCACATGTTGAAACACTATCTTCCCTGGTTGGAAAATAAGCACATTATTACCAAAGGCTGCTCTTCATTACAAGGCTTCTAGAGGCCGACTCCAATTTGGCTAAATCCCCTCATACCCCCCCCAAAGTTAAAGCATCCAACAATGACTAGCAATGGAAATCAGCACATGTTTGTCTGTTCAACCAAATCACCCCTCAGGAAAAGCGTTCAAAGGCCTCGTATTTATTACTCATCCATAAATGCAAGTAAAAGCCCCCACTTTGAATGGCAGACACGTGTGACACAAACAGATGTTCAGTTGCAATATATTCCGTGGTAATTGGAACCAAAACGTCCTACTATATATGACCATATTTGATTTGAGTGGTGAAAAAGGACATGCCATGCCTATAGTGGGATGAGGTGGCCCTGAACCTTTGGGCAGAGTTGGTCTTGGTTCCCCTTGTTTCTGCTAAGCTCAGGCAGGGGGTCATGGAGGGTGGGGGAGTCGTATGGCTGTTTTAGCAACAGAAAGTAAACATTTGGTTAAAGTAAATATTGGCTTCCCTGTGGGAAAGCACAGTTCCTCTGGGGAGACATTACTACATGAGGATTGAGCTTAATGGCCATGGTGTGCGTTTGTGTTTGCAGGTTCGAGCTGATGCGAATGTGCTGGCAGTACAATCCCAAAATGCGCCCGTCCTTTGTGGAGATCATCAGCAGTGTGAAGGACGAGCTGGAGCCGTCTTTCAGAGAGGCCAGTTTCTACTACAGTCCCGACAACAAGCCGGCAGAAACGCCACAGCTCAACCTGGACAAGCTGAACCCCACGGAGGACGTAAGTCTGGACGCCCCGTCTCCCACACAGCAAACCCCCCAACAGACCCCGCCTTCCCCGCACTCAGAGGCCCCCCCCGCCCCGTCAGTAGCGCCCAGCTCCCCTTCGTCTCCCTGCACGTCCAGTGCCGTCATGGACAAGCAGCCCCCCAGCCAGCAGGCGGCCAATGGGCTCTCGGGGGCGGGCCTTCCAGCAGCGTCGGGGCCGGGCTCCGGCCCAGGCGCCACGGTGCGGCCGTCTCTGGACGAACTTCCGCCGTACGCGCACATGAACGGGGGACGCAAAAACGAGCGCGCCATGCCTCTCCCGCAGTCCTCTGCCTGCTGATTGGACAGACCCCCACCACCCAACCACCACCACCAGACTGCAAACCCCGCCTCCCACCTGCTGCCTCGAAGAACCACATGTCTCAGTGGGTGGGAACCTGTTTTTTTCTTCGTCGTCGTCTTTTTCTAATTTGGTCAAATACAGCAAAACCTGCTCCGCCACATGGATGTTGCTACTAAGTGGCAAAGACTAATATGAAGGTGGAGAGAACTTTTTTTTCTTCTCTGAGTCCACATGCTGCTGTATCTCCACACGTATATATTTTTTTTCATATTATCTCTAGTTTCAGTTTCTACCAGCTGGCTGTCAAATGTGACACTGCCCCTGCTGCTGAGTGGGAAGACCAAAAATGAACACACACACACACACACACACACACCACACAAAAAAAAAAAAAAAAAAAGTGAAAAAAATGCATAACAGAAACAGATCGCACCATCTGGAGGAGCTCATTCCCTGTCTTTTATGGCTGAGCTTCTTTTATAAAATGTTGTTTGTTACTTTTTTTTATGTGACTCCGAATGGGAAGGGGGGGGTGGGGCGGGGGACGTGTCGGCCTTTGGAAACGATCGGCGTTGTGTTCGCTTTTGAAAGGGCATTATGGTGAAAAGTGATAAGCATATCTAATGAAGCGGATGCACTTAAAAGAGGTCTCTCAGCCAGTCGTTGGTCGGGCTGCTCTGCAGTTCAGATGTAAGCGCAATGCCGGCACGGCAGCCAATCCGCTGACAACAACTGACCAGCGGGAGAAATGTCAGCTCTGCCAAATTCATTGCCAAAATGTTAATGTTTTCAGATTCTCTATCCCCAGTTTTTCTCTATGAACACGCCACCGTCAGAATGCTAACAAAAGCAAACAAAAGCCCTTCCATCTGCCACTACACCGTTGTTTCAGTGATCAGAGGGAGCATAGAATTCCACTCCACAGTCCAACACTTCACCTCAACTGCTGGTTACTATCTACTTTTTTTTTCCCTCTCTCTTTGAAATCGCTGCGTAAACTTTGATCTCATTATCTGAAATTGAGCCACTTCTCCTCACAAAGTGCTGTTATGTTTAGGTTAAAATGCCAAAAAAAATCAAAAAGAAAAAGAGAAAAAGAGAAAAGTCAAAGCAAGGACTGCAGAGGAAAGAGCTCGAAGAGGAAAAACAAATATGAACACAAGATCTGCAATGTCTCGACGGGAGATCAGAGGCATCCTTGTTGTAAACAAACAGGTATTTTTTTAGACTGGTCTGTACTCTAAAACATTTAAGACATCTCTACATGGGCAGAGCATTTATGTACACACCATTTGTTTGACACTTTTTCTAACTTTTCTACAGTTGGAGACTTTCATCATGTACAGAAAGAAGCTGCTATTCCTTATTTCTCTTGTGGTTGTAATATAGTTGATATCTATATATTAAAAAGAGGGGGGGGGGGATCTCCCTTCAGGTTGAATTCAGCTTGAAATGTTTCCACTACAGTTAATTTTTAAAGAAAAAAAAGCTTGTTATTGTGTAAAGTGTATCTGAGCTGGTTTTGTTTCTGTGAGTGCGTAAAAGGTACGACAATTTGCCTTGTGTTTCGAGACACCGGTAACTTCCCCGCATCTGACTGAAAGACGGCGATGGTGCCAGTGACCATTAGTGTCCTCTTCGGATGCTTTGATATCTGTCCTTTTAAAGTTAGGACGATACGACCTCTTTCATCATTCAGAGGCCTAGTGTCCAAACTAAATCTCAGGTCAAAGAGAAAAGTTAAATCCTTTTCTGCTATTTTTCTTTCCTACTTTGTTGGGGGATTTATCCCAGAGACACCTAGTCTGTTTTGTGTTTAAACCTCTAACTTTGTAAAGTATGATTTTTCCCCTCACCCCTTGCTATTTCTTTCTTCATTCTTTTTTATTTAATCTTATGAGGTGTTTATCCAAGTCTAAAACAAGAAAGTGGTCTCCATTTTTCCATGAGTTCTTGTACTTGTATGGGTCCCCAGTGCTGACAGTATATTCACAGAATATAAATTAATATGATGTTAAGTGAAGGTATTCAGAATTATCCTAAAATATTTCAGTTTGACAGTTTCTCACAGTTTACTTTTTGATATAGGTTTTACAATTGGTCTGCTTGTTTTTAGTTTTATTTTTCAACTCTTTAGTCATTTGTGGGAAAAGCCCACATTTCACTGTTTCTGCTCTCCAGTTGAATAAATCCATATTTCGATTTTTTTGACAGCATCATAGGGTGGTACAAACCACACAATGGCGAATATCAATACTCACACCCTTTGCTAAAAATTGCTGTCAAATTTTTTGCCATCTTAAATACTTGTAACAGTAGCTACATTTTATCTAGTTATAGTAATGATACCAGGCTTTGCAAAAATCAAGTATTACTAAGACCCAGCACTTTGTTCTCCACTCCTGGTGAACAGACAGATATTTCTCAAAGAAAGAGACAAATCTCTGAACCCCTTTATATGGGTTAACTAAGTAACTTCTGTTTTTTAGCTTCTATTACTAACTGTTTTAAGCTATTTGGTTTGAGAGTAGCCATTGAGCTAGACACTCATGTCACTTAAGCACAAAGAACCTGGACATGTAAGTACTCCCCACCGCTACTTTACACCAACATGAATATATACTCGTCGTGAAAGCATTTGAAAAATAGGAAATGTCGACATTGCAGAGCAGATACGTGTGAAAAGTGAGCCTTTTCTCAAAAATGAAGTTGAAAAATAAAATTGGCCAGCAAAATATAAGAATATGTCATCATACTGTTCTATGCCAATTTGACCATTTTCTGATGACTCTTTGCTGCATTGTGTTAGCTTGAGGGGTTCCATGTGCTTGAATAGTCTCTGCTTGGTTCAAGGCATGCTTTAAAAAATGCACAATAGAATTTATTTAAATGTAGCAAGGAGCCAGTTTTTTCTCTTTGGTTTTTTCACTAGATATCAACTCCTCTTGAATTAATGGTGGCTTTCGGCACATTGGCAAAGGAGCTACCATTAGTTCTCGTTTTTCATGTTCAGACACCTCTGTGTAAGATTTCTGAAGGTAAACTGGAAATGACTGAGTAGTAAGGGAAATTGTCTTAGTTACTTTTTGATTTTTATTTAAAATGCTTTTGCAACAGTAAGTTGTCTTGAGTAACACTAAAAGGATTCCTTAGAGGAGGACATTTTTAGGCCTTTGGAGGACATCACATGTAGACTTTTGGTCAAAAAGCTAACTGTAACTGGAGATCCACATCTGAGTGTCAAACTGCTTTATTGAGGTTTAATGAGAAAAGTCACCAGATGAGCATTTGAACTGGCTATAGTCAGTGATTCCACATGGAATACATTTGAAAAGTTTATTTGCCTCATAAAGTTTGATTCCCTTGCCAGATACTTCTTTGTTATTTATTTTCTTGTGAAGTGTAAATCACTGTATAAATCTCCCCATTTTATTATTTCTTTTTCTCCCCCTCTGATATTTTATGTTATTTTTCTATTCTGGGGGAAGATATTTTTTTTTCTTTTTTTTCCCCCTCAGCCATCCATCTACCTCACTTCTTTCTTTTCCAATCTATTTTACGTGTACAGGAAACAAAACATCTCGTCTCTGTTGTCTGGCTGTAATAATGATCTCACTGGTTGCTGTTTACCATGGTCAAATTCAAACCACAAACCAAACCATCTTTGAAGGCGGGGGTGTCGCGAAGGGCTGTCCCACATCCCATGCTGTCTTTAGAATACTTCACTGTCTGACGTTTTCACCCCTCTTTGCTTCCAGTTCGGGGGTTCGGGAGGGGGGTTCTAAGGAGCTGCAGAAAGAGCAGATATCTTTTGTTGCTTTTCCATCCTCCTCACCCCCTGTGTCTGTTTCTGTGTGCTGCTCATGCCCAACACCACTTTGGGAGTACGCCAACCTGTCCTGCTGCAACAGCCACAGGACAAAACTTGGTATTTATAAAAACCTCCATGACTTGTCATATCATAGTTTTAATAATTGGTTGGAAGGCCTATGAGAATGTTTCATGTTAAACCGTTTCTTCGGTTACTGATTAGTTTACCTCCCCCCTGTGTTATTGTATCTTGCTCAAACATTTGACGTTATGAATCTGCCTGTCTGCTAACGGATGGTTTGGCAGTTTGAGTTGGTGACTCATCGCCACCTTTTGGTACATTTCAAAGGCTGTTAACAGGACCTCTGTCAATCATTTGAAGACACTAAAAGACATTTTCTCAAGTTAGTTATTTTTCCATAAACAAGGTTTTTTCAAAGGTTTTTTTTATTAATTTTTTTGCAAAAAAGTAGTCTTTTATTTATTTTTTACATCCAGAGCAAAAATTTCTCAGCTTTTCCATCATTTAAGAATATGCCTATTTGGAAGTTGGTGTTCTTCCTGGCAGTTGTAGTCTCTAAAAGGCAACCAGGACCCCTCTCATCAAGTTCGATGATCTCACACTAATAAGATTCTAAGTTCATGGTGGGTATTTCAGTGTTTGTGGTCTGAGTTTTGCCTTTTTTTTTTACTACTGGAACACCTCACAGAGCAGACATTAAATCAATGAAATACTCCCCCCACCACCCTTTCTTGTTACATTGACAGTCGATTTGTTACTTTTGTGTTGAAGTGTGTAAATTATTCATAGCCTTCCAAGTCTTGCATTTCTGTTGAAATGATCTGTTAGACTGAGGTTTCATTTTTGGTTTTTCTTTTGTACATGCTGTTGTAATAATTTTTCCTGTTATAAATATATTCTGAGTACTGGGAAAAATGTTTGGCTGAAGGATAAGAGAATGTCTATTTCTCTGATTCTTTTTTTTTCTACACAAGATTTAAGATGAATAAAAAATGTATGCAAACTGTTTTTCTCCTTGTTTTTGTCATGCCGCCTTTTTCTGAATTCATGTATATTTACTAAATTAGATTGTATTTTATATTTGTACATTTGCAATTCATACAATAATTTGAACAGAAAATTATGATGCCAGTACGTTTTGAAATAACAGTTGTATGAGAGATATGAGTGTATAATACAATATCAATATAACTGTTTAATTTCACAGGAGGATGTTTAACTGCTGAATATTTTTATTAGGTACAGGGTCAATTTTACCAGCCATCAGATAGCTGCCTACAGTTATCTTGATTATAGCTCTCTGAATTACATTTGAATTTTGATATTTTCACATAACCTTCGACGATAATACTAGAGAATTTTTCAGTCAAATGTGCTACAATGTACCACTATTTTATTTTTAGCTCTAAAAAGGATTGGGGTCATTTTCATAAGCGCAGCTCAGTTATTTGATCGGCGGCGGCAGCAAAGCTCCAGCACCGCGTGAATTTAGAAAGAGAAGAAGAACACAACCGGAACACATTCGTGACGTCACTAATTACGACCGATGAGTGCTGCTGGCTATAGCCTGCTTTAGCTTGGCTATTTTGTGCTTCTAAAGCTGTATTAAGCATGACAAGACAGTGCTCTGGAATTATGGTATCCTACAATGCTCCAACAGAACTAAGGTAAACTTATTTTGGCGATATTAAATGTAATATTTCAACAAGTAGCAGTTATGCTAATGCTGTTGACACTAACTAGCTGGACTCGGAATCGATGCAAAGCGACAGGCTTCGCTTACTTTTTAGGTACGTTGTCTCAACAAGGACAAAGACGATTCTCTGGGTTATCTGTGGCACTATGGTAAATGTAGCTTTATTACGTCTTGCTCTCTGTTAACATACATTGTTGGCGGTAAAACAACTTTCTCCCTATTATAAGGTTAGACTTTCAGTTGCTTGTCCTCAACATAAAGAGTTTGAGAGTAAACCTTTAAGACAAATCCCAACGTTTTTTTTGTGTGTTCGTCTGTACAATTGCAGTTGCTGAAATATCACCCTTCTGCAACTGTGTTTTCCCGTCAGGAAGCGGTGATGGCATAGAGGACATACGCAGTGCCTATTCTCCTCCATCGGGGAGGAGAGGTCTCCTTAGAAATGGCGACTGAACTTCACGAGACTATATTCATGGCCAAACAGGAACGCCACAAAAACCTGTTCCTGAACTACAAAAACCTCAATATTTTCCCAGTAGAGCTGCTGAAAGATGAAGGACTGCAGTTTTTGGAAAGACTGTACATGAAGAGAAACTCACTCACTTCACTGGTACCCACACATTTGATTTAACTTCCCCTACCCATGCACGTCAAACTCTTAGTTGAGTTTATTTCCTGTAGGTCTATTAAATATTTCTGCTTTTTCTCTGCTCTTATCAGCCAGACAATCTTGCTCAGAAGCTCCCAAATCTCATTGAGCTGTAAGTATTCTGCTGAGCTGTTTTCAAATCTTTGTGTCATCTCATTGGGACGCTGATGGTTTTAACTATTTTCTCTCATTTTAAACTAAGCTACTTGCACTCAAACAACTTGGTCCTTATTCCTGAAGGTAAGCTCACCTTTGTTTTCCGCATCACCAGCACTGATCAGAGCTAAACTTTAATGAACGACTTGCCTGAAGATAAAGAGCGCTGTTGATTTCATTGCCAGCAATCGGAAACCTGGCCAGGCTGCAGTCGTTAGACTTGAGCAATAACGCCCTTCAGCTCCTCTGTCCAGAGATCGGCCGCCTGAGGTCCCTCCGGCACCTGCGACTCTCTAATAACCAGCTTAAATCTCTTCCTCCAGGTGAGATTTTTTAGCAACAAATTATTTTGTTCTTATTCTAAACATAAAAGTATCAACAGTTGTAAAGTTAAAATGAAACATTGTCCTATGTAGTATCATCCTACAAAGACAGGTCATGTCATAAAAACTTAAAAAATAAACCTTTATTTCTTGGCATCAGTCTTATCTTTGCACCCAGTCAGCTATGACTTGCATGTCAAAACACACCCACTGGTGGTGTTTTTTTGTGTTAGACTGTTGCGTTTGAAGGATTTTGTTTGCCAGCAGAGGGCCACAGAGCTCTTCTAACAAAGTGGACGGCAGCTGCGTCAGTCGACAGCATGCCAAGGGAACTGCAACCGTTTTTTAGATATAAATAACTTTTGCTGCTAAATCTCAGGATAATTGGTTATAATGTTTAAATGTTATGCAACATTTTTTAGGCTGAGAGTCAGACAGGACTCTATTTGTCCATAAAAAAAACAAATGTCTTATGTTTATTCTGTTCTTTAATGTTTTATTTGCCTGACTTTTCTCCATGAGCAAACAAACTAACTCCAGGTGGAATGTCAAGTACAGGGTTCCAAATAAAAGGATTTTATAATTTCTTCAAAGGACAAAAAAAAGGTCTAGTCTTTCAATGCTTTTGTTTTGGACATGCAGGACACCTGTTCTGAAATGACCTTTTTATGTCTGTCTGACTCCCGCAGAGATCGGCGACCTGCAGGATTTGGAGACCCTTGATGTGGCGATGAACCAGCTGATGTCTCTGCCCGACCGGCTCCACCGCTGCGTCTCCCTGCAGAACCTGACGCTGGACCACAACATGCTGAGCCACGTTCCCCGGCAGCTCTGCTGGCTGCACCGCCTCAACCAGCTCTCCATGGCCGCCAACCGGCTGATCTTCCTTCCCCTCGGTCGCCGCATGCCCCTTCTTTCTAACGCTCTTGTTTCTCTTCCTGTTTGGTGGAAGATGAAGCGGTGATAATGTGCGTATGTGTGCGCCTGTTCGTTCTAGATCTGGGCAGGTCACGAGAACTACAGTTTGTCTTTGTGGACAACAATGTGGACCTCAAAGGCCTCCCGTCGTACTTGTATAACAAAGTAATCGGCTGCAGTGGGTAAGAACTCTAATTAGATTGTTTTTTGTCAAACTGACGGACTCTCAGGACTCCATCAGTGTATATGTGTGTGCGTGAGGCAGATTGTTCCAGAACGGCATGCTTATCCACTTCCCCGCACGCCTGCACCTGGCAAACATTAAATGCTGTGGGAAAGTGCTGGAATCTGGAACATACTGCACCTGAAGTCATGACGGGTGACGTCCGTGTTTGTGTGGGGGGGATGCACAGGTGTGGCATGTCCTCTCAGGTGCTGGCGGGCGATCTGGGGGAGGTGCTGGGCGAGGTGCTGACTGAGGCTCTGGAGGGGCTGCCAGTAGAGGTGAAGGTAATCGGCTCGGGGGCGGATAATGTAGTTCCCCTGGAGGAGTTGGCTATGAGGACTCTGCACCGCATCTACCGCCACCACCCAGCAGGTGAGAGTGGTTTGCTCCATTTTTTTCCTCCTTTTTTAATTACTAAGATGGGTCCTAAGTGATCCTAATGGACGACAATCCAGTAGTTTCACAGTTCCGTCCCCGCAATCTTGTGCTTTTAGATCTCAGCTTGCTGCCCCCAATCAGCCTCCCAAAGAGCCTGCTGGACCTGCTGCAGTTCCCTCTGGGTCACTGTCACCGATGCAGCCAGGCCATGTTCACCATCGTCTACCCCAAACTTTTCCCCCTCCGCGACACCGCTCTGGCAGGAGTGCACCGCAGGTCAGGAAAGCCTCCCCACTTTTTCTTTTCTTACATACCTATTCCCCCTCAACCCCTTCCTTCCCTCCCTCTGACATTTCCGTTCCTCCCTCCTCAGGACAACTGTGAGTTTTGTGGCCTACTGCTGCTCCAGTCACTGCCTTCGGACCTTTGACCTTCAGGGGTGACGCAGTTTCCGTCTGCCTCCACCCCTGGGCCCTGTCATCCATCAGCAGGCCGTGAGTAGGGGGTCTTGTTCAGGGGACCTCATCACAATCTGGAAAAGCGCACACAGGCGCCCCGTGCAGATGTTTGTTGGACTGATGACGCTGCTCCTGTGGACTCAAGCCGTCCGTGACGTCCTTAGTAACTACGAGTGAAGGAGTTCACCACTTACTACCAGTATTAGACTTGAAGTCACTAGAAGTAACCTAACTCACACACGAGCACTTTGGAAGAGCAAACTCTCTTGATTCTTGTGAAATTTTGGAGTATTTTTTTTTTTTTTTCATACAAGGTCCTTGTTGCATTGTGTTAATTTTTGGAGTCATGTATGATGTCTAAACATATTTAACATGGTTGGTTTTTACTGATTCCTAAAGAATATTAAAATCCTTTCATTTTAAGAGTGTCTGTGTGTTTTTATATGTGCCAGCAGGAGCAAGACGCTCCGATAAGACAGGACAATGAATGCTAGAATGTTAGATTTTCGAACACAGAGGAATATTCATTGCACAATGTTGCATCCAAAATGAAGCTCTGTGAGCGCGTCTAAATGTTTGTTTGCCAGCTTCTGTAGTTTTTGCAGGTAGCAGCAGAAGTTCTGATGTCAGTGATGCATTGGGGTTTCAGTTTTTTAAAGTTTTGGAGAAAACTTTTAAAAAAGTTTAAAGCGGCTCACTTAAAAAAATGTACATGATACCAAACGCTTTGTTTTTCAGCTAAAACAATAACCACTTATCTACAGACTCCCTCCACTCTCATGTTGGTTTTCTGTCATCTGAAGTAAAACCAGTGGATCGTTTGTGACTGTTTTGTAGAAATGACGCTTGTATGTTGTTCTTTGTCTTTCGAGTTGCATTTGGGAGTAAACCTTGGCTAACTTTGAGTGATTTAAAAAAAAAAAAAATTATTTATTTATTTTCCTGTAGTTCCCAGCAGATCATTCAGTGGTTCCGGCTCTGTAGCAAACATCACCTCCTCAGCTGTAACTCTGGCATTCACTGCCGTACAACTGTCGGTGTCATTGGGTCAGGGCAATTGAGCTCCTCAGCTTCCAGTAGCATGGATGCTCTCCAAGGACACATCTTGCCAAAAAGCATGGTTTGAAATTGGGTTTAGCAGCAGAGATGGGCCTAACTTGAAGTGTTTTCACTTTTGTCATAGTTTTGTTTTCATCCATTTTTACAGCACATGCACAAAAATGCTGAACCTTTCCTGACAAGTTCTCCCATAGACACGAGAATAGTGCTTGTGCTGGTCTAATAAAACAAGGATGTGGAGGAGAAAGCAAAGTGCCTCCATTACCTGGATCGATGGCATGTGGAGGCAAATATGAAGCCGTAATTATCTCTTGTGGGGGCCTCGGCTCCTTGCCCTCCCTCGGGGAATATCACATCTCAGTTTACTGTACATGTGACATAACACTCATCCCAACCCTGCATCTTGATATAAAAATTAGATCATACAAAGCCAGATTTAAAATAAACATAAAAAAAGCGGCTGGAACATCTTCCAAGACATCCACACCTAAAACATTTGTGAACGTTGCTGTCTTCCAGGTAAAAGGGGCCATTTCACAAGAAGGAATCAAATTCCAAGTGGGTTGCAACCTTCAAAACCAAGGAACAATGTTATTTTTAGTCAGTGTCGGACATTTTAGAAATGATAAAAAATTATAAAAGGTCAGTAAATCCGCCATTTAAACAGTTTACTTTGAGCTCTGTGCTCTGTATTGTGCCTAAGGAGAGAAATCGGTACTTATTCAATAAGCGGGGGACGCGTTGTGCTCAAACCTGTAACGGTACGCTGACATACAGAATGTTAGAAATGTTCTGACAAAGAACAGTGCATGCTCATCTATATTAACGTGCAAGACTGCTTTCATACATAGGGTGATGTACTGATATTCAGTGTTAATTCAGTACTAATTGTGCCATGAGCTGTGGACTGAATGAGATGCAGTGTGATGTAAACTCAGCCAGCATAAAATATTAGCTTTTCATTATTTTTCCCCCCTGCTTTTATTATGTAACAGTTCACTGAGATCAAGTTAAAGATCCTTCTGTTGCTCATCTCTTAAAAAAGGCACCAGTCAACAAAGGGTCAGTGTATTAAGTGATGGTGCAGGTGGGTGTGTGGGAGTCCCCCAGAGGCTAGTTTCAACTGACACTTGGAAAAAATTTCAATCGTGTTGAAAGGATGTATTCGAGGAAACCGCAGAGTAGTGTAGGCAGATATTCTTTTCGTGTGAGCCACTCTGTCACACTGAATGTTAATGGGGGACACCAGATTTCGCCGTTGTATGTCCCCAGAAAATTTGAGTCACACGTTTTTGTTTACTTTTTTCTTTATTAAATATTCGTATGCTTTATTTGGAGTTTAAGCGAAATTTGTTATAAATGGCGTTATTCCCCATGCTGCTGCTCTTTCGGCTCAATAAACCTGGAAATCATCCTGTATTTGAAAACAACGCCCCACCTTTTCGCGGCTATCTCTGACGTCAGAGGGCGCGGCCATTTTGTGAGCAGCCTCATTTTCACCCGTTGAGGCAGGAAGCTATGACCTCGCCGTCAGATTAAAAGCGGTCAGATATCTAATTATTGGTTGGTGTTCTTAACAGATTTATTAACAGTGACCCACAGCTAGAGTTAAAACAGTATAAATACGTTTATAAAGAGTTGCAAATAAAATGTCATAGGATACAAGTAGAAAAGGGTATTATACATCTATAATATTATGGGTATTTAAAAAAAAGTTACATCTAATTTTTGTTTTGCTACCATAGCGAACAACTACTACATTTATTACGACTCTTCGTAATATTTTTTGCTGTAGGCTAATTGTCAAACTAACAGACTGACCAAGTGTGCTATTTGGATTGTTTGAAGTGAACCGGCGTCTGACGAGGACTCGTTTCAGCGAAATGTATGTCCATTATGCAATTATTCCTCACTTTCACAGTAGACTCACTCTTTTTACTATGTTTTTGATAATAATAAGAAAATAACTTACTAGCTTCGTTAATATTTTAATTACAGTTATAACAGTGAAGGTCTACTTTGTAAAACCTGAACAGGAAGTGAGCGTGTATAAATCCGCGAGACTTTTCCCGCTGGTTGAGGGGAGGGTGGTGAGTTTCCACTGGGGGGGACAGTCCCGTTTACCGGAACGGTGGAGCGGACAGACATCTCCATACTGTTCAAACACACAGCGCAGCCACAGGGAGAAGAAAAGACATAAAAAGAGCAAAACAGGTGAGTTTAATTAACTTCTTGCTTAGTTCATCTTATTCTTGACAACTTGAAAAGAAGATTCAGCAACACCTTTGTGTGGAATTCAAACGTACGTGGCTTTAAAGTTAGACACAGGCCGCTTGTTTTTCACCGCTGAATCCGTGTCGTCCTACTCGGGCTTTCTTTAGCGGTTTTTCCAATTTTCTTGGCACCGTTGGCTAGATTTTAAAATCTCCAACTGAATAAACTGTTGGTTTCACATGGCAGTCGTCATTTTAGCCGTTTTAACAGTTGAAATGATCGAGTTTTTATACTTTTCTCGTTTGGACTGGAGTTTCCGCCTTAGATTTAATACAAGATTAAAGTAGTTGTTTGTTGTCGGGATTGTATTGAGCGGGTTTAGAGAGCCCTTCAACGAAGTGAGGCAGGTTCAGCACCACGGACAGCTCCGGAGCCAGCACTAAAACTGCTCTCGCATCCGATAGAAGCCCTTTAAGAGATACTTACAGATTATTCTTTAGCGAAATGAGGGGGTACATTGGCTTTCATTTGTGAGGCAAACACAAGATGGACTTAAGCTGTATAACGGTGCCTGTAACTGGTCCATTTAATGAGGAGCAGTTAGCACTTCAGTTGGGATTGACATCGTTAATGGAATCAGTTGCGTGGATGAAGACTATTCTGTAGTTTCTTTGGCACTACAGTGTTGGCAGGAGGATGTTTTCGATTCAGATTTACCCCCAGTGGTTATAATACCAGTACCTCTGGTTATTTGGAGGACAAAATGTAGGAACAAGGGGGGAATACTAAAATGTTCAATTTAGTAGGTAGGGCAGCCTGTTCTCACTGCTTTGGTTAAAGGTTCCTTTCACAAAAATAACTTTGGAAGATTTATTGTCACAGTTGACGTTGTGTGAGGATGGGGTGCTGTGCTGTACAAAGCCATGCAGCCTCTTTGGAAATGATTCTGTCAACAGTTCTTGTTGGAAAAAATACATTTAGGCATCATTCGGTTTCAAAAGAGCACTATACAAACCCTTGTCCATTTCTGTTTCCTTTCCTGCCTCCCCTCTTGTGATAATGTCAGTAAGGACAAAGAGCTCAGGCTGACTTTTAAGCAGGTCACCACGTGTGTGTGTTTCATCTCTGTTAGGCTGGTGTGCATTTCAATTCCAGCAACCAAAAGACTTCCAGATACAGAGGTTGTTCAGACATTGCTCCAAAGCCAAGCAGACAATTAGTTGCTCAACTTTTATCGGGTTGGTTCGAGCTGCCAGTGGAACAGTTGTTTTCTCAGACGCTCTGCAGCTAAAATGTTATGTTGAACATGAACTCTGGAGGTGCAATAAGCACCTTCCCAGTGATGAAATGATTCCTGCTGTTACTGGCACGGAGTAGCAACACCCCACCCCCTCCAACCCTCTCACATCATGCCAACCCAAAAAAAAGTGAGATATTAACATCAGTCTCCTTCCCAGTGCCACTACGTCTGAGGATACATATACATTATGCACAGGGAACACATTATTCTTCTTGTCTGAGTGCTGCATTCACAGCCTCTTTTGTTAACCCTAACCCTTCTCCTGTGAGATTCTGGCAAGGGGTTTTTATCATGTTCAGAAAGCTCAATATAAATTCTTAAAGTGAGTTTGGCAAAATAACGGGGTCGGACATATTGTAGCCTTTTAACCCTGACTTCCACAAGCAGTGCGGCTCCGCCGGATTTCTACCCAATTTTGGCTTCCAAAACAATGTTTTTTGTTCACTTTTTGCAGCTTGGTGTATTTAAAAGATACCCTTCGTAGTCTGCAGCCTGTGGTTTGCACTGTTTTGTGTGATGGGTTATCAAACATACTGGAGTGCACAGTGTGGTTAGCTGAAGGTTCAGCCAAAGCTCTGTTTCTCTCCACACACAAACGCGTAGTCACACACACCTCCTAATGGCCCATCAGCCAGTCATTTGTGAGATGCCTGAAACTATGACATGATCCCCCCTCGTATTGATCAGAAGGATAGAGCTGCGCAGAGGTAACCTGATTACTTAGATGGTAGCGATAAGCAGAAAGCTTCTCTTTTATCTGGAAACCAAGGTTGAAAATGTCAGAGAATTTAAAATGAAGATATTTTAGGAGAAAGAAATAACCAAGCATGTTTCCAGACATGCTTGAGCTTGCGTTCGTGGCAGTCCAGTTTTATGTGCATGCGCAAAGGCTATGTGCAAATAGGATTTCTCATTTCTCACTTCATCAATCTGTGCGTCATATGCATGCAAAATTTGCACACCTGCATCTATCTCAGTGTGTTCGGCTCAGCAGGAGCCCGCTAACACTGCTGGCAGTTGAATGTGCAAAGTGTGCACAGAGCAGCATGTTGACAGGTGTCCATTTTAAAGTGTGCACGCAGCAGCAGAGGAAAGATGTGACACAGGGAAGGACGGGGCGGTGTAAGTGTGTGTGTGCTGGGGCGGGAGGTGCGTTAGTGTGAGCCGAACCGGCTGTGAAGGCCCGCAGAAAATAGAAAAAAGAAAAAAAAACATGTACTATGGAAAGTGAAGACACTGACAGGGAGAGTGGGCCACATGTTATGTAAGTCTTTTGAGGTGTGTGTGTGTGTGTG
Organism: Menidia beryllina; assembly: GCA_013363375.1. NCBI lineage: Eukaryota > Metazoa > Chordata > Actinopteri > Atheriniformes > Atherinopsidae > Menidia > Menidia beryllina. The sequence goes on along the minus strand of JABUIW010000020.1, from coordinate 16,126,194 downwards.
TGTGTGTGTGTATTCTGTAGGCCCGCAGATTAATCCAGTGGGTTTTATCCTCAGTGAATGGGACAGTTGGGCTTTGCAGTGATTATCCCTGCAGGCCACAAATGATTGCTTTGAATCTCTTGCACGTCCCACACTGTCATGTTTGCCTTCCAGCACATTGTTCTGTCTCAGCATAGTGGTCAGGATCAGGATGATCGGCTGGATTTATTGGCAACCAAATATAAGGAGACATCTCTGCTGCTGTGAAGGATTTCCTTTTTTGACAAAAACAACAACTTTGACCAACCTTTTAAAACTATTTTAGGAAATGGCTAAAAAGATCTAATCTAATGTTTTGTTTCTTTTCTTACTTTGTCTGACTACACTTCTCCATTTTGTCCTCACATCCATGTTTTCTCTGGTTAATCTTTACATCTCAACTGTAGCCTGCCTACCATTGCTTTCTGTCTGTCTATCCTCTTTTGGATTACATAACGAAGACATGTTAGAAATGCAATCTGCTCCAACAGTGCTCCAATGGGACAAAAACGTCTGAATGTTGGAAACCTGCCCTGACCATTTGTATCGGGTCTCATAATCCACCTCGTTTGCAGTGAAGGTGTTTGAATAAAATCTTGGCATCTTTCTGAATATTTGGATGCCAAGTATTAGACTTTGTAACTCTGATCAGTTGCCGAGTGTCAGATGCGTTTTAATGTCCCTTTTAGAATTCTGAGAAACAGGGTGTTTTGTTCTTTTAAAATAATATTTCTTTGCCCTTTTTTTTAGATGATTATATATTGTATTGTTCTTAATAAATTGGTCTTACCTCCAGATTGTGATTTTTCCACAGCAGATTTCTCGCTGTGTGTCCGTCCTGCCTCTCCATAGGGAATGTTTTAATTCAGTGGGGCCATATTGTCACGGCAGGCTCTGCTGTCGGCAGGAAACCATCTTGTTCTATTCACACTCAGTAGTCGGGTCCGACCTGGACAGAAGTCAGGAAGGTTCATAATAGAAATGTTCTGTGGCCACTGTGGATTCATCCTGCACTTTTAATTTACATTTCCACAAATTACTTCTTCAACTTTCATAAATTCAGTGCTTTAGGAACTGCATGTATAGTTGCACAATTTAAAACTGAAAAAAAACATTTGCATTAAAAAGTGTGTGATGACAAAAGATCCTCTTAGAATAGAGCCAGGAAACACCTTTTTAACATTGATAAGATTTTTTTTAAATGCTGGTTTTTCGTTTCTTGTGGTCAAACTAAATGAGCCTTGGTGAAGTTGCTCACATGTGTTTAATAGGTGATGGTCCAGATTTACAAAAGATGTACACCTGCTCTGAGCAGTGAATTTGCAGTTTTCCCATACAAATTGATTACAAGGATGCAGCAGTAATTTAGACTTTGTTCTCAATTTGAAATCCAAATCTTTTGTGCGTTTGGCCATAAAACACAGCCACATAGAATTCCTTTCCAGTTATTGGCCAGCCAAGTTCCAGCCGGTGGGAATGGTGAAACCCAGGCTGTTATTTGATGTACATTTTTATGTTGCCATCTCTGCTTCTAGGATTTAAAGCAAAACCATTGTCCACCAACTATTCAATGTGTGGAATTCAGCCAGATTATAGTACAGTTAATTGATCCTGGTATCCACATAACATTATTATAAAATCTCTTCCATTAAAATTGTGTTTTGTTTTCCATCAATTAATCTTTATCTTGTGGTTTTTGTTGGGAAATTCCCTTTTAGAGCATCAACCTGCAGCAGTGATGTCTACAACTAAATTAGACATGCACACATTGATGTTTAAACAAATTAAACATTAGCCTGGAATTACCCAGCAACTGTGTCACTCGGACTGGCGACTTGTCCAGGGTTTACCCTGCCTCTCACTCAGTGTCAGCAGGGATACGGTCCACCTCCCAGCAACCCTACTAGGAATATGTGGAATAGATTAGACTCACTCAGCTGCTCTGTCCATGGTCCTGAACCCTGACAAACTAAATGAATATATGATTACAACCACATTTATGGCTTTGTATATTAATACAACGGACCTGCTGTGTCCGTATTGCTAATAAAGTATTGGCTTCTGATAATGAACAGGTCTGCCTGTTTGTACTGTGCATTCATTTGTGTTCCTCAGGTGATTGCTGAGATGAGTTTGTTGTGTTCATAAATCAGTGCACTCTAAGTAGATCACCTGCCGAATGTTCCACGACTTTGCCTTTCCTGGATTACAACTTCACTCACTGTATCAGCAGTCAGGCACAAAGCGGTGGGTGGAATGTCTGAATGGTTCAGCCCTCAGGCTCTCCTCATGCACTCTGCCAGGTCAAATGTTAGTGTACTGTAAACTTACTGTTACATTTATCTTATGTAGGCCGGCGTTTTGAGTAAAACACTTGTTTGCTGTGTCTGATGGCAAAACTATTTCAGTTCAGCGTAATGTAAACAAAATTACATTGAATTAGTGCAATTCTTGAAGGATAGTATATTTTTATGTGAATCATAGCCTAAATGTTTGACTTGAAGTGATATTAAAAGGAAGACATAAAGGAAGACACAACAAAAAAAGAAGAAAGAGCTTAGTTTGTGGACATACATGATGTAACACAAAGGCTGTCTGAGATAAGATAATGTATTATGTGTGTAAATGTGCTGTACCTCACCCTCTTTAGTTTTCATGGACTCTTCTAAGGGTGTGTGTGTGTGTGTGTTAGTGGACTGAAGGGTGTCAGCCTCTCTGTCTTAACAGCAACGTTTCCGGCTCCAAGATGTCTTCTCCTATCGATGTACAGCTATGTGTCTATAACAGCTATCTCCAGTAACAATGTCAGTGTATCACTGGGAGCCTCTTTAATGGACTTGTTCGTGGTGGCCTCATTCTACCTGTTTGCACATTTAGTTACCTCTGGAACAGTTGCATGAGTTCACAATTGGACTGGCTTGTTGCCCTGTAAGCAGACATAAAATAGCTTTCAGATGTTCAAATGATAAGCATTTTCAAGACTATTTGAAAAAGAAGCTCCACAGTTTGAGATGTCAGTGATTATGTAGATTTTTCTGCAATGTGCAAAGTTGTTGTTCATACATGCATGTAAACATACTTTTCTTTTGTCATACTACTTTTCTAGTTCAGTCCCAAAAACTGTGATAAAGGAGGATGGCAGTTTTAGCTACGTGATGCACTCTGTGGTTCAGATTGCTTCACTAAATTCTCCAGAAAATGAACTGATGCTGGCTACACTCTGAAGACTAGCGGGCAGGTCCTCTTTTCACATCTCCTAACAAATGTCATTCTAATTAAATGCTTTGAGGCTCACGAAAACACAGATGATCAGATTTCTGAACAATCAAACTCACATGAAAAACAAATCAGATGGTACTAAGTGCTTGTAGATGGGTTCATCCGTCATTGTGATGTCTCATCTTCCCGTAATCCAATATTGTCGAGGAGCAAAACTCAGAGATCATGTTCTTCTTTTTATAGAGTGATTACAGTCAAGCATTTAGCCTATCTATACTAAACAGAAATCACCTAGGCTAGTCAGTAAAAAAACAGGAAAAACGATTACGGCTTACGTTCTTTGCAAGCGATCATTGGAATCGATCGATTCTGCTGGAATGTCTGGTTGTGTCATCTACACTAATAAAATTAGCCTCTCAGCCTAGTCAACATGAAAATAAAAATAAGTGTACATTGTAGGTTCTCAATTCAAACCTCTGTAAGTTAAACAGAACAGGTGAGAAACTTGCGGTTTGTCCTGTTGTGGACTGTCGGCCCTGTACCTTTAGGGAATTTACCCCCCACACACCCACCATTTGCTGATATTTTCACAATGAAACACCCATTTATTTAACCCTTTAAATCCAGTCCTTTCTTTTGTCATATACAGTATCATGTTAATGGATGAAATGGAATGACTGTTAAATGCCCCACATATGAATGTGTGAGCACAACCTTTGTGCTACGTGTACCACCCTCTTCAAAAACGCACATCAGGAATCATAAGAGAGCAGACAGACGCACACACACATCCGGAGGGCTCTTGCATTAGTAATGTCAGCCCTGCTCTTTCCAGTGAATAATGAAACATGGTTTAGATGTTGGGCCCAATGATGTTTTCAGAGTCAGAGGAGCATCTACTTTGTGTGTGTCTTTGTGAAGCCGTGATAAGAATTGGTTCAACTGCAGGACAGATCTGTATCCATATATTTGCAAAGTTACCTCTTTTACCCTCCGTGTTCTGTGAATGCTACACAAGAACTGCAAAAAGGTTCTCATCGTGTTGGATTTTTTTTTTTTAGAAGCTCGCTCTTGTAAACATCCTACCATAACTTTTTCAGGAAACACTTTGCGCCAGTCAGGTCTGCACTGCAAGATTTACTCCCAATCACACAAAGAGAGAGGCAGCATCACAAAAACAGCTTGCCCATTCACACTGTGCTCGGCGGCTCATTTCCCCCGACTCCCGCAACAAATCAGCTAAAGCCAGTCCATGAAAGAGAAGGAAGAGCACACCAGCTATCCTGAAAATCACCAGATCTGGGTTAGTGAAACCAATGGCCTGTGAGATACGCACACACACACACAAACAGGCAGCCAAACAACTGCCAAGCTGACCTGGTTTCCCTGGCTGCGAGACACAGAGCAAGCACGGCACCCTCGTGTCCTCTTTCCTGCACAAACATTATTTATCCCAAGTGAACAAGCACCTTGATTGATAGCAGGCTGTTCATTTTGGGGGGGAGGCAGTTTGTTATTACAAAGTGACATTCCCCGGCCCAGAATGACGCGTAACAAGAAATTATTTTTGATCTTTTCCAACCTGGAGATCTGCTGGCCTTTCCTCCCCGTGCCTCAATAGCAGGAAATGATCATACATGCATATCAGCCCTTTGGTTGTTTTCGTAAAAAGAATGCTGAAGATTTTTCAGTCATTCAGAGTTCTCTTGATAATTCACATCCCCACAATGAACCAGAGATTAGTGGATTTCTTTTTTTACAACTTAAAGAATGCTGATGATTTTTTTGTGTCTGGCTTAATGGAGGAGACAAGAAAGCCATCTGAGAGCTGCTATTAGGGCACAGAGTTGTCGCCTCATCAGAAGGTCTCAGCCCTCTAAGGTGGTGGCTGATTCAAAAAGGACACCAGTGATGGCAGAGAGGGAACTACAAACATGATTACTGTGGATATGAAGGCCTTTGGGTTGTTTTCAGCATGAGCCGGTTGCGTTTGCGAATCGGAATGCTAACATTGACATTACACGCAGAAATGCAAATGAACATAAAGGTAAAAGCAGAACATTTTGTTCCTGCTTTTTTTCTGCTCACCATCATCAGATCAGAAGCTGCCTTCTTGAAATCCTATTGTTTCCTTATTTGTTTTTGAATGGCTACTTTCGGGCTCTGCGCCCCACCCCCATCTACCAGCTGACAGGTAGAGGTCGACGGTTAGTATTAGAATTAATGTATGTGGGCAGGATCACATGTTCCTGTGTGTGTACTTTAGCTTTTTAAAGGTTATTGTTAAGAAGGACTAGGGTGAAGATTAGACAGACTGTTCTCGTTGATGGTTGATATCAGAGTGTAGCATTGTTTTGTTCGAACCGGGTCTTTTGTGGATTCAGCCTGGATTTCCCATTTGTGTACTTGAACTGGATTTGTCTTGTTTGCCCAGAATAACATGTTGTTGGATTCTTCTGCAGCCGGGGCTGTGTTACTGTTCTAATCCACGCCCTTCCGCGGCTATCTTCCTAAAGTGTGTGTCTGCTCTGTTCCACTGGGCATGTGTATTAACAGTGAACCAAAGCTAGAGAGCTCTCATGAATTTCTAATACATGACAGATGCTTTTGTGTTAGGCAAAAGAACATATGTGATAATGAACGTGGCAGAGAGGCAAACAGGCCGGGTTTTTAGACTTCCTTTTGTTAGGGCGGTCGTGTTTTGATTCGTTCAAATCGTCCATCACTCTGTTTCCACTTTTACCTTTAACAGCTTTTAGGATTAAAGCTATTAATATTTCAATCAATAATTCATCGGTGCCCTTTGGGTGGCTCGATTTAGATCTGCGTGCTCCCATCAGGCTTGATTTTGTACCCCATCTTGTTCAATATGAATTAACCCCATCGGCTGTGTTCAGCCACAAGTCGCCGCAGCGTTACATACACATCAACCACGGCTATGGAGATAAAACCAAAACAAGCTTTTATGTAAGTAAATAGTATGGATTGGAAACTAAATCTTTAATCATATGCAGTAATGCTCTCTTTTCCTGTACATCCGTTCCATCTATTCATAGACAGAGAGGGTGTGGAGAGGAGATGAAGTGAAACAAAGAAAGCAGGGGAGAGGAGATTGACTCAGGGAAACCAGTGTGTGGGTAAGAGGAAGAGCAGTGGAGACTAAATCCTCTTTCCCCGCTGACTTTAATCTCTCCGCGGGCTGAGCCTGGCAGTTCAGGCCGGACAGCAGCTGTCAGTCAAGACGAGTGACGGGCGGCGGGGCCGCAGGTGGGGGATGGGGACGTCGGACTTCACGTGTGCCTGTTTATCTTTGAAACGTGGGTGGGATGTTAAGGAGGGGGTGCCTTTCACGGTGGGAGTGATGGGCATAAATAATGCTCAGACAAAAAGCTACAGTAAAGCAGATGAGTGTTTTGGTTTTTTTTAATTCTCAGTCTGAAGTATGAGTGAAGAGAGCTGAGACAGGTACATTACTGGTGAGTTAGGCTTGGTGCGGCCATGAGCCGAGCTACCCTGGAATCATTTGCATAGCATCACCTCTGACCGTTTTATCATGCATAAAACAGCATTTATAATGGAGAAACTCATGGAAAAATTCAAAGTGAAAGGGTCCTGTTCAAATTCACTTTGAATGAAACAGACACACTGCCTAGCAACAATAAATTGTACGCACAAATCAGGAGAGCAAATAGACAGACTATAGAATTATTCAACTAAACAGAGAGACCAAGAGGAGCTGTTTATTTTGACTTATTGTTCATTTCAGGCGCGAGTCATAAAGAATTTAAGCACGTGGCAAAAAATAGACTCCCCTCAAAATTTTCAAATCATGTTTTAGAGGGGAATTCATATTTTATTAAAAGGTGCTAAGCCTGCTGGAGTACTTAACAAGGCTTTGCAATGAAAGGCTCACAGCGCAGCTTTACAGAGTGGCGCAGGTTCCTAAATCTATGCTGCATCCACAGGATGTTTTCGTAGTTCATTCTCATCCATTTTCTGAATAAATGCATAGTCACTAAATCAGTTTTCCCATGTAAACATCATATCATAGCTATTAAAGGCCTATATGCACTGACTGACTAAAAGAGCTGATCCTGGAATGTCATGTACTGGGGACATTAGAGCAATAGATCCTTTGAGTCCTGTGGCTAGCATATGGGAACTTGGCTTGGTTCCCACGGAAGTGGCCAGTAGATTCCATCAGACTGGTGTCTGGGGAGTTTAAAGGCTGGGTAGTCTTCAGTGACATATGGGCAGGTGTATGACTGGTCAGCAAAATTGTTCAGGTGAATTGAAAATTAGCATGAACGGCAGGGTGCAGCAGAGCGATACATGATAAATATAACTGTCGATGACTTGAACTTTCGATGATTTTATCGTTGTAGCTGCTCGACGAGTTTTGTTGGCAGTGAAACAGCCTGGAACGGCCTGCAGTTTTTCCTCCCAGTTGTTTGTTTTAGAAAAACCCCTATCCACAGTGCACGTGGACAGGCTAAGAGAGAATACGGGATGCCGTTTCCAGTTTTAATCAACTTTGAAAAAGGGCAGAGATTGGATACGAGCCAGGAGAAGGCGGCTGCGACAGTAGGATAGGAAATTAAAAGAGGCGTCTGGGGCTGTGGGTGTGAGAGTTGGAAGGAAGCAGAGATAAGAAAATAAGTGACTAAACGATAACGCAGCAGGTCGTCCGACTGGGAGGACGAATGCAGCGAGGAGCAGCACGGAGGGAGAAAACAGGGAGCACGTGGGAGTTCGGTTCATAATTTACTGGCCAGGAGGTGCAACCTGCTCTTTCTACTGGAGATGTCTGAACTCCAGCTGTGTTGAACTGCTGCACTCTTTGTCAGCATTTCTGGACTGTAGAACATCAGTCGTGGCGGGCGGCTAACGAATAAAATGTCAACATAAATATTTGATTTTTTTTCCAGACACAGCAGGCAAAACATACAAATACACACTCAAATAGGGACAGAGAGAGAGAGGGAAAGAGAGAAAGAGCATTAATGCATGAGGGCAGAGAGTTTTTATTTCCTCCTCCACTCCATCTCTTTTCCCAGCGCATGTTCAATTATTAACTGCCACGACGACTCCATGGAGTTTGAGGCAGAGACAGACAGAAGCTGAGACAGGAATACGCTTTGTCAAACATCCAGCTGTGGCTACGGCTGACCTTGGGGCCTACTCACCTCAGAGAGGTTGTGATAGAATCGGGGCAAGGCCACAGCATTCAGGTCTCCAAATCGATGACAAAACACGGCTGACAAGTTGTTAGTTCTGCTTGTGTCGTTAAGATTTATGGTGTCACGCGACGTCCCGCTGTTGGCCACTAAAAATCATCTGAGTGAGACCGAAGTCTGTTTTGCATGTGCTCCACATTTAACAACAGAAACCTGAACTCGACCAATGCTCAACCTTCAGCTCTCGTTGTATTCTGGTGTATTCAATAACATGCTAAAGGCTTCTACATGTGGGGCTTTATGGAATACCGCCTGCCAGAGCATAGGTGGAATAAAAAGATGCCTGTCTCTGACCTTATGTTCTTCCTTCCTCCATTTTGACAATCAGAGCCTTTGTAGCAGCAGTGTTTTAGTCACTGTGTCTGCGTGCGTTGCTATCCAAAAGTTCTCTTTCAGAGGAGAGTGTGCCACTATTTTCAGTTAATTGTCTCTTGCCCTGCTTTTTAGAATGGAGCATGTTCCAGCATCTCCAGGAAGCATGCGCTAAACTGAGCATCCTGGGCAATACAAATGTGACAAATGTGGCTATAAAATCCCATATTCTTAAAAAAAAAAGACTTTGATAAGACCATTTGCTATTAGGCTGTATCACTATTTCTTCTCTTTAGCTATGTATGTCTTTTTTTTCCTTCAGTTTTTATGGTAATGTCTCTCTGGCTATCTAATCCTGTTGTGTTCAGAAAAAGACAGACGGGATAAATAATCCCACCAATGATTTCTGTGTTTTGAGGAAGCCATCAGAACCACATCATCTGCAAAAAACAAAAAAAAAAACTTTCTTCCCTATGTTCAAGACTATATCTGGAGATACTATTAATAAATAAAAAAACGAATTGGTATTAGGGGTAGCTTTGACATTATAAAAGAGTTTTTCCAAACAACAACCTGTCATGGAACAAACATCTAAAATATATTCTGAGCAAAAATGAATTCCCTAATATCCAGACTGACGGTTGATTCAGGACCCATTGCCAGCTCAGTGTAGCTCAAAGCAACTGATCTCATCGTACATTTTATGTAAAGACTAATAAAGACTGTGGAGCGCTCCAAGTCTTTCCTTTTTCAAATCAAGAACATGCAGCTGTGCGGAGAATAGAAGAAAACAAACAAAGCCCACTGGCTTTTCAGCTCCCTAAAAGCAAGCATGTTTACAGTATAAAAAAGAGAAAAAGAAACAGGGTTTGCGGCTGAATGTGTGACTGATTGCCTGACAGAAGCTCAGCTGCCTGAAGTGAGAAGTTGTAAGCAAGTCTATCCCAGCGTGTTGCTGACAGACAGAAGGAAAGGTGGAGGCAGAGTTTGCTGTAACTTTGGACCGGGAAAAACACACCCTGGCATGACCTTACATTCTACTAGTGATGTCAGATTCTGTTGGTAGGAATGGCATTGTGTGATTACATTCTTTACTTGTAAATAAAACCCTCAGAAATGTTTTTAAAGTATATATACCCTACGTTAATCTCTGTACTTGAATGTGTCCTTTATGGGCATCTATTCAACCATGAAACAATCTTAACAAGCCTGACTATAACGAGTAATCCTGGTCACTTTTTTCTATTAAATGTGGACTGATTTGAGTAAGTATTGTTGCTGTTGGAGACTGAGTCTGAACAGGTGGCTGGAGATGCACATCTGGAAACTTTAATTTGCGGTTCATGTCTTTTCCTCTATAGAGCCTTTTCGTAACATTGTTGGTGAATTAAATTCGCCTTTTCTCTCTTTTTTTCCCCTTTTTATACAACAGTTTTGGTTGTTGACGTCAAAGCTCAACGGTCATCATGGCAGACGAAGCGGACATGCGCAATGAGCTGGCCGATCTGCAGACACGTGCAGACCAGATCGCTGATGAGGTACAGTAGCAGAGACTCAAAAATAAAAGAAAAGCTATCTATTGTGGAGTAAATTAGGGTGTTTATCTAACTCATTTGCTTCCAACTCATAGGGAATGATGGTGTCTCACAGGTTTTATTATGATACCGCACTCTCAAATCCATAAAGTGTTTTTCTTTTATTCACTTCATAATAGATAAATGTAGAAAAAGCAACCCACAGTCAGAAAAACAGAGAGCAGAGACATTTATTTAAGAGGCTGAATGTAGTCTGCTGTGAATAAAAAGAAGTCAGAAATATGCGGCGTGCCAATTATAATGTGACATTTCAATATGACCTGTTCTCAAATGGACACACAAATGTGCCTCTAAGGGCTCCAGTCTGAGAGACACATGCCCATGAATGTGACTGTCCCTGATTTCGGCACCTGGATTTCCAAGTGTCTTTCATCAAGCATGTAAGGAAGAACTTTGCCCTTTTTAATGAGTTGAAAGGAGCTCAGGAAGAGCAGATAATTCTGTGAAGCAGAATAATAGAGCAGCTCAAATGGGCTCATTAAAAAATCATGAGGAGATAATGCCGGGCTTAGAGGGATGGATGGATGGATGGATGGATGGATGGATGGATGGATGGATGGA
>JABUIW010000020.1:16017205-16115242 GCA_013363375.1 Menidia beryllina | reverse complement strand
GGATGGATGGATGGATGGATGGATGGATGGATGGATGGATGGATGGAGCAAAGGATGAGAGAGTTGGAGAGGGAAAGGAGAAGCCAAAGATGATGGGAACGTTACGTTACGTACTGTACGTCTGAATCCGCCCTCCTCTGGACTCTCAGCTAATAGTTTGTTCTTTCCCCCTGCAGTCTCTGGAGAGTACTCGGCGTATGCTGGCTCTGGTCGAGGAGGTGAGTACAGTAATTCAGTGGCACAAATTTTGTTGAAAGTCACAGAAGAGAGAGTGTTCTCGCTTTGGGCTCAAATACCGATCAATCTTGACAGTTTCATTTACTGACATTAACCAAACATCCAAGCACAAGCTGCTCCCCTCATCATCTGCTCTAAATAAATATCAATGTAAAAAAAAAAAAAAACGTTAACACATTTTACACATGCAAGTTGAATACATTTTTTGGTCAAATTTGACCGACTGAACTTATAGTAGACACTATCACCAAATTGCAAAGAAAGTGCTTAAATAAATAAATGCACATTTGAGAATACAAAGATTAAGCCACTCTTCCCATGTGAGGAAAAACTGACAGAGTCTAGTTCCTACTGGACTAGACTAGGTCCTACTAATTCCAAATATCTTGGGGAAAGAAAAAAATCCTAACGATCTCAAAGTTTGGGTTTCTGGAGGCTAAAGTAAGTAGCTTTCCAAAAAATGTTCTGTGTTTAGAAAAGACAATTATGTTGGTTGTCCACCAGCCCAATTTCAAATTAAACAGCTGTGTTGGCATTTCCAAATATTACTTACATTTAAGGTGGCTACAGGGATGTAGCCCAATTCCACCCTCTATGCGAGCCACCATGTCTAAATGATACAAGCCATGAGGGATGGAGCAGGACCTGCGACTGACCTAAACACTGACCGACAACACAAGCCAGACCTCTCAGTGACCGCACCTTTGAAGGGAACATCGAGAGAATGTCCTGCATTGGTTCAGACTGTCTCCAAAATGTCCCAAGGTTAGGAGGGGTGCTTCCTCATGTTAGTGAGAACCAATGAAAAGTAAAACTGCAAAATATTGTTTTTTTTGGTGCAGTCAAAGATTTTTATTTTTTTTCCCTCATCGTTTGTAGATGAAAGTGTTTCTGATTGTGGCATTTTCCCCTCACGCAGGAAACTGTAAGCACTTACCAGTACACCGTGGCAGCTGCTCAGAGGGCTTATGGCGAAGCTTACACTAATTCAATAAGTTAGCGAGTGGCCTGAGCAGTGACACCATTCTTGTCCAATGCTCCCATCTTGGATATGCTTATTCAGATCTGCTTATTCAGGCCCGTGCTCTTCAGATTCTGCTGCCAAAAACATGCACAAAATTGGAATCTTTCAAAAGTTGAGTTCCAGTCCGGCTAATAGCGTTAATATCTTCTTAGGAGAGACATTCATTGTCTTTTTTTCTTGACTGAAGGAAAACAATGACAGAAAATTAGGGGGAAATTAGCTAATTAAGCTAATGAGAAGCCCATTGAATGACAATTTTGAGACTGCCCAAGATGTCCATGTATAATGAATGAACCACATTTGGTAATTAAACTCAGTAAATGCAGCTGCGTTCTCCACAGATACACAAATCTCTGTATATTCCAGGATTGTATATTCAAATCTCATCAGGTGAGAGGAAGTAGATGAGAAAACCATGAACACCATTCTCTTATCCATAGGTCCATTAAAGGATAAGTAAAGTTTCTGCAGATGCTAACTAATTCGCTACACCCATTCTGAAGGGAACCATGGCATAAAGGTTGCAGTCATGTCTTGAGAAGATTAACTTGCTTATTTGAAAGCGGTACTGTGGCCAGAAGGTGGATTTTGTTACTTTTGAACCAAGATATTTGTCGCCTCATAAAATATATTAATGACAAATTAGCCTGCCTTTTAGTAGATTTGACAACAGAAATGACTCGCAGCAAAATATAACTGATGTCAAATACGTTTCTAAGAAGTCATTTGGTTTTGACGTAAAGTTGTATCCAAAACGTATCTCCGTTTACAGATTGAGAGAGAAGTAAGCAGAAAACCTGCTGCAGCTCCCAATCTTTATGTGTAGTTTGGTGGCATATTGAGATATGACAAGGATAATTTCTTTAGGTACATGCTGTTGAGGCGTTTGAGTGTATACACACGAACACACGCACACAGTTTAGTGGTGGGTATTTTTTGTTAAAGTTGAGTCCCTATTTTTGTTGCTGGAAACGTGAGCTCACTTTTTTTTTTCTACCACCCAGTCAACAAACAAAACATGCCTTTAGATTTATTGAGCTTGAACAATTCATCACCTTCAAGAGTCTATGCCCTTGGTTCATGCAAATTTGACCCGTAACTCATTCTTGGGGACCACATATTGACAAATCTATTTTGTAGCATGGTGGGAGCTGTCCGAGTGTATCTCGCAGCATTAGCGAAGTGTCTTGTCTGTTGCGGAGCTGAGCTGCTTAACAAATAGACTGGGCGGCAGACATAAAAGGTGAGGTGAGGCTTTAGCACTCTCAAAATTGACAGAAACCACTGCTGGTTCTACTGATCAACCAAACACAGAATGATTAAATTATTCTAATGCAGACACATCACATCACACAGAACAAAAAAAATACACTGATTCTCTTTAGTAGAGTGGGTGCCACTGCCACCGCTTTCCTACCTTCATGTGAAAAATAAAAAGTTAAAAGCAGCTTCTAGTTAATTAGCAGTAAGAGTGACACAAACAGAGGGAAGCAGTAATTTTCTCCCTTAGTTAATGTGTTCTACAACTGTGATTATTTCTGTAAGCTTTCCTTTTGTCTAGAAATCTGATCACTCTCAACACTGAATGTTAAAATTAAAACTTACTCGTTAAACAGTCGTCAATATTTTCTAATGCGAACAACAAAACTCTCTCTGTATAATAAATTATCATAAATACTAAGCTTTTTATTTTCTATAAAAAACATACATTTCTGAAACATTTCTTTGCTAGTTTGAATATTGTGCAACTGGAACGATTTGTGCTGATAAATTATTACACTGTTATGATGCATAATCATGGCAACAGGAGCTGTCAGAGCAGCTAAATGAGCTCCCTTAATTCCAAGTTATACCTATAGCGGGAGCTCAAATCAAGTTGAGCTAAAGACAATACCTATTAGAAGCAGAGCTGAAACAAAATGGAGACAAAAGATGGAAGAGGGTGAAATCATTACTCTCAGTGATCGTCACAGGGATGTAAAAATTGCAAGCTGATAAATGGACAGGCTGAGACCCCTAACGAGGGCCAGGAATATCAGGAAGGCAGTATGAATTGATTCGCCGCACCAATCAGGGACCGCTGACAGAGAGGTAGAAGCCATTGCTTTTTGAGAGAGTTCATTCTTCTTGCCTGCAAATACAGCATGTGCACTCATAAGCTAAGATGTCGGAACGCTATTTAAAAAAAAAGAAAGGCCTTTCGCCATCTCTGAAAAGTTCTAGCATGCTTTACTCTTCCACACCTAAACTTTCTGCATGCTTATCAGACATTTTGGGATATTTTAGTTATTTATCAGGATATCTCTAATAATACTTAACACTACAGATATAATTTTCTCTGTGTGTTAATAAAGTTTTATTGAACTGAAATGAAAAGCAGAACATTTAGAGAGGCAATGCATATCAGCACAGTCACGGTGGTGGAGATCTGAATTGTTTTGCAGTCACCTATAAATCCCAAAATAATCTGTAGTCAGCCGGAGGTCAGTTTTATGACCGCAAAAGCTTAAACGCTACAACAGAATATTGAAAAAAAAAAAAAAAAAGAATCAAGCTGCTTGAGTGACCTCAGCCTGATTAAAAGGCTGTAACTGGATTGTTTCTTTTAAAATATGCCCTGGTACATGAAACCTCTTTAGAGCTTAATGTTTTTTTCACCAGGAAAAGGATGAACCTTTTTTTTTTGTATTTGTTTAACCAAGAAAGATATACAAATATTAAAGATTTTATGAAAATTGTTATCTTTGCCGGGCGCAGATATGAGAAACAGTTGGGTGACTCAGGATGAAATAAAAGGCAGGGGGAATGAGCTGGAAAATAATGAAAGAAAAATAAGATAGGGATGAACACTGGAGGGAAGAGTGATGAGATGAGAAGGCTTGAAAGTACACAGTACGATACAGGCTCATTGAAAGGAATCTGCGACATGCGTCAGGTCCAAATGCACTTGGCTGTTATTTAATTAGAAACCTGAGTTGGTATAAGTTTGAGTTATCATGATTGTAAATCCACAGGTAGCAATAAATGTTTTATATGATCCATTTCACATCTTAAGCCAAATTAGAGTCTGTTTATCTCAGCTTTGCGAGTCAGACAAGTAGATTTTCTCAGCATGTCTGAGACCTGTTGCCCCACAGAGCTCAAAACTTTGCGATCACTGAGCACTGGGTTGCAATTGAAAAGGCTTTGTTGTTTTTTTTTCTGCTCAGAGAAAATCAGCCTTAGCACCTTCATCCCTGTAAACACAGAGCGGCCACTCCGCTTAGCTTACCGGTAATCGAAACCCAATTCGGTTCATTTATATTCATGGGGCTTCGAATTACAGCACAGGTCTTGTCAGGGAGCCTTAAGTAAAGTCAAGACTTCAAAAGATCAGGAGAGGAAACAGCTGGTCTGCCTCAGCCTGATGGTCAGGGTTGGGTTGTCAGAGCTGTCTCGGTCAGAAAATAACTTCTTGCTGACTTTATTTACAGATGCATTCCTTATGTCCACAATAGCCTCATATTAACTCACTATGAGTGTTTGATTTGTTACTTGTTTTTCCTATTTTCCAACCAGCTGGGGAATAGAGCTCTCCTCCCTGATTATGCCTCTGATGTCGCCAAGCATCTTAGTTAGCTTTCCTTTTAGAACCAAAGAATTCTGAAATCCGGAGTTCAATGATGGGAGGTGAAGGGGTCTGCTGTGAAGCAAAAAGGGCAGACGCAGAGCAGCAAGACCAGAAGCAAGAAGAAAACACAACATGACAAGCCTTACGGAGTGGGAGTAAAACACAGGGCGGCACAAACCATCCTACAGCTAAAGGTTAGAAGTTCAAAAGACGATCTGACCAAAAGCAGAAACAACAGGTGGTCGGTATACTGATGTAAATAACTGGTGGCCGCCCAGTATGTGGCAGAGAACTGGACAAAGGCTGGACAACTATGACAGAAATCTTTCCACTGAAATGAGTATAACTCCACATATTTCCTGTAATTGGATGATAACCAAATATTCTTGCATATCTTTATCATATTCATTGACGCCTTTAGGTGGTTTAAATAGTCAGGGATAAAGATTTTTTTTTGATAAAACACAGATGGCCAATTTGTTTACTCAGTTTTCCAAGAACAGTGATAGCTACTTAACAGATCGATGTAGAAATCGTAATTTGTCCTTATCAGATGAGCTTTTTCTTTTTCCTACTAACCAACAGGTGCTTTATAGAAAAGTTTGTATTTCTTTTCACTTTGTCATTATCAATTTGATCCAAATATGGCGTGATATTCATTAAATGTGCTGTGTTGTGATTAAAAAAAGAGGGCATATATAAGTCCAGGAGCTTGTGGGTGTCATGCCTGCCTTCATTTTTTATATGGACCCTCTGGGTATGCATTTAAGCGATAAGCTGATGACGGAACTGATTTAACTCCGAAACACGGCTGCAGTAGATCTGTTTTCAGCGTCGGAAATATCTCCTCAGCCTCTGTTTGATTTAAAGCAGAGGGTTAGTCTCGCTGGTCCGCTCGAAACCGAATTACGATAGATTCTAGGAGACGACAAAGGATATCCCATTCAAAGATCAGTACAAATTGTGTTTGCCCTTTGAGGTCGGCGGCCGTTATAGACGGACATGGCGCCTCTGGACACCTTCGATGGCTCTGCTGCAAAGGTTTCAGGGAAGGCCAAAATCTGAAAAAAAAAAAAAGGATGTTTGCATTTATGGTAGACAAAGTGTGTAGAAGGCTTGTTTCATGTCAGTGAAAAGAGAAAAAAAAGAGAGAAAAAGCACCTTTTGACCCCTTGAGAAGCACATTCTGTGTTTGTTTTAGGCCAATCTGTGAAAATCACTTCGGTAGACAGAAAGTGCCGGCTGGTCCACGTGTACCTGTGAGTTTAGCGGGCCGCTTGTGGAGGGGATGATGTCACCCCCATCAGACTCTGCCAATCTGGCCTTGTCATACATCCTGTATGCATGAGTCGTCTTGGACAAACAAGCAGCTCTCCCAGTCCCTACCGTGCACATCGCAGACCTATCCTCCTCCTGATCAGATTTAGTTTTTTACAAGAAGCAAAACATCAGTTTAATTTCACTCCCACACACACCCAAAGCCACTGGCAGGCCGCCTTGTTTTACACACAGAGAGTTTGAGTGACGCTAAAATCAGATACACGTCCAAGGCCAACGTGCTGGGAGAAGGTCAGTGCACACTCTGATAAAAAAGCAAGTGATCCGTGAAGCGAGCAGCCCGTGGACTTAAGCGAGACGTGTCGGGACCCTCGAAGAGAACAACAGCCGTATTTACCCTCATGTGGTAAACGGAAGAGGTTGATTATTGGATATTGTGTGCTCACTGTTACCGTCATTTGGATAGAAGCAAGAGCAGAGCTGTGGTGTGCAAATGTGTGAGTGGCTCATGCCGGCCACACCATGATGTTACATTACTGGGGGATTGGGGTGGATTCAAAGGGAGGAGACCGACTAGAATAATAGATATGTTGTATATGTGGCGGCTGTGCTTCTTTCTTCTTTGGCTTCAGTTGTTTTTTTTGTGCTTTCTTGGTCTTGAGTTTGGTTCTAGAGCAGGGTGGTAGAAGTAAACTTGGCCAATGTTCCACCCAGTTTTGCCTGCAAAGAGAGAACAGACGTTTCTTGCTCTAAATATGGATCAAATGAACACATGGAGACTAGTCTGCATAACTTTAGCTTTTTTTTTTTAAATCGATGGGTTGGATGTGGAAACAGCTGGATATCAACTTTGAGTTAATTCTGAATCCAGGTGTTGGACCAACCTGAAGAGAAACAGTCAGGATATTCCGTTGGAGGAGACATGATACATCTTTTGTCACACAGGCATCTTCAAAAGCATGTGGCTTACATTCTCTGATCAGCATAACACAGAAAGACATTCCTGTGATTTATACTTCTGGTTTAAACTTCCCTTTTTGGTGACACAAAGCGACCCACAGGACTCCCCCTCTGTCCCTCTCCTCCCCTTCTTGAAATACGTACACAGTAAATAACCTCAGAGCTCAGACCAAACATCAGACGGACTGGAAACGACTAAAACACTCTTATAACTTACTTTATTCATCATGTACTTAACCTTTCCTGGAGGAGCTCACAGACTATAACTGCTGGCTGCTTGGTCACTGTCAAAATCCATATACACAATTCAGTTCGACAAACTCTGTAATTCACTGCTGCTCCATTTCTCTGTGTTTTATTCAAGATTACCGGTCAAATTCTGAACTGCTGCTGATCTGGGCTATATTTGTATATATGGATGTTTGTTTTTTACATCTGTGATGTAGCCATAGTGTACTCATTGAGAGATGGGAGACATACAATTCTAACTTGTGTTCGAATATTAAGAATGCCAACCAGAGGTCAGATTTCCTTTGAAGGACAGAATGGATCAAGCACAATGGCAGCAGAGGGTGTAGCAATACGATGTTAATTTTAACCCAAAAGAAAAGCGAGCTTCAACTTCTCACTTCCAAGGAACATAGATGGCATTGTAATCCGAAGCGGAGGCAGACACGGACAGATAAAATGAGCTGGATAGCCTTTTAGGTTTCCATTACAAATCCGAACAGCTGAGCGACATGTTTTCAGAGACAGGGAGGCCCAGGAGAAAGTGAAGTTTGCTTTTCTGATTGTTTTTTTTCAGTTGGTAATGACTTGAAAAGCGATTGTTTTTCCATGATACAGCCCCTTTAAAGTCCAAAGGGTCATTTTTCTGCTGTGCTGTGAAAGATGAGTTTCAAAAAATGTGATTTCAAATTGTAATTTGACCCTCTCCTGCTGCTCTGACGCTCTGCTCTGTTGGACTTTGTCGACCTTCACTCACCTGCCACGTGTGTTTCTTCTTTTTCCCCTTCCGCCTGTCCTCTGTTCTCTCTCCCTCTGTCTGTCTGCTAGAGTAAAGATGCCGGCATCAGGACTCTGGTCATGTTGGACGAGCAAGGAGGTAAGTTAGGGGGAGGAAACTGAGCAGTGTTACGTTGATCTGTTCGGCCCTGCTTCTGCCTCTCACTTGCTACAGTTAAACCCAGTATAGGCGCATCAGCATGTCCAGAGTAACCCCGCAGAACGCACAGGCTAAGAGCTTTACATGTGAAAGGTTAGCCTAAGATCAGAGTGATGCCTTTCCTTATTGGCCTCATCATTTAAAGAAACATTAAGCAGAGCCTGCAGTAATGTTTTAAACATGATCATAGTGGATGCTGAACTCTGCTTTGCCTCTTTTAATGGATACTGAGTAAATTTCACTGATCACAGTAAATATTGTATATAAAGATATATATGTATATATATATATATATATATATATATATATATGTATTAAATATTAGCATGACACAACGTGTTACATGTCAGATTCACATTTTGCCATCCCGGACAACCATTAAGAAGTAATTCAACCTATAAGAAAGCCTAAGTTACAACCAATATACTGTGAGGGATCTAGAATTCTTGGAGTGTGACCCATTTAAAGGCTTATAAATCAGGGATTCTCATCTTCTGCTGTATTGATTTTAGCCACTGCTTTGTGAAATGGCTTTCCTCATTCGGAACCAAAGTCCTTAAGGGGGTGGGGTGGTTCTGTTTTAGCACAAATCAGTAGACGCTTGCAGCAACAGATGGGGACTACCTGAGCGGAGCCGGGCCAGCTGCTTTTTAAATTCCAATATTTGCCTGTCTAATTAGAGTGCGGCGACCGATACTCCAACAAATTGAAGTGTGCCGCGCCAACTGTGCAGACGAGGCTGAGCCGGAGGTTCAGAAAATGCCAATTAACAGAGAAACCACAAGGCTGCACGTTTGTAATTAGAATGGAAAAGGTCAGCCTGTGTTTATAGAGCGTCGTCTGATCCATTTAATGTATTGTTGCCCTCGTTAAACAGTCAAAGACCATGTCACAGCTCCTGATAGCAGTGCTCCGTTTAAAGACTTTAAAGATGTTGTAGCCATAGGTTTGGCACCATCACATCAAGGGTAGGGGGAAAGAATGAAGGAATGGGAATTTATGTCAGGGGTAGAGCCAAATGGAATATGTCACCAGTCCAAAAAGAAAAAACGCAATGCAAACAGAAGTCTTTCCAGCAAAAGCAGAATATGAACCCCTCACTGATCCACCAGCATTCTCAGGTGTTGAAGACCTTTTCTTTCATTTCATCCGGATTGCTGTGGAGGACGGAAGCATCTGAAAAGCCGAACTCCGTTAACACATAAGCCTATTCATCGAGGAAAATTACACCACCAGCAGCTCCAACTGAGACACCACAAAGTGACACTTGAGTCGAGGGTGGGGGTAACACTTAGAAACCAGTTTAGATCCAGATTTATTCGTAGCGGCTTAGAAGAAAAGCATTAGGAGCTCATATACTCCACCTCCATGTGGATGAGCTTCGCTATAGAACCCTGAGGAGGTATCTATTGGGATTTTAAACCAAACTGCGCCTATTGGACACGGGGGAGGGTCTGTTCTATTCATATTTTTTCATTGGGGTGAATTAGAAGCGTCACATAATCCCACGTCTCCACATTTACTGCAGAGTTGATATTAAACCCATTATGCCTTCAGACAGAGCTGTTTGGTACTGGCAACTGTCTTTATTACAGCAGAAAGGAGTAGGGGGAAAACCTGTGAGGACTGTCTTCCCCTCCAGCCGGCTCAAAAACCCTGTGTCAGTTAGAAAAGCCAGCATAAAGCCATGAAGGGTCCAGGTTCGATCCACACGGCAGTCAGACTGAACAGCCCAAACACGATGACACAGACCACTGATGCAACTCTGCCGCCATCAAACTAATGTCCGACGATTTAACTATTCATACGGTTAAGGGAATGCCTGCTGCTATGCGAGTGCAGATGTTTCAAGCTACATTTACCGTGCGCTGAAGAGTGTGTAGTCGTGGCAAATGTGAAGGAAGTGTGTCGTGTGTGTGCGCACTTCATTCCACGTGTGACAGAGCAGCCTAATTGGCCTGTCAAATGAACAGATAGTCTGTTTCCTCATCTTTTTCTCTCTCTTGCCTCCCATCATGTTGCACCCCCCCTAAGAGGAGATGCAGCTCACAGCAGCTAGCGCAGGGCACCAATCAATTTGCAGATTTAAATTACCACTGCCCCCCAGCTCTTGTCCTTTATAACGGACCCCCGCTCCCTCCTTGCTCTTTCTGTTTCATCCACTTTTTATTCTTTGGTTTGCTTTCTCTGATCTGCACAGAGTTCTTCTTTTTTTTAACCTAATCTATGTGTAAAGTTGCTGCAAAAACCAATGCCCCTCTGCTGTTGGAGGCACATGTTGAGGTCACATTTGCCCTGTTAACTACATTAAGAAGTCTCTTCCATTTTCCATTAAAAGAAAAGAAAACTAGGCTGTCATAGCTGGCTAAATCTTTAGTAATTAATACAGTCAAGCTGTAAACTGGGGTGCGACTAATCCCCGTGGCCTTTATACACTCAAATGCACACACACAGACACACACAGACCACGTACAGGAGGGGATGTGTCATGTCTTGCAGTGATGTATTACATGTAGCAGAGGTCTCACTGCAGCTAATGAGCTCCTCCTTTCTTGGCTGGTACATGCAAGTTGACCTAAATTAGATCCAGTGTCACGGTTGACGGATTATAGCTCTGACTCAGTGATCAGCTCGCAGCATTTTATCAAGCACTAATAAACTCCTGTCGGTTGTTTTTGGAAAAAAATCAGCAAAATGAATATTGGGTGATTAACAGCAAATGAAACCCGTTCAATTGACAGCTCACCTCCAAAACGGATCCATTTATTCAAGGAGATGGGTGTTCTTTTTCAGTCAGGCACTGAGAATGAAACTGTTACCCTCTGAATTACCCTCTGTGACAGCCGGCAAAATATTTGAAGAGCTACAAGTCTCACACTCAACCAAGTCACAGAAGTGATGGCCGTACCCTGACAGAAGATGCAAGGATTGGATAAACAAAAAAACTAACAAAACAAACACAAAAAAATCAGTTTTAGTCTGTTTTCTTTCACATCAAAGGAAGAGACACATCCCAGAACTGGGTGGAGGCGTGTCCTAGTCCATTGTTCTTCTATCCTTAGGATGAGATGCACAGGAAGTTAGACAGGTGCATCTATCCTGTCATTACAACCAGAATCACTTTGGATCTTGGTGAGAGGAAATGAGGAGAGGTTAGGACTCAGTAATCTTAACTTTGTGGGAGAATAAGGCCAAAGACTTCAAGACTTCGCTGGCCAGGATGTTGGGAGAACATTGAGATTCCATTGAGTTGGGAGAATATAGAATTCATCAGGCATAGAAATAAGAAGTAATCCCCCTTTAACGAGTCTTGATCAGAAAACATTTGAAACCTGTTCTTCTCATTTTCTTATTAGCTTTTTTAATAAATGTATTATTAACCGAACCCTGATGAGTACAGCCAAGCTATGCTCGAGTTTACTTTTAAAATCTCGCTTTGGTTCGGTCTCTTCTTTCTCCTGTAAAACCGCTCATTCTTCACGAGTCCTTCTGGATCTCATTCAGGCTCATTTCAGCTGATCAACAGGGCCTCAGTGAGGCAGCCAGGACTCCTCCCTCATCTCTCACTCTCTTGTCTTCCGTCCCACTGTCATGCAGTGGCATTCAGACATCCAAAGTGCCAGAATTACCATATTTACATGGAGACGCAGATGCCACTCTCTATGAAATAACTCTCCGAGAAGCAATTTTCTCCTTTGGGAATGAAGGTAGGCTGTTGCAATCATGGCCAATCAAAAGCAACAAAGTGGGAGAAAAAGCTGCAGGTAAAAAAAAAAAAAAAGCCCGAAAAAAAGATTTGGTTTTGAATTCTCTGAAGCTTGCCACCTGCTTTGCCCGCTGCATTTTAGCCCACGCGTCCAGCCTCCTGCAGCCTAGCGTAGAGCGCCAGCCCCTCGGCACGAGCCACGAGCCAGTCAACTCTGTTTCACTGCTCTCACGCCTTTGTCCTCACCAGAGCAACTTGATCGTGTGGAGGAGGGCATGAACAAGGTGAACGCAGACCTGAAGGAGGCCGAGAAAGACTTAAAAGATATAGGACAATGCTGTGGTCTGATATGCCCATGTGTTAAAAAGTAGGTACCGGCCAGGAGCCGCGTGCTCTTGCCTGTCCAGTGCTGGTGATGGTGGTGGTGGTGGTGGTGGTGGTGGTGGTGGTGATGTCTGATGTCTCTCTTGTCACAGTCAATGTCTTTTTTTTTGTCTTTTCTCCTTTGTCTACCCCTCTTCTCTCCCCTCCCTCCCCCCTCCCCGACAACCTCTTCTTCCTCTCTTCTCTTCTCACGTGCTTTCGTTCTTTTGCTGGGAAAAATGACAATGTGTTGCTAATCAGAACAACTGGAGCGCATCGAGGAGGGGATGGACCAAATCAATAAGGACATGATGGATGCAGAAAAGAATTTGAACAATCTAGGACAGTTCTGTGGTCTATGTTCATGTCCCTGTAACAAGTAGGTGCTGCCTGTGTCGCCCGACCGCATGTGTTTCAGTGCCCGCCCACCTGCCTCTGTCCACCCGCCTGCTTCTGGTGTATAGAGCATGCTGTGTGTTGTGGGCTGTCCGGCCTGGGGTCACAACAACAACGCGCTCTCCGAGCAGGCACCGGCACCTCATGCAGGAGAGGGGGGGCGTGTGTGTTGAAACCAAATGAAAGTTTGTGAGCGCGCATGAACGGCACACTCAGGTTTTCAGGCCACTGCATTCGCTCCCAGGCCGCAGTGGCCGCTAGCCCTTCATTCCACACCGGATGAGAGACTCTCTCCCCAGCAGGTAGCGGCATCATCCAGGATCTCAGCCACGATCACCCGCCCGCCTCCCCTTTAAACCCCCAACCCGCCCTGAACCCCCCCCCCTCTCGCCCCAACCCTGCAGCATGACACTACACCATGCTGTGTACAAGTCCAACCAAGGAATAAATCTGCATCTTGCGCTTTTACTTTACTTTTTTTTATGGATTCATTTTTAAAACCCATTCATATTTATTCATTTTTTCTGTTTTCTTTAATTCAATGACTTAATTTCATGTATATCTTGCGTGGCTGGCGTCAAAGATCCAGTGTGTGGCATTTGGAGCAGTCTTGTGGCAAAAACGCAGCATGATATGCACATTCATTTTTTTATTGATGTCTGACATGAAAAAAAGTGCGTTGCCTGTTTGTTTTGTTTTTTCCCATTGATTGTTACTTCATAGAGTAACTAGTCCTCTGCTGCAGTCCAAAAGTTATTCTGAACTAAACTGAACTAAGCTAAAACTGAACCAGATCTCTTCTGAGTTTCTCTCGGCATGCTTGGAATACGTTTTTACGAAGAGATACGTTCACAGGGTTTCAGTCTGTAACTTTGCAGCTAAATGCTACAACAGCACACTACTTCAAACTTTTCTCTTAAGTCTCCATAATGAGACTTAAGACATTCACAAATTGCATCGATATCAGTTGTAGTGGAGGCTTATATATCAGTCCGGCCAGGGCTTTATTTTACCTGTACTTATGTACAGGTCAGAGGCTGTTGTAGGTTAACCTTTTTGGAGTTGGACACAAAAGGACTTCTTTGTGTCCTCGCTTTTTGTTGAGCTAAGCTAACAAGGTATTGATAGCTTAGCATTTAGTGTCCACATGTATTAGATGGCTACCGACAAAAGGATTGCTATAAACGTAAATCATGGGTGAACTTTTGTTTTGTATGCATTCTGGAATCAATACTGTTTTACATGAAATTTTCAGGCACTTCAAGTTATGCTCCAGCACTGATACAATTCAAGCCTTTCTCTTCACCTCTGCTTTTCATGTCAGATATGTAATTATATATATTTATATTTACATATTAAGTACAGCATTTTTTAAATAGGATATTCAAAACCTCAGAATAGCAAATTTACTGGAGATGCAATAAGTTGCTTTCCTAATAGGACAGACCAGACATGGGTTTTTCAAGCAGCCACACAGATCTGGGGGGGGGTCAGCTTCCTGTTTATGCCACCAGATGCCACTACATCGTCCACACTGGACCTTTATGCGCCGAGCACTGCTCAACATGCAGCTTACTCTTTAACACGCTAACTTTGGGACTACAGGAAGGGCCTTTTCCAGCCTCATGGCTCTCTTAAGCTTTGTTAATATTTAACATCTTCTAATCTCGACTTGTACTTGTACTAACATTGCCTGAAGGTGACTTTTACCAAACTCTTGTGTTTTCTGCCCCAACCCCCCCCGACAGCCAAACTATGGCCGCGGAGCCATGTCTGTGCACTCTTTACTCTTGAAGCATTCCACTGGAACCACCGTGTATTTTGCAAATGCCAATTTAAGAGCTATAGAAAACACAAGTGGCTGACAAAGCAGGAAGAGACGTGGGATAAAAGGCTGAATTGTCTGTTTTGTTGTGGGTTTCCTGCAATGATTTTGTACATTTACATAAAGGAATTGGTTGTTTTTTAATATTATTTTGCCAAAATATAAGTAGTAGTATAGAATATACCCTTTGTTTTTCTTTTCTTTTGGGCTGGATATGGGTCCTTTAACAGAAAAATGAAAGTAATTGTGTGGTAATCGGACCAATTACTTTTAATAATCTAGATTTTTTTTCTTTTCTTTTTAATTCACTATGTATTGCAACTTCTGTCCTGGACACTTTTTATCAACAAAAAGGGGTGAATGGGCTCTAGGGCATATCTTGGGTTAACCCCCTCCGTTTGGTCCTCCTGCTTCCAGCTGTTAAGAGTTTTGGGTTCAGATCTTGTATATTCTATAGCTCTTTTAGTCCCTCTTTTCATGACCCACTTATTGCATAATCCTGTGGTGGTTATGTCATGTGTTTCATCTGATCTAGACACTTTGTATAGCAGCCCCGGTTCAAATAGCAAGACAGAAATAATTCTTGCTTCTTGTTCTAACCTAAGTAGAGCACCTGATTGGTGGAATTTCCCTCCTAGGGACAACACGGTGAAAAGGTGTCATGTATGGAAAACTGCAAAAAACTAAACAAAAACTTTGGACACTTGTGTTGCCCTCAGAGGAGACCCCCACCAATCAGATTCTCCACGCGTCGCAAAACAAATGCTAAGAATTACATTTGCTCATTTGACTGTATGAAGTGTGTCATCCTACGGACCTGTCCATCCAAATGAAATGAAGGGCTAGAAACGAACGACTCCCGATCCGAACAATCACATTCTTTTGTTTGTTTTTGGGTTGGATTGCCACGATGGATCTAACTGCTCGGCTTTCTTTTGTTCGATACAGCATGTATCTGATCCCGACCCTGTTGTGTAGTCTGTCACTGCACGTCCCACCCCACGTGTTTGTATCCCAGTGCTCGTGTTTGTGTCTTCTCTATGCTTATTGTGTTCGTGGGGTTTCGTTTATTTCCAAGCGTAAGTCACAAATGGGCTTTTTTTATGTGTTCAGTTGATCTGCCCAACCGGATCAACTATTAACCAAAAGATTGCAAATGCATGTATGGAACTATATCATACGTGGCTGTGGTGTTGCTTTTAGTTGGAGGATTAGCTTCTGGCTGTATTTGCATTCTGAACATATATGAATGTATATGTTTTGATAGAGAAACTGCACACAATCAAACATGTACACGGACATTTCTTTAGATATGCAGACCTCATATGTAAGTACACATCCACTTTCTCATTAAAAAAACAACAGCTGACACTCACCTATCCACACAGTCATTGATATTTTGCACACACGAGCACGCAGTGCACCAGCCACCACGGCCCTGACTGAAATGTGTCCGCGTAGGATTAAAGGCGGGGGCCAGGCCTGGGGGTCCAACCAGGACGGCGTGGTGAACAGCCAGCCAGGGGCTCGAGTGATGGACGAACGCGAACAGATGGCCATCAGTGGAGGCTTCATCCGCAGGTGAGCACGTTCTCTGTTTAGGGATGTCTCCTCGGTGTGTGCCTGGAGCTGGAAAGCCAGTTTGAGTGAAATTCTTCATAAACGGTTCCAGATTGTACATTTTGGCCCTAAGATTAAGAGCTTTTTATGTACTTTTGTTGCCATTTAAACCGGTTCACTTGAAGTTTTAGAAAGCGATAGTGTGCAGGCAGGCCTGGACGCCCACAAAATTCAAACCTGCTCAAAAGAACTTCCATTTTAATATCTCCATTGGTTTATTTTATGTTGGAAAATCAACGAGATTTTATGCGAGGTCACTCTACATATAAGTTGGACAGTAAAATGGACACACAGCAGGCATATCGATGTGTCACAACTATTTTTTTTTTTTTAAAGAGTTTATTCCCAAGTTTTCAAAGGCTTTTCAAGCACGTCTAAAGATTGCAGTGTTACAAATTCCAAATTAATTTGAGATCACGTTCCATTTGGGGCCCAGGAAATTCATCCCTGTCTAAATCACCTGGTAACACTTTTTTCCCTCACATTAGCCAAACGGGTGAGCAAAGAAGGAGCATCAGAAGACAATAATGCACTCTGAGTTACTCATATGTACTCGTACAAGTTCACCCAATTTTCCTTGTACTCAACAATTCTTTTGAAATGTTTATGTAATTTGCAGCATCATCATCCAAAAATTTTCCTCTCGTCACTTGACTTGTAAGCACCTCTTTGTGTTGCGGTCTCCAGAGTAACGGATGATGCCCGGGAGAACGAGATGGACGAGAACCTGGAGCAGGTGGGCGGTATCATTGGCAACCTGCGTCACATGGCGTTGGACATGGGCCAGGAGATCGACACCCAGAACCGCCAGATTGACAGGATCATGGAGAAGGTGCCAGACGCTGTTTACTTCACCAGGGCGTTGACATAGTCTCCATTTCAGTGTTCTACATATTCAACGTTTAGTTTAATCCAGAATGGACAAAAAACATCCATGTTACGGTGAAATAATAGCGATATGATAGAAAATCCAAACCCATTCCAACAGAACTTAATAATAAAGGACATACTCTACCGAGCCACTTTTACTCAGACAAATTCCATTCGGAAGCTGTTTGAACGCTGTTCCCAGAGCTGGGACAAAGCAAATAAAAGGCCTGGCAGCCACAAACGAATGAGCTAATAAAATGTTCAGCTGATTCCTAGCTTACTGATCCACTTCACTGACGGTGAAAATCTGCTGGTTGGACCTTTTCATTCAGCGTGTGTGCCCTCACCCGTTCCCACTCGTGTCTTTGACGGCCTGTGTTCTTCCCTTTCAGGCGGATTCCAACAAGACCAGGATCGACGAGGCCAACCAGCGTGCTACAAAGATGCTGGGCAGTGGCTAAACTGCAGTCTAAAGTGCTTTGATCCCTATTGCAACACCCCCCACCCCCCCCCCCCCCCCCCCCCCCCCCGGAAAGAAAATCAACACCAACCAAACCCAGCCCTGCCCCTGAAACCACGGCCGACTGCAGGCGCTGCAAACTTGTGCTTTCATTGTTATACTGGTAGAAATTTTGCACACGTGCACACATATCATACGTAGCTTGGCTCCCGCCTCCCACGAAACTCCGCCCCCTCCCAACCGCCGTTGTCGTTGTTGTTCTGTGGATTTCGCTCCTCGGATTTTGTTGGAGAAAACCATAGCCCGGTCACATTAGACCCAATCAGACTCTGCCCACGCTGTACATAGTGCGTCTTTAACGGCTTTAGTGATTTTAGATCACTTCTCCTGTTTTCTTCATTCTATCTATCTTTTTTATTTTAAAGTCTTCGTGTAAAATAATATGTATGTACACCTGATGTCCTTTCCATATGCCAGTGTTCTGGTGTTGTCTGTTTAAGACACACTGTGTATTCATCTGTTAGGATGTCACGACGCTACCTGATAAGGCCACAGCGTATTGCCGTGAGGATAGTGAACGTAGGCCACTGTTTGAATACATGTAGGTGCGAAGCCGCTCAGATCTTACTCGTTGTATGGTAGATCATGACTACGTGAATAAGCATTTGGGCCACTTGAACGGAAATGTGGCTTTTTATCGACTGTGTGCCAGTGATTTATCACCTAACCCCATTGACGGAAAAGAGTTCAAACGATTCGATGCCATGTATTGTAAAGAGTCAATTCCTCAGGGAGCTAAATCTCATCATTCAAAAAGCATGGTTTGCATATTCTATCGAGGCGTTGCGACCTAAATACTTTGTATCATGAGGCTCAGTGTGTATGTGGAAAGTTGCATTTGTTTATGGTCTGAACTGCAGTATCAAAGGCAAAAATACTGGGCATTACCCACAGCAGCTAAGGTGTGACTGTAAAGGGCCAGCGTTCAACCGCCGTCAGTTCCAGTGTTGAACGGACTGAGGGAAGGGTCGCCGACCTCCTCACACAACACGACCCGTCACTCGACCCTAGCAATATGTAACAGAGCATTCGGTGTATTATGCATGCGCTTTCATTGCTGGAAAAATATCGACTAATTCATATATCCCGGCGAAAGTATCTTAACAAGGCAACCGCATGCTTGGTACGTAGGCCACACAGAGGAAGAAGCCCATGTTTATCTGCATTAGTGCCACTCTGTTTCATGTCTCTTTACCTGTCCAGACTGTGACCATCACTGTAAAATAATATGTACCATGGGAAACGCCAATAAAACCATGAAATGTGTAGGACCAGACCGGGCCCTGGTGTGTCTCTGTGGCATGGGGGAGAAAGTTTTGATGTCGTTGAACAGTAATAAAAGGCTTACACTCACATCTCATTGGTTGGGCCAACAGTGAATTAATAAAGGCAGATAAGACGTAAGAAACATGTTTTGGTTCCCACTGATGTTCTCTTAACATCTGTAATGTGGGGACATATGTAGCACCTTTACAGGATGTTCAGGTGAGATGGGATTAACTCCAAATCCTCAAAACAGAAAAGAAAATAGCTGTATTCAAAAACAAATAATTACGCTGTGTAACCCAGTGTTGCATTCACAGTCTGTCAGCCCAGGATTGTTACACTTTTTTTTACTTTTTTTTTCAGCTCCCCATGCTATCTGCTTCTGAATTCCCTCTGGAAGCACATCATTGTTAGTTTTTATTTCCTGTCTATCTGAGCACTGTGCTTTCTGGGACATCGTATCCCATGACTACCTTCCTAATGCGTGGGTAATAAGATCATTACATGCTCTCAACTTATAGTTAGGTATTCTTTTGTGATGCAAATTCACTATTAAATGTACAGCTCACATGACCGGGAGTAGAAAGGCAATGTCAATTCCTGGCAGCTTAAGAAAACATGGTTACTGTGGCAGTGCTCCACAGTGGGTTTGGTTTTGTTCAAATCTGAGAGCAACAAAGCTAAAAAAAAAAAAAAGAAAATCCATTAGCAATGTGGATATTTCAAGCTTGACAGTGTATCAAGTATGACAGTGAATGAAAGACAGACTCAGACAAATAGAGAAAGAGACAGAAAAGGGGAGATGCGTAGCAGCGCATTACACTAATGGACATCCACTCTGGTGCCCTGGGCTTAGGGCGGATTAGAGTTTGCTACGTCACTAAGAACGACGACAGGCTCGCACAAACGCACACTTACTGGAATCAACAACAGGGTAATCCACCATACCTTAGTTACATCCATTTCTCAGCTCCAGCACAGGCACACTAACTCACAAAGACGCACACAAATCATGGTGATTTTTTTTCATTATGAAATCATTTCTAAGTGATAAAAACAATACTAATTATTCTAAGTCAGATTTGTCGTTTCCTGGGAAATTCTCTGTTTTTTAAACAGTTACATGCCAGTGTACCACAAACGGAAACCTTTACAGCCTGCTGAGTGCTGAAGATTGAATTTTTAGGCCAAAGGCTCCCTCTGCTGGTACTCCATGCTGCTTCTCTGCTTACTTGTAGTAGATTTGGACTGATGGTAATAATAATAATAATAATAATTTTTCTACGTGTCCCCCTGGGGCCAAGACCACTGCCCTAACGTGTGAATGGACAGATCCGCTTTATAAAGTAATCTATCTGAGGTTAAAAGTTGCGAGAAACGTGTAGCCTGGGCTTACTCAATTACATATTCAGTGATGGGCCAGATTTTTAACCCAAATAAATTATCTTTAAATTGTCTTTGACCGGTAACCGGTAGTTTCCCGCTAACTTTATCATAAAAGGGTCAAATTAAATCACGCAAGACAATATTTATATATATGTATATAAACTGAAATAAAATATATAATCTGATCATACATTACCCATCGGCACATCATAGCGTTCGAAGTTATTAAAAAACGTGCTACTGTCAAATTATAGATACGAAAATCCAAGACGTGTATAATAATACACAGACTTGTTAAATATTTTAAAGTGGTTTTGTGTTTTTCAGTGACGGTCAATTGATCACGTATCTGTCGATCCAGGAGGGATAAAATTGTTTTTGTTTCCAAACTTTCGTTTATGGGTGGGTAAAGACAGAATTTGTAATCGTTCAACTTCAAAACACAACAACGTGCTGCTTTATGGGTTTAATGTTGCTAGGTAACCCAGTGTTGCATTCACAGTCTGTAGTACTGCAGGGATTTATTGCATGGATATAGAAATGTCAAAAGGATTCTGATTTGTATCTATTTATTAGGTCGCCACGATACGCTGGCCCATATAAGAGTTGGTTCTGCGTCGCCATTTGAAGAAGCATGGCGAAGACTATGCAACAAATCGAGGACAAGCTGTAGCAACCCCAATCAAGGAGTAAAGAGACATGATCAACGACGACACTGTTGTTTGTGTTGAGTTAATTTAAAGGATGTGTAATTACCTGACTAGCATGTAAAGTGTGTTTTAAATCTCATTTCAGCTGTACGGTTTCAAAATCGTTTACACGATTCCAACTCAAGATTTCTACGTATAACCGTTCGGCTGTCTTCGTGAGTCACGTGACACTTGGCGCCCTCATCGTGTCCGTCCGCCCGGAGTCTCCCTCTTTAGCATATTCGGGACGGTCAGCACCGACAGTGCGGCATCATGTTGCGAGCAGTTTTCCAACTGTCGGCGGCAGGGGCTCGGAGTCTGGCCAGGACACGACCCTGCTACTCTGGTAAGCACTCGGCTTTCAAGGCCGTCACGAAATTCAACAGCCCCCGGTACAAAGTACCGCTTCCTCGCTCGGTTAGCCAGCTAGCTTAGCATGTCCGGGGCGCAGGTATGTGGCTGGAAGCTAACACAGGGTGACATTGAGTGTTTTTTTCCAGTAGCTGTGCTTTTATGCCTTTGAATGAAAATATAATTGTACGTGTTCATTCCGTGTTGTACCGTTATTAAAACCCCGTTTGAGGAATCAAAAGAGAATAAGTCACGACCTTGTGGTGACCCTCTTTGTTGGTTCAGGAGTGTCAGTGACCGCTTTCAAAACGCAGGCGATATCAAAACTTCGAATTTTCAAAAACTGGACAAAGTAATCATTTAGGACCGTGGTGTTGTATTTGGATACCACAGAACTGACTGTGAATGGATGTTTTCGCCGGTCGAAATATTTTTAGCCACATTTACCGGTCAGAAGTCTCACGAGACCATCAGCTGTGGGCTCCCGATAAACGCATAACCAAGAAAAGGCGATTAGAACCAAGAGATGGTGAAATAGAAGTAATTAATATGTTTCTTTGCTTTGAATTGAACAGTCTCTTCATCCATTAGATCATCATTAAGCAAGATATCGCTCAAAAAGTTTATTAAACTTGTAGATGCATAACTAATACACAGTCTAAATGTATTTAACATGAATGTTATTGTGATAGATTTCTAGAAAACCAAAATGATTTGTTGTCCAATACTGTGTACAATTTCTCAACAGAACTTACAGCCACAATAACTTTCTCGCTGATGTAGACGTCATAGCTTGAAAAGTGGTTCTCTTTATTTTCCTTTTCTTAGCCGTACGTTATCATGACAAATGCTTTCTGTTATTTATATGATACAGACATCAGGCCATTTGGTGGTGGGACACCGGGGAAAAACCATGTTCCAATAGCATTGCTTTATTCTGTGTACAACTAAGGCCTCAAATGCTGCCTCTTACTTCTCTGAGAACAGTTTTGTTTAATTTGTGAATCCTGATTTCATGTTTGTGTTTTTCGGTCCATCCCACGTGTGTCAATTTTAATTTTTTTTTTTTTATCGTTAGTCGTACAAGTTCTGGAAATACTTAAACATTTAAAGATTCGACTGTACTCTCTTATTTCCAGCTCCACTGGCCTCCAGATGTTACTCCCATGGAAAGGTGGAGACAGATGAGGAGTTTGACTCCCGCTGGGTCACTTACTTCAGCAAGCCGGACATCGACGCCTGGGAGCTGAAGAAAGGTGATTACCTTTCCTCACTGAAAGTATCTTCTTCTACGTTTGCTGTCCTGTTTTAGCATGGTTGACGTCTGTCAAAGCTATTGAAATCAAAAGTTAAAGACTTCCAACTAAGGCCAGGTCCCTGTTTTTGTAAAGCCCTGCAACCCAACAGCTAAATAATCAAAAAACACATAACTGTCTTTGTTCAGACAGTCTTGTTATGCTGTCACTTCTTGGCTTTATTTTTATTGTTCATTGTAGAAAATGTGACTATTCCCTGTGATTGGCACCCATAGGCATGAACACCCTGATTGGGTATGACTTGGTACCTGAAGCAAAGATCCTTGATTCGGCACTAAGAGCCTGTCGGAGACTGAATGATCTGGCCAGCGCCATCCGAATCCTTGAAGCCGTCAAGGTGAGCGACAACCAGCTTTTTGTTGACCGTAGTTCCAGTTTTAGGACCATAACCCTAAACAGATACAGAGCAGGACTGGAACTGGAACTCTAACAATTCACTAAAACGCTAAAAGTGGTTAAAAAAATGGAAGAGTACACATGACTTTTCTTTTTCTCAGGATAAAGCCGGTCCCCACAAGGACATCTATCCCTACCTGATCCAGGAGCTGAAGCCCACTCTATCAGAACTTGGGATCTCAACACCAGAAGAGCTTGGAATTGATCAATTGTAGACCGCCAAGGTTAGAACACATTACACCTGACCCTGTCTTTCTCAAACTGTGGAACATGCTTGAAGTTGAAAAGATGTCTTTTTCTTCTGTCCTCAGACTCTTTTGACTTCTGAAGAGACGAGCCCTCCTGATACTCTCCAGTTTAAAATATATATATATTGTTAATTGAACACATTTTGTCCTATTGTACAAAAACGTGGATGTAATAAAGAAAATGTTTGAACTTGTGTTTTCCTGCTTTGGTTAACTCCTGATTGCTGTGGAGACACAGACGGAAAGCATAGGGATTTCTGCTTTATTTGGAATAGCATTCAAAGCTAGATGGATGGAACTGATTCAGTCACTCTTTGGTGAGTGGTATTGGTTATATTTAAACTATATACTATGAACACCCAATATATCTATTGCAGTTAACTCAGAGCGAATAGAAAAGAATACTCTGCTGCCCCTGAGACCTGTGGCTGAGTCTGGCACAATTATTGACTGAAACGGATTAAACGGTTTTATCTGGTAAAGTTTAAGCTGTGTATAAGGGATTGTTTCTTCCGTTTGCCACCAGATGGCGACAAGAAACTTTAAAACCATGGTAAGTCCCAGCAAAACTACTAAGCACGTAGAGTGAGCACTACGGCTAAATGTAACACAGTGGAAAAAGTGGAAACATTAGCATCCAAAGGAGCATCCTCGCTCTACTGTTATCAGCTATATATTTCTTCCTGCCTTTTTATAGCTCCTAAACAACTTTACAGCTAACAATAAGCAATATGGTGGGAAAAGTGTCACTTTGATTGAAACTCATTCTGAACTTGTGTACTAGCACAATAGATCGAATTCAACGTCTGTAAATGCCAGTGTCATCCCCGGATGATCAATTAGATCAACTCTGAGATACTTAACTAAGAAAATCCTCCCTGCTTCTTATAATCATGACAGTTTTCTTCATTACATTATAAAGAGTGTCATGCTCCGGATCATGTTGGAAGCAGTATAATTGTTGGAAAGCAGCCTAACAAGGAATAAAAATAACCAAATAACCTGCATACAAAGAAACTTCCTTTAAATCTTAGGTTTTCGATAGTTTTTAGCAGTTATCTAAATTATTCCCACATGACGGTTGTACTTGAACGTGTCGCTCTTATTTTTGACAGTTTTGCCCGGAAGTACTATGATCCTTTGCTTTCACCGATAACATGATAGCCTAGCAGGCTAGTAGAAGTGCCTGTCTTGTTTCTGAGGGGAGAAGATGAAGTAAAATCGACTGTCATGTCTGTATCGTGTTGTAAATTGTGACAACTTACGCCAAGATGATGAACGACATAATCGAGGAGCCCGAAAAAGACACGCTCCTGGAAGCGCAGCACGAGCCACAAGTTTTGACGGTAAGCTAAAGCTAACAGTAGCTTGTAAACAGAAACAGCTAAATAGCCTAGCTTTTTTGTGATTGTTTACATCAGAATGTTCTCATAATCTTGCTTATTGACGGAATTTTTAGCCGCGGAACATTTTCAAGTTTGTTTTTAAGTCAAACGAGTGGTTTATGTTCCTTACAGGAAATTCAGATAGTTTAGATAAAATTTAAATTTAATTTTTTTCTCTGAAATGTTCACCATATTTGTGGGACGCTTTGCTTTGACAGGCTATAACGAATTTTGCTAAATAACACAATATATAAACTTTTTACTTCTTATTTTCAAGAAAATATAGTTTATTCATAGGGCGTGTACCATTTTTTCCTTCAAAGATAGCTCCAGAGAAATCACTCAGTTGTTTCTCACATGATGCCATTATGGGGATTTCATGGGGCTTCCATCCGGGAACTTTATAGTCTCTGTGTCTTCTGTTATTGGTGAAATCTTAGGGAACAAGTAATGGGACAAGACCTAAGACTACAGATGGAGGCAACAGGCCAGTGGAGAAAAGAGGACCTTACATCATGTCCAGAGCTCCAGCCATCCACCTCAAACTGCGTAAGCATTTTGATGACTCAAGTCCATATCTGAGCTAGGAATTGTCTCATAATTAGATCCCCCCCCCCATTTTGTCTTAAACTAACCACTGAACTGAAAACAATCCACCTAGGTTGATTAAATGCGTGATTATCTCTGCTAAGGGTGAATAAAACAGTGGAATCTAAAACTACTCCATATTGCTGTGCAAGTTTTTTAAAAATATGTTGCCTCTAAGGAGCAAGGCATTCGTTTGATATGGTCTACAGGAACACTTCACTTTGCCTTTTGTCTCTAGGGATATCCAGCATAGTGGCTGGGTATATAAATAGTTTTAAGTAGTATTTTTCCCTGCTTTGTTAATAGCAGCCTGCTGCAAAGACACTTAATTTGTTCCCATGTGTTTTTGTTCAAGTTGTTATAAATACTAAGTATAACGTAGGCTGTAATGTGTGCACTAACAAGGTACTCAAAGAGTAACCAGATGAAAGCTTGACATCCCTTGGTTTCTTGTGCACTGTTCTTTAATAATTTGAGGAAACCAAGCGAGGCCTTAAAAACTATGTACAGCAGATGAACACTATCTGAAAATCCGGCAGAGGCTCACAGCAGGACCAGAGGTATGCAGCTGGACTTTCAGAATATCCGATGTTCAGTGTGGCCTCATCAGAAATGCTCCCTGTGGAAGGACTCATGTAAAGCCTTTTTTAAGGAAGAGAAACAGAAAGAAAAGACTGAGCGATACCAAATCACACAGTAGGTGGACTGAAACCCAGAAGATAAAAAAGGCTCTGGGAAGCCCTGAAGAACTATTACCAAAGATTATTGACAAAAACAACTATTACATTCTCTAAATTTACAGAACTCCCTTTGTTAACTGTAGACTTGTATTAATGTATTTAGTTAAAAGTGTCCACGTCTATTTGTGAATAGCATCCTCCTGTCAGACAATAACTGGATGTATGAAATAAATCATAAGCAGTGGGGCAGTGAAAATACAGGAGTCTGAAAGCTTGTCCTCTGATCTAATGCCTTGATAATAAACAGAACTCGGGCATTGCCTGACTCAGAAAACAAGAGCGAGTCATTTCTCAAGTGACGTCCGCTGTTGTCTATTTGTATCTTGTTACGCATTTTTGTTAATCAAATGAGTCTGTCTGTGTTTGTATTTGTCATATTGCGATTTTAGCGTCGGTTTACTGCCGTTCTATGCAGTTAGCGAAACTAAAAACCCTCTCTCTGACAATCCCAAGAGAAACACAGGGAGATGGCGAGGAAGGCGCTGAAGAAGAAGGCGCTGTCAGCCGGGCCTCCGGTGACGCATCAGCCCAGACAAGGAGCCAAGAGGTGACCAGGCTCAGCCAGACCGAGGCGGAGGCTTTTAGGGAAGCCCTAATCGTTTTATTCTTTAAGGCCGTTTTCTATTCCTCCTTTCAGGACAGTGAAGTACAACAAGGGCTACGCTGCTTTGAGTCAACACCCCGATGAGACTCTGGTAGCACTGGACTCGGACAGGTGAGAAACCCAATACACGGACTCACTGACAGGCCGCCCTTTGCCAGCAGGGCCTATCATGTTGATCCCATCCCTCGTTCATCTCTCCACAGCGATGAAGAGATTGACTTCGAGCAGTATTCCTCAGGCTACTCTTCGGCTGAGGTGAGTCAGATCACGTTGGAATCCCTGTTTGTCAAACTGGCTCGGTGACTGGTGTCTGTACTGACAGCAGTGATCTGGGGTGCGTCCAGATCATGTGTTGAGATAACAAGGCTTTATTAATTCATCTGGTCCTTTCGTCACTGTGACATGGTGCCGTTTTTTCCCACCGCACACTTTGGCCTATTAGCACACACACAAGGTGCCAGAGCAAAAAAAAAAAAAGCCCAGGCCTCCTCTTGGGATAACATTCTTGATTTAAAACGACTTCATAGAGCCTCACATGATACCACCAGATCACTGGCGTTTTCAAACAATAAATGGGTAAGAGGTTTAAAAACCGGTTTGTCTCCGTGCTCTAAGCAGGAGATGCTTTCTCAGATGATAGAAATGCGCCATGTCTGTAGACGCTCTGCCAAGTTTTGTTCTGGTTTTATGCATTCAGAAGGAACACGATGTAGCGGTGGTTTTACAACTCATAAACACGGTCGTTATTAAATGTGAATTTTTTGAAGATGACTCAGTTCCGCAGTCTGAGCCTCTGGCTGTTTTCTGAGCCGGTTTGAGTTTTCTCTGAGCAAAGCTCATTGCCTTTGTGGCTTCTTGTTGCGCTTAAGTGATTGAGATTTTTAGGAAAAATCAAGACAAAATGCACATTTGGTTTGTGGATACTTTATTAAAAGCTCTCCCCGCTGTCTCCGTCTGCTCTCCAGGTCCACCCCGATTTGAGCAGGCAGCTCCTTCAGGACGGCTACCGCCTGGACGAGATCCCCGACGACGAAGACCTGGACCTGATCCCCCCCAAAGCCATGGGCTCCTCCGTGTGCTGCTGCTCCGAGGGCCCTTCCTGCTCCATGCAGTGACGCCGGTGCCATGCCTCTGACCTCGCCGAGGCGCGGCTGAAGCCTCAGCCGAGCCTCGCTGCTGTCTCTCTACGCCTTCGTCGTTTGGCGGCTGTGGTTCTGCAGGCTGAATGAGACAAACGACTCCTAAAGCCGGACCGGGAGCACCGCACACTGACCAATGCAGGCAGTTGTGAGAGCAAGCCTTATCCACTGTGACCCCAAAGTTTGACAGGCTTTATTTATTTATTCATCCTGTTTTTCTTTGTGTAGGATTACACGAAATAGCAATGGATACTCTACACAGAGTGGGAGACTGCTTACTGTTCTCACCTCTCTGGGTCATTCAGGTGTGATAGTTTGTGTTTAGTTTAAGCTCTTTTTTTTTACGCTGCATTCATCGGTTACTGATTTAAGAACTTCTATTTTAACTACCGGCACTTCACTGGAGCATGACAATGCTTTATTAGTCTGTTATATCTTTTCCACCGGAGTTTGACCCAAAACAGTACAGAAGCAAACTGGCAGGATTGAGTAAAACTACTTTACTCCGTGTTGTTATGTGGAACGAGTACGTTTTCCCTCATGATTATTTACTACAAAAAAGGAGTTACATTTTTGGCGATTTGTCATGGAGCAAAAAGCCACACTGCACTAATGTTAAAAAACTAAACGACAAAAAAACAATGTTTACTCAGACAGTTACAGATCTACACACCATGAAAAGACTAAAAGCTGCACTTGACTCACTTTGCACCGAGTTTCAAACAGTGCTGATGACCTCGTTAAAATTTTTGAGGAAAAAGGGTTAAATCGGCATCATCATCTGAAACTAAGAATACACTCACAAATAAAAGTCTCTTTTTAAGGAAAAAATATCCAGAAACAAGTGGAATGTAGGAAGAATTCCAAAAAGTACATTATTACGTGCCCAATAATTGATATGTAGCATTCTGGTTTAAAACCCTATCCTGCATGTCATGAAGAACAATATGTATGCACATCAGGTTTGACTATGTATTTAAGTATAATATTATTTTCTATATTACATATTCCATACAAGTTATTTACATTATACATCAGTTTTAAATATATTTTTTTGTTTGTTTCTTTCTGTTTGTGAGTTTTATTTGTGCATAACATTTAATCTGAAGAAGAAGAAAAGAAAGTCTTCTTTCTGTTTTCTTGCATTACTGGTAACATTTTTCTGTTATTTTTGGGTTGATGTTCAGTGACAGTCAGCCCCATCTCCTTGGATTTGTGTGTGTATGTATGTGTGTGAATGCACAAATAGGGAGCAATTTGCCTTTCGCATATGTTTGCGAGATAAATGTTTTTTAAAAATTGCACATCTGCCCCACCAAGGTTTGAGGAACAAGTTGTTACTGATACCCAGCTGATCCATTCACCCAAAAGGAAGCGCTGCAAAGAGCTGGACGACATCAGGCACGGTACAGGTTCATCAATTGGATGACAGTGGATTTTGAAAAGAACGTTGGAAGCTTTTCGGGCTTGTAATGCAGACGTCTGAGCTGACGGGTACGCTTGACCCAGCGTGTTTCTTTTTCCTTTTGGTCATGCAAAATGCTTTAAATGGACTGGGTGAATTGGAAGCATGTGATGCCTCCCTCCCTCCAGACACCAAGATGTGTTTGATGTGTATAAATTGTGGCACTTGGCACCAACGATCAGTAGCAAGTACACTAAACTCACCTGTGCTATGCAACCATTGGGACAATCTCCTTGTTGTATGACGCTGTGCAGAGGTTTTCCTATCCAGTGCTAAATGCAATAAGTTTTTTTTTTACAATGGTAACTGCTAATCTTTTTATTTCACTGTATTGGTCGCTGATTTGCATTAATAAACAAAACTCCAAACATGTTTTGTTTTTGTTTTTTTGCCTGTTATAAGTAACTAAATGTTGGCAGAGGTAACAGAAAGCGCCCACCACGCGAATACTTCCTTCCGCCAGGGGGCAGCCGAGAGCCACGCTGTGGTCAAGTAAGTAA
This sequence comes from Menidia beryllina, assembly GCA_013363375.1. Lineage (NCBI taxonomy): Eukaryota > Metazoa > Chordata > Actinopteri > Atheriniformes > Atherinopsidae > Menidia > Menidia beryllina. The sequence goes on along the minus strand of JABUIW010000020.1, from coordinate 16,085,595 downwards.
GTTTTTCTCGTTGAACCCGTTTAAAGAATTGAGCGACTATTGAACGATATATTTATATATATATATGTGTGTGTGTGTGTGTGTATGTATATTTTTATATATGTTTGTGTGTGTGTATGCACACATGGACACTGTGGAGTGCATGTGTGAAACTTGTTCAAGAGCACGTCGGAAATAAACTAAACAAGCCTTGGTATTTGGTTATGACAGGACAAGCCGATTTTATGGATAAAGATCTATTGTTTTTAAACACATAACACTAAGGTGCAATTCAGCAGTTTAACAGATAGTTGAGCGCACAGTTGTTATTTAGGTTATTTAGGAGTGTATCAGACGAGCCCTTGCGGTTTTTCCCACATATTTAATGAATGCATTGATCATTTTTAATCCGTGCTCTGAAACGGCAAAAGGCTGATACTTGTTGCTGTCGCTGGGCGGGCCTAATGCCATGTGTGTGTGTCTGTAAGTGTGTGTGTGTGTGTGGGGGGGGGGGGGGGGGGGGCAACTAAGGGGGGGGAAAAAAAAAAACGACTGGGAGTTACCTCAGCGCTTTCCGAGATATGAGATCGGGCCATTTTCCAGCCGGTCCCCTCGCACATTAAAGAAGACAACCGGGCTAATCAAAAGTGGGAGCAGCCGGACGAACACGTTGACGGCCGGGCTCGGAGGGCTCGGTCAGCAGCACCAGCAGCACGCGGCACGGAGCCCCCGCGCCCCCCCCCCCCCCCCCCCCCCCCCGCTCCACCAGACCACCCCCCTCCCTCCCGTGCGCGCGCGCCCGCGCGTGTGTGTTTACAAGTGTTTGAACGAGTGCCAGAAACGAGGGAAGACGGAGGATAAAGCCAAGCAAGGAGGGATGGTGGACAATTCCAGCAGTAGTAAGGCCCAAACGGTGAGTCGCGGTGGTGATTGGCTTCCCTTTTGACTGAGCGGGGACGAGCTGTAAAAAAAAAAAAAAAAAAAAAAAAAACCCCCCTAAAAAAAAAAACAAATACCCCTCCGAGCGAAGCAGTCTGACCGCTTTTATTTACGCGAAGGTGAAGAGTTGGCTTTCCCAAACTTTAAAGTTACCGACAGAAAAAAAAGAGGAGAACACAGTCGAAGAGGTAACTTTACCTTAGGGTCGGTTGCGTTCGGTCATTTTTCCATCATAGCGAAAGGACCAACAGTTTCTTTGTGTTTTTTTTTTGTTGCAAAAGCGTAAGTGGGCTAACCTGGCTTGTTTGCATGTTATCTCACTCGCGAACGTTATTCGCGTATTTTGAGGATGTGGCAGCTAACTAGCTAAAGGCAGAGAGGGTGCTTAGTTTTCTTCTTTCTTTTTTTTTAAATTGTCTGCTTGGGTGGCTGTTTACTCTTACCATTACTGCTAATTTAACCTCGAAGTTTGTACCCGGGGCTATTTGAATGGGGTTAATTTGCCCCCCCGGGTGTAACGTCTTACAGGTAGAAGGATATATTCGGGCTTAACTTTTGCTCACTGACAGCGTTCAAAGCTGCTACACGGTGTCAACTGTTCAGTTCGATAACATTTTCATTTTAAAGTTACCAGAGTAGTTGGACGTGTCCGGCTGTGCTTTTATTCATATTGGACATGCTCGTGAAAAAAGAAATGAATCAATTTTGGGTTGAATTCGCCATATTTTTGTAAATGTAAAAGAAAAAGCCTCGTAGGACTGATATATTTTCTATTTTTCTGTTTATTTTTCTATGCTGTGTATTATTTTATTTTTCAAAAACAAACTGCAGCATATGAGTCCATACGCAGGCCAATATTTCTGAGCATAGACGGTTTTAAATCAGTTTAGGTGAAATGTTGGCTAGCCTGTCATTTGTTAACCTCGATTAATTATTGTGATGTGGCTGATTTTACATCCGTGGACTTTTTACTCCCCCTAGTTCAAACATTGACACGGGTAAATAAGTACAAGCCCTTTTCGAAGTTCTGGTGTCTTCTGCACGGCTTGGCCTTTCTGCTGAAATGGCGTCTCGTTCAGTCACAGTTTTTAGGAGTCATTGGATTTCCTTATCTGATTGGTAATCCCTGACTCCCTCTCTTCGTCCTGCAGCCCAGCATGTCTCAGGAGCCCAGTGTGGCCTTTCCCCAAAGCACCTCCACCGGGGGGATGAAGCTGGAAGCAGTGATGGAGCAGCTCCAACGCCAGCAGCAGGCCCGACTGGAAATGGAGCGCAAGGAGAGGAAACTACGAGAGGCCCACATCATGTATGCTCAGCAGGTTGCTGCCCAGCAGGCCATTCTGGCGGCCGCCCGGGCTTCCGGAGCCTCCTTCATGGGCAAAGGTCTGGCTGGAGGCATTCCTACCGGCGGCTTGCCTCCTCGGGTGTCCAATCAGAGCAGCGTAGACTCAGAAAGAGAGGATGATGAAGACAGAGGCCGGGATTCGGGGGACGATGATGATGACAATGAAATGATGGAGGGGGACGAGGGCAGCGAGGAGGACGAGGGCAGTGCCAGTGGGCTGGAGTTCCTTCGCAAGCAGACCCTGGCGTTGCAGCAGAATGCCTCCCGCATCCCAGCCCGCCCGTTTGCAAGTTATGCTGCGTCGGCTCCCCAGAGGGCTGCATCCCCACCTGTTAGGGTGAAGCAAGAACCTGACGAGGGTCTGTCTCCAGCAGGGCCCAACTCCGCTACCTCTCCTAATGGACAAGCCGACTGGGGCTTTGATGACCACTTCAGACAGGTTAGTTCATCCATTTCAGCCCGTAGCTCCACGCTGCGCACTTTTCCTTCTCAGTGCCTCCAGGCCTGTTTTGATTTTTCAAGCCATGCCCTCTAGACTTTACCCCTAAACCCAACAGGCTATGAAACATTACCAATAAGTGGTCTCAAACACATGGGAGATAGTTCTTCCAGTATTAAAAGGGTCCTATTTTAATTCATTTTATTTTGGGTGAATTTGTGAGGTTAGTTTGATTTCGCTGTCAAACCCCCTGCTGCGAAAGACTGCTTAATCTTGACTGTGATATACACACACTGCTCCAGAAGGGTCTTTGTGCGACACTTGAAAACTCCGCAGGGGGTTGACCGCTGATTGGCTTTTGTGGTGGGGAGAAGAAAAAAAAATCCTCCTCAGTGAGTCTTGGCAAAAGGCCAGGCAGAGGTGCAATGTGTTCACGCTCACTAGATTTCTCCTCTTGCGCTCAGTTCCTGAGTATGTGTGCGTCTGTCTTTGTCCCTCACCGCGCTGCACTCAGACTCCTGCTTGGCTGCGGTCCAGCCGTGGAGTCAGGCGGGGCAGTTCTGCCGCTGTGAGGCTGTGGGTGGTTGGCCGGGTCAGCTTTAGGATTTTGGGTGGGGGGGGGGGGGAGGTTGGATGTAGTACACAGTAGCAGCCTGTCACCCCAAGAGTTTCGGCTGTGTGCCAAGTGAACTTTCTCTCTAAGGTAAATATTGCCTCAGCACTGTGTTACAGAACACTGGAATGGCAGCAGAGAACTGGGTCGAGCTGCTCGCGGTTTAGCTCCGCATCAAGTCAAAAATGATTATTGGGTGTTAATGCAACTTTTCTTTACTCATTAATGCCTTAATCTGCTGCATAGGACAAAAAAACCACAATCATATGAGCGCTTGATGAAACTCAGCTGCACGGTGTTCGCAGAGGTGTCAGAAATAGTGGAGTACCATTATTCCCTGTGATGGGCAGGCTTTGTCGGAGCATTGTTACAACAGAGGATCACAGCAGCAAAGTTGTAGCTGACCAGTACCCTATTTGTGGCCTGGTGTCTTTTATTAGGGGAGGCAGGCTGAGCCGGGGGGTTGGGGGAGGCATTATGGGACGAGAATTGGTCTGGCCTTTTTTTGTTTCCTCTCTTTTATCTTTCCTGTCATTATGTCAGCTCTGCAGTATTTAATGACGGCTCATCTCTTCAGGCAGTTTCAGGTTGCACCGCTGTAGGGGGGGGAGGGGATCCATGCATGGAGGGGAAGTGTGTTGTTTAATTTTTTTTTTTTTCTTCTTCTCTCCCTTTTTTTTGTGGATGTCATTGTCTTGGAGGGGGCCCTGGCAGATGCCACAAATACCAACCATCTAAAATAATAGGGGGAGAACATTTATTATATTCTAAAAGCAGTGACAGAGAGGGGGATAGGGTGACAAGCCAAAGAGAGATTTGCACAGAGGACCCCTTACTTTAACATGTACGTATCATGTAACCAGTCACATTGGATGGAGGCTTTTATCCAAAGCTCTTTGAAACACAGCAAACGGGTTTGGTTTGGGATTTTATCCAGAACAATCGAGTGACCTTATAAAAACATTAAGTGCCCATTTGCTGAAATAATGGCATTGTCAGGGATATGAACAGTTGGGAGTGTCTGACGTTATGATAGAATGCAGTTTTGTGGGACTCAAATTGGGCCACTAGCAGAACTTGAACCGACAGCGGCTTGTGGCTGAATGTGTGATGTTCCTATAAAGGGCAACTGGGTGGAGACGGACATGTTCCTTTCCATGTTTTCTTGTCAGTGATGTATGCACGGTGACCCTGGCCCTCTCCTAAACAGCGAAATAAATAGATGTCAAACGAGGGGGATGGATAAAGCTGGCGTGAGGAGCCAGCCATGGGCTGTCCAGCTGGTCAGCTGGTCTCTGCAGCGGGGCGGATGCTACATGACCTCTTTAATAAAGCCCACGCTACTCATCCTGTCATAGATCCCTCCTCTTCTATTTGTAATTACTGATGGAGTCATAATCATCCGCAGAACACATAGACCCTAGTCCATGGCACTTTGATAGTGGCTGTGACATTTCTTAATTGTATTTCATATATTACCTTTGTTTGATTTAAAGAGGCATTCATCATTTAAAGTTCTGTTTAAGGGTTTTATTGTTGTTGAAGTGGCTATACTAAACATATTATTCAAACTGTATCAATCTTTGTGCACAAAAATAGTATAATATATATATATAATCTGCTTTCAGAAAACTAAGTGTTTTAGGTTTTATCATTGCTGACATTCACAGTGAGATTCTTCCATCACATTTTAAATTAATGTTGAGACTTAACATGATTTTTTTAACTGTCAGTGATGGGAAAGCCAGACCATTTTTAAACCCGATTAAGGGTTCAATTAAAACAGACAGCAAAGACATTCCTCTTCTTTTTTTTTTCTTGTTCATCACTGAGATGTCAGAGCACAGTGCAAGTTATGATGGATGCCATTTTTACCTCAATGCACTAATGAAAATGAAAGGTAATTGAGGCTTTGTCCTCCTGCAATCAGTTTTCAGTGATGAGTGCATTTGAGGCAACACTGCTTACAATGTCAGCTGAGTCTGCCCGGGCAGCAATCCAAGCACCTGAGCCAGATAGCAAGCTGGAAACTCAGACCCAAACTATTTGTCGGTAAGCTTTGGGCAAGATAAAGGATTGGCCTACTGCTTTGTGGCTTTTTAGTGTTGTTGGAAGCCATACCGATGCCTCCACTTGCTCGTGATCTTGGATAATTTAGCTTCAGCATAGTGATAATTGCTCTCTGGTTCCAACTTCTTTTTTTCGGGAGACTATTCATATGACTGACTCTAAACAAACACTTGTAATCGTTCATTTCTGAGTTGGTGTTTTTTTTTCAAATCTGAATACCTAATTGATCCATATGATGATTGGATGATTTTTTTTTTCATGTGTGGCAAAAATGTATTTCACCTCAGCAAGATCAAGGTTCTGAAGTGTTCTTTTACAGGGAGCAAGCCTGCAGGCTGTAACGACATAAAGGGATTCCTTCACCGTATCTTTCAATAAAGACTTTTCAGATACCAAGTTTAGTCTATTTACGACTAGATCGCAGGCCCACACTGCAGACCTGTCAGATTGATTAAACAATCTGAACCATCGCCTTTTAGAAGTTACCGTTCCCATTAAAACAAACGCATTGGAAAAGGCTGCCAGTGAACAAGGTTCATCAAGCTGAGAGCATCAGAGGCATATAAATCTAGTCTAAGATTTTTATTTTACCCTTGTGAAATTTTGACCAACCACAGGCATTTCCTTAAGTTCACAGGAAATGGCGTGCGCTTGTCCTTGAAGAGAAACATTGGAGCTTTTCCCTCTTTAAACTTTCCCCCTGCTGCATGCTTGCCATGCAAATGTGTGTCTCTGTGTGTATAATGCGCTGTATGTGTGCATGAATGACTGTTTAAAATCAGATTTACCATTGCCTGATCTGTCAATTTATGGAAAAAAAAAAATCTCATCCCATCTCTGTGTTTAGCAGCACGTGGGAATTAGAAAACATTAAGATGTGTTGTACGCTTACAGTGTTGTTGACTCCTATTGTTTCACATTGACTAAACGGTCATGCTGGCTGAAAATCTGCCAGGTTCATTTTGTAGCCTCATCTGAATTTGACAGGATAATTTCGTTCTCCACCTCAATCCCATTTGTGGCTTGTCTCCTAGACCAAAAGAGATTCTGTTTTGGAGATTTTAAGAAAAAAGCAAACTGGTAAACCCAGTTGTTGCATCATTTGAAACGAAGTAAATCAGTGCAACAGGAAAAGTAGGATGTCAAAGCAGAGCTGAAGAATGAATGGGTCTGCAACTTTGATGAGGAATGCGCTTAACAGGGGAGGAGGCGGCCAACCAGAACACAGTTCACCAAATCTGCTTTCTTGGGGTCTGTTATTGACCAGCTGTGGGGACACTTGCCACATTGAGCCGTGCTTTTCCTGCTCAGGCACTGAAAGCTGTCTGTTGAGGCAACACTGCTGCATAATTTAGCTGTCGCCACAGCAACACATCAGTCAGGAAGTGGGGAGCTGCACGGCTGCAGCGAACAGATCGATAAGGACCGCGTGTGAGCTTTAAGTGGCAGGAATGTTTGGCATTGTTTTCTATCCATTTATGATGAATGAGGAGGAAACTAGGCTGAGCAGACGAACACGAGCTTTATTCTGAAAGTGGGAGGTGCAGCAAGTCTGGCTCAGTGCTTGAACCATCTTGAAATGCAGAATTGTTGTTTTTTTTTTATTTAATTTCAAAAGCCTTTGAATTTCAAAAGAAATTTGGTGCCACTGGGACCAGGAGGCCCTACAGCCTGGTGTGCATGTCGTAAACAAGTGTCAGCCTGATCTGGTTTTTCCCCTCCTCTGAATGTTATGCTGTTGCCTCAGATGCCATTACTGTCAGTGGGATTCAAATGGTGTACTTAGTATCATTCTGTTCACTGGACTTCCTGTTTTGCTGATGCAATAAGGCTGGAATTACTGTCTGACCTCTGTTTGTACAAACTGCCAGCAAATGGAAGCCATTCAGATGAGGAATAATGAGGAAGGCAGAGCTCCATTAAAACCTGTTGCTGTGCTCTTTGGCTCTAAGGTGTCCTGCTGTATCTCACATAGTTTTATGTGGAAGTGGACGGTGTAGTTGGTGTGGGTCCCGCTGTTTCCTTTTGTGTTGAAAATGCGTTCTGATTTAGTATTTCAACTTTTGCTGTTTAATGCTTTGATTTGCTCTTTTTTGTTTTGCGCTCTTGTGCTGGAAAACATTTCTCTGTCTTTTTGTATACTATTTTTTTTTTATTTGGATTTTTGGTTTTATTATTATTTGTCTTGCCATTTGTGAATTGCTTTTTATAAGTGTTGTAAAGCTTTTACACTGTTTTTTCCCCACACTTTGATCCTTTTACGTCTTGCCTTTGCTCCAGATAGCACTTTGGTTGGCATTAGTGTTGGAAGGGCGCTTGATAGATGAGGTCACTTGGTCCTTGTTGGGTGTTTTGTACCTCACACGTGTTCCACTCACTATTTATTTATTTTATTTTGCCTCTCTTAAAAAGTATCTCAAATTGGAATAATCAAATTACATAAGCACAACTTAATCTTGGTTTCAAATTTCTCACAGCGGAGTGATTCACTATCATTTTTAATATAGCTAAAAGACTAAATTGGCTCTCAATTTAACACTCAAGTTAAACTAACTGGGTGGAAAATTCCTTTAGTTTGTCTGGGGAGAGATCCAGTGGAGAGACAGACAAATGGCAGTGTTTTAGTGGCATAGTAGCATGTAATGAATATTAAACTTTACAGCTCTTCAGAATCCTCTATTTGTTAGCACTATGAGTAAACTAACAGATCTGCTACTGCTAACCTCAGCAATACCAGGTTGGATTATGTATCAGTTTGGATTGTAAAAGAAAATTCCTTTTTATTTTTTACAGAATATTCTGATCATAATGACCTTTTCTTTTACCCAGAGTGATGTGAGCTGTTGCGTTTTATTATTTTTACTTTTGGATTGATCTGTTACCAGTCTAAATGCTGGTTCAATTTTAACTGTAATTTTAACCCATTTTTTAAATAATATTTAAACAACAAAGCACATTTGCAGACCTTTTGAAACAGAACTTGACTGCATGGAACTCTTAAATTGGGTTTATATATATTTTTTTCAACTATACTTATTAAAGACAGATCTGAAAAATAGGGAATACAATGGAATTTTATCAAATTAAGTTATTTAAAAAAAACTGCTTCTCAGAAAACTGATGGGGGGAGGGGGGGGTAATATAATGTTTTCCTGCTGGTAACATCCATAAAAGGTAAATTTCAATATGAATAGAAATGGGTTTCCTCATAAAGCTTCAACCCACCTTTCCTGAGACTACAATTCAGGGGTTGAATCATCATTAGAAATTTTTTTGAAAATATAAATTGGATATCAAAAAGCCGATGAACTGCATGGGTTTCTTTTTCTTCCTGCGTTTATTTCTACACTAATGTGTGGTTTGTTGCTCTGCTGTTCAGGGAGATGTGATCTTAGTTTTTCATCATGGGCAGCAGCCATTGGCTGGTGGGATTTAAATGGAGATGGTTGGCTTTTAACTCTTTTTCTCCCTGTTATATCTGTTATCGTTGCTTTTCTGTCATCTGACTTGAAAAAGGTGTGAAACAGCGGTGGGATACCTTAAAGTGGTTTGGACTCTTTCTCGTGAATTTTGGTGTGATAGTAAACATATCTTTATTTAAACTTCCTGGTGGATTGTCTGTCCATGCTTGAGGTCATCTGCATTCCTCCCTGGTATCCTGAAGGGCAGTATCAATCCAAACAAGCCGGCACCAAAGCTGTTAGTGTCAGTAACCAGATTGTGACATGACCATTTGAAAAAAAGTTTGCGCGCTGAGGATGGCCGGTGAATAGCAGACCTGTTAAACATCTCTGGTGCCGCACGCTTGTTGGTTGCGGTATTATCCTGCTGACATAAAACAGCTTAATTTTGTGCTGACCCTTTCACAGCTAAGTGTGGATCCACTCCCCCCACCCAGAAATAGAGGTATTGAATTTAGTAGGGAGATGAAGGGGAGGTGGGGGGGGACAGCAGAAGTGGAAGAGTGGTTAGTGGTCTGGCTCAGCACACTACACTGCCCCACCCAGAGGAAACATTCCAGACGGAATTAAAGAGTTAACTCTTCAAACAGTGAACATTCCCACCGGGGGCTCCCAACAAGAGCCGGGGGGGTTGAGTGGATGGGGGTGGTTGGGTGCATGTCCGTGTGGTAGTCATGCTTGTGATTGGTGATCTTTCAATTCATTTCATTCTGTTTGGCAGGGGTTATAAAAGAAAAAAGCCAAAGGGCCTGAATGGGTGGAGCTGGGTGGAAGGTCCCACTGATAAAGCAAGAAATGGTTCTTTTTTTTTTCTTTTTATTTGTCTGGGTCCCAGCGCGCACATCTGCTGCTTGCAGGCAGTGGAAGCCTTCCTGTGGTGTCTCCTGTCCCCCCATCTCTTTGGCCCGCTCAGACTCGGCTCCACTCGGTGATGATGACTCTGCCATCTGTACTCAGGCCTACATGATTTAAATGAAGCAGGGCTTTAATATATTGTTAAATCAGTCACAAATCCTATTAATAAGGAAAGCGATAAAATAGCTAACTAATTGTTACCGGCAAACATAAACGAATACAGACATACAGACAGTACAGATTTTTGGGTGAAATACCGCTTGACCTTTCTGTTAGCTTTAATAAATATATTTTATCATCTCCCCCCGCAAAGTTTTTCGCTTAATTTAAAAAGAAAATGACAGAAATACCCTTTGTACTTGTTTTTTGGTATCGTAATGAGTCAGTGTAGCAGTTCAAAGGACCCACAAGAGAAACAGCTTTATCAGAGACCTTCAAATTTATCATGCTCGAGTATTAAAACGGCTTTATCAGGGGCTGATTAAAGGGAAAAGACTGATAAAAGATTGGGCTCTTTGGGGTGTACTATAAAGTCCTCGGTCTTACATTTTCCCCTGTCACAATGTTTGTTTAATACTTGGATACTCTTATCAGAACAGGGAATATATCCACTTTTCCCTCAAATTTTGATCAAGCTTGGGCTTCTTTAAAGGGTACTTTGTGGCAAGAGAAGGACATTAAAAATAGTGGCTAAGGTTACACTGAATTAGCTCAGTAATGTTTTCTTTTTTTTATAGAATATACTGTAATTTGTGATGTGAACATTTCACATAAAGAATATCACAGCTGTTCATTATGCAATGAAAAAGGCAAAGGTGGAATAGCTGGTGCCATTTTCATGGCTTTTAGGGGGCAATGGAGGAGAGACCATGCTTCATCTGTAGGCCCAACATTTGAAGATTTGTCAGCAGCTACACATTTGTAAAGCATAGCAACGGAACAAAAAAGGGTGAGGTGGAATTATGTAGCATGCGCAGCATTTCAGCAACATGAATCTGTTAAGTGTAGCACAATGTGGTTAATCGCACGCGAGAAGGAGCAGCAGCAGAGGTCACATGTGAATGGAGTTCAAGTGAGTCTGACTCGTAGCAGCATAGAGTTTGTCAGTTCGAGCGAGCTATTACAGCCAGTTAAAATGAATCTTGCCTTTGTGAGTGATTGTGACATAAAACCAACACTGAAAGGCATTGCAGCAGATTTTCTTTCCCCTTTCTCTTCCGTCCTGAAATACTGAAAAGCTTGACAGAAAATGGGTAATTCACAGAAATATGATAGAATATGATCGTTTAGTTTGTGTGTAAAGTATGATAGACAGATTACACCTCAGTTCCACTGGATAAAATGAAAGATTTAAGCACATCTGAACACAACAGAAAACATAGATCCTGAAAGGCAAACTGGTCTTTCCAGACATGGTATTCAAACTCCCCCCCCCCCCCCCCCCCCCCCGCTCATCGAACCAGATTGGAGGGTGAGATTGTATTAAAACTGGCTGTGGTCAGTGGTAAAGCAAAGCAGTGAATCTGATTTTTTTTTTTTATTTGAAAACACTTATTTCACGATGGCAGAGTTTGTAAAAGTTATTTCTGTAAGAGCGTGTGTGTGAAACAAAGCAGTGGGAGGAGATAGTGATTTGAACTTACTGCTGTTTCTATAGTCCTCACAGCCTTGTGTTGTCATTGACTAGTGTGTACATGCCCCCTGGCTTAAGGTGGAGCCCCCCAAAAAACCTAAACATGGGTAAAAACAGAGGAATGATTTAAAGATGTCTTTGCAGAGAAATGCATCCAACATGCCTAAAAGATGGAATATACTTCCATTAGTACGTTTTTTGTTGTTTTTAAAAAAGAAAAAAAAATCCTGCATAGCTGCCCTTTAATTGACCGTGGATGCAAGTACATGACACACCCAGCTTTTTATGTTGCATGCCACCACCATGTCTGAAGTATTATCACAACCTGGGTGGATACAAGATCAGTGGAAGACAGTCATTTAAGTTTGCCGTCTCTTAGTTTTCTAGTCTGCTGCCTCCCGGTCGTTTCTCCTCCACAGAGCTGACTAATGAAGATTTGTGAATTTCTATAAGTAAGACGTTCATTATTTTACAGTTCAGTCTGAGCATCCAAGATGTATGTATTTTCTATGAAAGCATTTTACCCTTAGGTTCTGATCTTCCACAGAGCCATAGAAATAAGAGTGGACATCTTCACCTTTTCCATGAAACCCTTAGGTTTAAGGAAGCTTTTCTTTTGCTAAACAAAGCCTCGGGCACACCCTTGTTTATGGCCAGACTTTTCAATTTGATTACGTCAAAGGTCTGTCCTTTAATGTAAACGCTACCCCCTGTAACTGCAAAGCAGCCCAAATCAACCAAAGCTGCTGTCACTTATTTGTTTTCCTTTTTTTTCTTATTACCAAATAGGCCCTAGATGATAGAATGGCCTCTAATGAAAACTGAGCTACCAAGGTCTGTTGTAACATGATCAGTTTGTAGTAACCCCCCCCCCCCCCCCCCCCCCCCACACACACACACACCTCCTTTGCTGCCTTCTTTCGTCCTTTACAACCACTCCGGCTGAACCTATCTTAACACCTGCTCTTTAATGAAGCCAAACAGAGTAAAGAGATGAGCCAAATGAAACTAAGACATCCACGACGCCTTCAGCAGCTGGAATGAAATGTGGTCACGGTCACGTGACATTGCTGCACAAAGTCTTCTTGTGTTTTATATAGGTTGACGACACAGTGATATATACAGTGCACAATGAAATCGACTACTGTTGGCGCTGCGTGTCACTGTGACCCTTGGCACAGTACACGAGGTCCTATTGTCCTTGGGGCATGTATGGCCTCCTATATACAGTTTATTTAACTCACCGATCCGTCATTGCAACACATCGCATGACATGCTCTTTGAGTTTAGTTTATCAAAAGATGACCCATTTAAAATAACGCTGACTTTTGAGGACATTGTTAAAATCAGAACCCTGATGCTGCTCTTCATTCTTGTTTACATATGATCATATTAAACACGTTTGCGCAAAAACAGCTGACACATTACATTAAAAAAAAGAAAAAAAGCAATGGCGCCGGAATACGATCTAAATAATTATTTGAATTGGAAATGAGCTTTTGTTATTTGACCCTTTTTTTTCTTTCCTTTTTTTTTCTTTTTTCAAGTCACTCCCTTTACATGTCTCTTTGAATAAGGAAGACAAAGAGAAGGTGTTGCATGTCACTTATTGTGTAGTGGGAGCCACCATTGTAAAAATGATACTGGTGAATATAAACATTTCTCCTACCTAATATTTCACCTTTTTAACAAAAAAGCTGTCGAGAGTGCTGACAAAGAGTGCTGCAAAGCCCCTTCAGTCGAACTACGGGGGGGGGGGGGGCTCAGACTGATAGAGATTGATTTTATCCTACCAGAAATCAACCAAAAGCGTGTCATGCACGTACGACTTGTCTTCGCTACTTGTTGTCCTCAGTGTTGGTCTACATGAGCCCTTAGAGTAATACAGCCTTGGCAGAAAAACATCCATCACCTCTAGTTTTCAGTCTGGACCATATGATCTCCCGTAGGGACTCAGCAGAGGATGTCTTTCTACTCGTAAGTTCAGATGGGGCTAAACCCTCCCTCATGTGAACTGGGACAGTTCCAAAATGACCAAACACTCTAGTGTAAGCTAAGTTTCTTTGTGTAGTGAGGCAGAAATGAGATTTTATGTTTTTTTAATTTATTATTTTATTGGTTACCAAGCATCTCTAGCTTGAAGTGAAATCTGTTCAACAGATGATGCAATGTTAAATTGTAGCCAACCTTTTGTTAGCAATTTTGGTGGTGCTTTCATAGGAGAGCTGATGAATTATTGATTGCTTCTCTATGTTGGTAATATCGATGACCTAAAAGGGCCATCGGCTATCTAAAAAAAAGACCTACCACATACAGGAAGCGTTGGAGAAACGTGGAACTGTAACGTTTTTGGTCAAGCCGCATCAGTTATATTTAGCCCTGTCGTAGTCAGCCTATCTTATTCCCACAACATCTTCCAACTGGCAAGATGCAGCCGTCGGGAAATGGACCCTGTTTCGCCGTCTGCAGCCAGGGCCTGGCAGTGACGAAGTGAGGAGTGAGTTGACTATTGTTAGTGGCTTTCTTGGCTCTCTTCTGCTACTGCTTTGGCTGAGCTCCAGACTAGTGTCAGGGGGCTGTAGGTGCTAACTGGGCCACTGTGTCAAGGCAAATGGGGTAAATGCAGCAGCTGACTGGGGTCTGGCACAAAGCCACGCAGGGGAGAAGCAATTTTAAAGAGGTTCCGAAGGCTTTGCTTACAGCATTTCCTGCTCGCTTTTTAGTTCACACCACGCTGGCTGCCAAAGTTTCACGTTGTTTGTAGTGGCTGGGGGCCATGTTGTTTATCTTAAAACACAAGCTGGGTGTAGTCAGAGGCTCATAAGTGGGAGCAGCTTCTAGAGGAGGAAGGGAGAAAAGAAAAAATCTCCTGGCTCCGACCCGGGAAACGTCATATTACACTAACAGCTATGTGTTCACAGCTCAGCTTCCAATATCGAGCTCTGCATTCAGAGCTGCACAACCCCAAAAGCTGCGAACTTCCTGAACAGTAAGTGGTTTGTCATTCAAAGCCAAACATAGTACTTAGGCAAGGGAAGGGCTCATGCATGGGAATGAGCTTTTTCTCACCAGACAGAAAGATGTCCTCTCTGTAAATGTGATTTATTTGAACAGTTTTTTTTAATAGGAGTAGTACACAGAGGACCAATAAAGTATTTTTTTCTTTTGTAATAAACTTCAGCAGTTGTCAGTTGACTTTTGGGTAGGAAGGAGAAAAGAATAAAACTTACACACAAAACTTAACTTTTCAAACTTGTATTAATCTTTTGTATTTCATGTTTAAAATTTTTACTAGTTGCCTTTTAGGGGCCTGCTTTGATCCATACAACACAAACATACAACAAGTTTAAAGGCCGTATCATCTCAGTGGAAAGAAGGGAAAAAAAACAGAAAAATACACCTGGCTTTTGACCTGTAGCTTATCTGGTTAATAGACAATCAACTTGAATAGAACTATGAACTATGTCAACTTTAGTGGATAATTTCAAAAGCCACGTTAGTAAATGATTGAAGAGTAACACAAGAATTAGAAATTCGAACGTCGCAGACTGCAAAGAAAGCAGGATTTGATGGAAACTTCTGTTCTTTAAGATATTAAAATGAATGTTGACCAGATTTGAGAGATACTTCTATGAGCAATATATTATGGAGAGTATGGTTTTAATAATATTTGTTACAGATTTGGATACCCCAACCCCCAGCGGAGCCAGCCTTGATTAGTCAGCCATCTGGTCAAACAAAGATGTCTCAGGTTTTCCTGCCTTTCATAAATGTGATTAGAAAACCTTAGGAAGCTCAGTGCTCTCGACACAGACACCATAAATGGTCAGATTGATTAAAGAAAGTAGTAATGATAGTTCTTCAATAAGTAAGGATTTAGACTTACCAGACAGTGGATCTGAATGTAATTCCATCAGCATATTTTGGAATTGCACTTTAACTGATGTAGGGACCCTTTACAAACATCCATATTACCCTCTAATGAGTCTGTTGTTTACTTGACTTGAACATTAACATTTTAGTGGGTTAAGCCAAGTTTTCTGCTGCTCTATTAGCGCAGTTTGATCAAAACGGTTAAGTTTTATAAAGCAAGTGTGTGGCTTGTGACGCATTTTGTAACAATATTAGCTGTTCATGTGGTCTGCTCTGCAAAAGTTTTTATTTAATTATTTATTTTTCATGTGAGCATTAGTCCCGTGATCTTCTGAATGTCCAGTAGAGATGTAGCTCCTTGTCGGCCTCTGGAGATGAGCTCCAGATGCGTGACGGGCTGCAACATCCAAGCTTGGGTCCCCGGGGGGTGCTGGCCTGTCAGAGGTGGAATGCCCCTGCACACTTAACGCTAGCTGAGAGGAAACAGATACCTTCAGTTTTAAGCTGAGAAATCGCTCCCTATTGATTAAACCCAACAAAAGGCTACGAATTGCGCTTATGGTTTGAACATATGATACTGCAGATTCAGAGAGACAGTCATAACACTAACTTCTACGATCGAGGACATCTCTCCACCCCCACACCTCTCTCTGCACCAGTGCCGTGTGCCTGACAAAGAAGTCATTTACCCATCTGACTCCAGGCGTTGTGACCTTTTGTCATTTTATATGTAATTGAATGTGATGTGTCCTAATAGCAGAGAAGGCTTTTTTTTTTCTTCCTTTTTCTTGTTGATTGTGAATGTATCAGTTTTTTGATGGTGTCAGTACGCTGGGAATGTGTATGAAGACCTGCCAGGCTTGTGTGATGTCTCCAGCAGCCATTAGCATGAGGGTGAGGTGGATGCTCGCTGTTTGAAAGATGTGAGATATGCAAGGTATTTTTAGCCAAAGCCTTTAACTCAGAAGAAATGGTTAATTGCTACTTTTAAATGGATTGATAACGCTTCTTGCTTAAAACAGCATTAACTGCAGGGGGGCCCTAGTTGTTGCTTTATCGCGGTCTTCGGGTGGAGGATGGTAATTTTGTGCCTTTTGTTCAATAATTTCTAAGTAAACTTGAGCATCCCCATGACAGCTTTAATATTTGTCACCACACAGTTCACAGAGTAAAAAGAATGGGTTCAAATCTAATTGTCCCTTAATGGTCGATGAGGTGGAGCCCGGAAATTAAAATAAAAATTTTAGTTGGAAAATCTTGTTTCTTAGGGGCCTAGTTACATGAGGCCCTGAGACGCTGTAGTAAGGGGTTAAGCGTATGGGCTGCTGGATGTGGTGGCACAGATGTGATTCACTAAAATGTTTGCTCTGCCTGTGAAAGGGTCTTTGAACCAATGAGTGTGAACTTCTGGCCACACCACCCTATAAACGTTGCATTTGTGTGAGGCAGCGAAAGGGGCCATCTAGTGTAATGGGGGATGGGGCCTCTGCCTGTGGAATGTGGTATCTTGGTGAAAGGGCCAGAGCTGAACAAATGCCGCCAGTTTATTTGGCAAACTAGACAAACTGGTTAGCAACATACATGTTTGCCTTTCAGCTAAATATCCTCTTCGTTTGTCATTTTTTTTGGTTACTGTCAGTTTTGACCCTTTGTGACACTAGTATTGGATATGGTGGTGGTGGGGGGGAGAAAAATGTATTGATCAGCATATTAATTTGTTTGTTCCTCTTTATGTGTCCATCTACATGTGCATTTGTCTGTATATGTATTTTTCTTCACCCCCTCCCTCTGTCTCTTTCTTGGAGCTTTGTAATTGGAGTGATTAATGGAGGGAAGGGTGGTCTTGCCCCGAAGGCCTGTTTTTCAGTGGCCTATTTAGAGGTGTAGCACCAAGACCAAGACAGGTAGCAACTTGCTCTGCTCCTGGACGTTTAGCCCCTTGTCCACGCCACTTTGTCTATTCCTTCTAAATCCAAAAATCTCTTTTTGTGCCAAAACATGACTGGGTGCTCTGAGCCAGACCTATCCTCAAGCTATCCTTTCTGCTTAATATAGCAGTCTGATCTCATGAAACATTTCTTTTTTCAATATATTTCTTCTTCTTGGATATTTCTTATTTTGATCACTAAATCAGTAGTGGATCTGCCTGTAAGTAGAAACTACACCATATGTTCCTGAGTGGCAGTGAGATTTACTCCCCCTTGTTGCACATGGGATCACGATTAGCCAGAGCCTTTGTTGACGGTAGCGTATGGCCGGCTCACCATGAAATCCTTTACAGTGGTTAGGAGATAAAGGACGCCATCCGCTCAGCTCATCTCCCCTCACCCCCTCCCAAAGACAAGGGCTCCGATAAATGATTACTGGGGTCCTGCAGAGGGATCAAGCGTTCAATAATTTGATTTGGATTAGAGATTTCTGCCCCCCCATATTGTTAGTTTTTACAAGCATGCTGAGCAGGGACAGATTCGCTTTCTGTTAGAGCATGGGGGTAATGGGCGTTAAACAGAGGCTTTGTTTTAGTTAATTCTCCAGTTCTTTTTCCATACACGGTCTGGGACACCTTAGACTGTAATGATGAGATAAACAGAAGAAAAAAACTCTTGCTTACTGAACTGTTTTTACATTTGTTGCAGATCAGTGTGTCACATCAGTGTTAACATTTTACCAAAAGGGGGGTCTTCCGGGTATAAATTGGGTTTAACAGCTAAGAAGACGTGCTTAGTCCACAATCATTGTTGTTGGCTGCCATCCACATTTCTTCTGGAGGCCTTGATTGTGATTAAATTACTGCTGCTGCGTCTGTTTGAAAGATTTCCCGTGCTGAACTGTTTTGACAGGCAGCAATTTGGCCAAAAAAGATTAGTCCTGGAATGAGATGTTAAGAGTACCTGTGGGATGAGAGAAGCTCTGCTGTTATTGTGAGATCCTGTTTCTGATGTACAGGAATGCCCTCTTCCCCTCCTCCTCTGCCCATCCTGCCAGAGCTCCACCGAGAACTCTGGGGCATTTGGTTGACTTTGGTTTACGGCCTGGGGTTGCTATAGAGATGTTGCTGGTGTGAACATAAATTTTGTTTACACTGGGCAAAGGTGTGGCTGTTTACACGCTTTTTCTCCTAGATGGCCGCAATTGGATGAGGGCTTTCCATGGAAACGTCCACTGTCACACTTTGTGTCGGGGTATCTTGCTTCAGGTGAGGAGGTTAAGTCACCCCAGGAGCTACAACAATACCCTCATCTCGGTTTCCCTGGTTCGGTGGTAGATGACTGAGGATGATGAGTATTGACGTGTGCTGTTAGATTGCGTCCGGAGGGGGGCTGGGGACTTCCCTATGTTTGCACATCCAGGGCTATTGATTTGAGCTATTCAATGGCTGTGGCCCATGGGACCCGGTCTGCTTCTGGGAGCTGTGTGGGGTGAGAGCCACAGCAGTAGTTTGGAGCAGGAAGAGAATGGTCAGAGGTTTAGCCCTGGGCTAATAGGACTGATGTATCTGTCTTTATTTGTCCTTGTTTCATTCCCGGTGGTAAGCTCCAAAACAACTGTTTTCAGGTCTGTTCAGTGGCGGCGATCGGCTGCAGTCTCACTCGTTTCTGCCATCGTGGCAGTCTTTCATACGTCTGCTATCTATAGTATCAGAATAACCTGCTTCACAACTGATTACGCTCTATGCAAATAGCTGCTGGCTTGTTTAAAAAAACGTGTGGAATTTTCCATCGTAATTCCTTTTTTTTTCTTTTTTTTTTCTTTACTGATTTTTGCGTTTTTTTGTTGTTATTTTTAAAAAAAAATTTTTATAAAAGCGAACATTTCTTATGCTCAGAGGCCGCTATGTGAGCATTCCCATCCGCCTACCCACTGTGTAAATCCAAATCACAAGATGCTTTTATTAAGAACAAGCCTCTCCTTCTAATAACAGCTCCACTATCAAATTGGAGAAGTGCTGTCAACATCCTGAGCAATCAATGCCATCCACCCCCCACTCCACAAGCAGCAGCCATTAACCCCTCTTGTTCCGGCATGCCTGGCCTCACTAAAATGGTGCCTCTTCTCCAGACATCTTTCTATAATGGCTGAGTAGAATTACCTCCAAGCAATACATCAACATCCAGGTAGGAGTGTATTTCATAGGCTGTATGATTAAGCGCTATGCAAAGAATGTCAGCTTGTTGAAGGTTGTCCATTGTAATGTGTGGCAATAATGGAGCTTAAATACACACAGTACAGCTGGCTGTACTACACCACTTACTTCTTAAAGGCTGAATTCTTTCGTTTCAGAACCAACAGTGAAGGTGCCGCCATTGTCCCTTTTTTTAAAAATAAAATTCTAAAGCTTTTGTATTGCTCTGATTCTAATCATGTGGAGACTGCCATCCCAGTGAAGGGTGAATCTACAATATCAGCAGAGAAAATGTCAATTAAATTTGTGTTACGAGGCTCAGAAGGCTAAGTCTTTTCAACAAGAGGGAAGGGGCGGGGGTCACTGTCCGGAGTAGATTGGCCTTTGGTTGCAAATTGTGAATGGGTCCGAGGGGAATATGAAGTTCTGTAGGGAACACTGTAAAACTACGCTGACGTACAAGTAGGAGGCAGAGCCGGCTCGTTTCAGTAATGACCCAAAGACCTGGACAGGCACACAGCTAGTTTGCTTTTTCCATCTTTGTGGAGTTGTTTTCCACCCACATTTTGATGCATAGCTTCTGTTTGCTGCTGGTCATCTACCCTATTCTTATCCCTGATTTGACTCTGGGTCAGTCAGTCACGTATGGCCATAATGTAATTAGGCCACCCACCGCCTGCCCGTAAACCGTACTAAGGACACGAGAGAAGCGGAGAGACGTGGGCTTCTTAAACGTACGGAGGATTCTGTTCATCCTTTACCCAGCACGCACACCCTGGCCAGGAAAACACACAGGCTTTTTTTAAAGAGTTTAAATAAAAAATTAGGTCCACACACTTGTTTGTATTTTGAGTTTGCAGAGGTGATGCCATGTGTTGAGCCTGCATCTAAAATATAAGGGAATGTAAAGCAATTTCAATGTTTACTCCATCAAACAAGTATGACTGAAAATTTTGGAACAGTTACACCTTCACAATGGGTGTACTGCAATATGAAGATAGGCCTCTGCTGGATACGGTTGAAATCTCTTACTATAAAGGACCAAACTCTTTCTTTTGCTTGTTTAAGCAGTGGATTGGAATACATTTGACTCTCCAAATCCTAGTGCGTGTCTGCCATAAAAGCGTGAATGTGTGGGGATACTTTTATGTCGTTTCTGGGTGGAGAACTTAAGGTTATGAGGGGGCTGAGGTTACTGATCATAAGGAGCACTCCCACACATCAGTAGCCAGTCTTAACGTAGCAAAAAAGCAACATAGTGTTAACATTCCTCAGCTGACCAGGGTCCCGATTCAAGAGCCAACATGTCTGCTCCTGGTTAATGGCTCATGTTATAATCACCATGTGGCTGTGCTCTTTAAACCAGCTAAAGAAGCAGACATGCTTTCAATAAGGCTCCACAGAATTTGCATTATGGTACTATGACGACTTTCTAAAGAATTTACACCAACAGTTGGTGATGCAACGGCCTTGTCTTCTAAAATAGTCAGCCGGTAAAGAAGATGTCCACGGTAGAATGTTACAATGAAGAGAGTAGGGCATGTTGGCTAAAGCTGATTAAAGGGATTACACATCCAGTAGCTTTAACAAACCTTCATCTTTACTTTTATGTTTGATCCTTAAGTACCAGCATATCGAAATGAGCAGTAGCGATGCAAATTCCCATCCAGTTAGAGGTTTAATAGTAAAATCAGAATGAAATTAGTATTCATTGTTTTGCAAGGTAGGTGTTACCTATGAATTGTAATGACACACTTTGCTTTCTTGCTATGTCCTACACATGCAATTAAATGATTAGAAAAGAATCACTAATTAACAGGAAGCATTAGTAACCAGACAGCTGACAGTAAACAGACCTTATGCTGGGTTTTTGGATTACAGAATTTCCATTACTTTTCAAACCGTGGAGACGAAACAGTTTCCAAGGTAGTATGTAGGATTAGGTGTCGGAAACAGAAGATACAGCACAGCTTGTATGGTAAAGATAGGAAAAGAGCGCTGTGCTATTCATGTGCTGCTATCGCTGTGGACCAACATTTGAGGAGATAACAAGATTGCTAACTTTATACACGAGACATTTAGGGAACCAGCAACAGCGTGATGCATACACGGCTAACACTGCAGACCCGCGGTGTGCCTTTAAATTCTGATTAGTAAAAACAGCCGAGGTCACAGGACGGTTGAAGGCAACCTGCAACATGAACGTCTGATCCCCCATCCTCAGACACCAATGTCCGGAGATGGTTTCGGCCAACAGAGATGCCGCTCTGCTCTTTTATTTCAAACCGTGTGATTTATGCGTTTTCTTTACCTTTGTTTTTACCCTTGGACACTGAATAAGTTTCTCATGCCTGTAAGCAAGGCAGACGCATGCCACAGGGTTGGATTCCTTTGTGCAGAGTTATCCACATCTGCAATTAGAATTACTTGGGGCAATTATTACTTTAACGGCTGGGATCAGTTAGTACAGTATTACATGAAAATATGTGACTGAGAGCAACACGAAGGGGTGAATGTGTAATTGCTGTTGCTCCGGATGAGTCTTTCTCAAGACAAGAGCAGATCAGAATGTCACCCTGAAATGTGGTATTTTCAGTGGGGATATTTTGTTTGGTTTAGTCCCAAACTTTGTGGCTATTTGACGAGGATGGAGCGGGAATCCAAAGTCGGAATCTGACTGGACAGTAAAGCTCTGTGCCTTTTTAGACCTTTGTTCTCGGTTGATATTTGGAGCACCTTGACCTCCGCACTCCCATAACAGAGTATCCCTTGGGGAGGCGTGTGTGTGTGTATGTGAGTGTAAGTGCGCTTGTGGTGTGTATAAACACATTTGTGTTCCCCTAACAAATCCAAGGCCAGTAACCCAGCGGCTACTGCCCGTGCTTTTGTAGTTACATCTGACATCGGTGTTCATTTTCATGTTGCTGCGTTATTATAATTCACTTAGAAGGACGGAGCCTCTACCTCATAAGACGGTGTATTACATGTCACTAAAGAAGCATCACCGGAACATTCTATCTTTCCATGTCCTGATTTTGAAGATATTCTATGTAGATATGAGATTATTAGAGGTGAATATTAGATTTCTAGGGTTTAATTAACCGTATGGGATTACACTGCCGAAACTGTAGGCTTGTGGAATGAACCCGAAAGACATGTATGACTGCTACTGCATATAAAGTTTTTAGCATCTAGAACTATGCATGTCTATATGTTAATTATCTTAAGTCATAATCACTTATAATGGTTAAAGTTTAACAAGAGCGGTCAAATTGTGAGCAAAGGTCGATGAGGCCTCTGATATGTGCTTATGTTAATGTGATGAAACTGCTGTAATCTATTATGTCTCATCTTTTAATGTGGTTCGATGGCAAAAACGTACATTTTCTATTTTTTAGAAAAAGAGGTTGAGTTGAGCTGCTGATTCCTGTGTGCAGTCACTGTTTACCGGTGATCTTTTTGAATTTGTAATTTGAGAGGTGCGATAACATTTTTCCCCTTTTGATTCGCTGCTATTCACAAAGTCATTGACATTCTGTTAAGAGGCGCTCCTGTGTCTCCAAATAGCAGGGATTTCGTTCTGTAACAACGGTCTTAACACATTCAGATCGTAACCTTGAAACACACCATTTGCAGCGGGATGGCGAGTTGACGGCTGATGAGTATTTGTTTAGGGAGCATGAATGTTGACAACCATTACACACACAAGAGTGAGAGGGTGAAAATGACTTGCTCTCAGGGGCCTTGACAACCTTTGCCCTCCTGGCTCTTGTTTCGGGCCCTGTAATTGCCGCTGACCAATGGGCTCCTGGTTGAAACTAGATCCAGGCTGCAGCTATTAATGCCCCCCCTCCGAACGGATCTTGTTTTGATTCCTGATGCTTTTATAGGTTTTGTCTTTAGGAGACATTCCTGGTCGGCACATACCGTGCACTCCTTTCTGCCCTTATTTTCCTTCCTTCCCGTCTTGTGGGGCCATTGCCCCCCCCTTCCTGCACTCACAAACATACACACAGCCACGACCACCCTTTGCACATCTGTGTGTGCACGCACATGCATGAGTGGACGCACACACGTGGGCTAAGGCTACTGACCAGCCCACCCTCCTCTGGCCCCTCCTGACAACCAGTTACACTCCATGAACTTGGCCACCCCTCACAGCTGCGTTAAGATTGAAGGATGGGGGGCCCGTGTATCCAGCTGGGTCGGAAGACATGGGTGGGGGCAGGGCAGGCCCAGATGCAGATGGTTTAGGTCAAATGGAGATGTACAAAGGGGGAGGGGGATTTAGGAGCTCAGGGCCACAATAACTCCAGGGGTTATTCCACAACCCCTGGATAAACCCACTCTTGGAGTTTGAGTTGGTTTGGATGAGTTTATATTGCAGAATTGTATTTGTCTTAACTGAGTTCTAGTCTAATTCTTTAAAAAAGTTCAACTTATCTTGGCCTTTTTGACCTCTCGTCTGTGGTCTTTAGCATTTGTTGTCCAAACTCAGTCGTAAGTTAGCATCAACATTTGGGGTGGAACACACTCAGCCTGTGCGGCGGTCTGGAGCCACGTTGCCTTTGTTTTTGTTTTCCTTCCAAGAGTCACCTGTTTTGTGTCTCTATTGTTATTGCAGATGTCATTTCCCCTGTATTTATCGGTTTGCTTACTGGTGTTACTTGCCGTGCCTTTCTTGTCTGTTACAGAATGGCAGCGCAGGATGGGCAGACGAGGCAGACAACAGCAGAGGAAGAGGAGAAGCCTCCAGGGACTTTGCCAAGGTGAGCAGAAAGATAAAAAAGTCATCTCTGGATGTTCACAAAAACCACCAAAGGCACACTTTTATGCGATGAGCAAGTTCAGATAAAAGGAAAGCTTGTCTTAAATGCACATCAAGTAAAAGTGTCATTGAAATTGTATATGCTTTTTTGAAAAAGATGTTTTTCCCTAAGATCTAAGATTAAGAATAATCTGTGCCAGCAAACTTTATTTCCTAATTGAGAATGGACTTGCTAAAGGAGCTGTGGGCTGAAGGGAAACGTTAATGTGCTAATTAATGTTCTTTTGACAGTTGTATGAGCTGGACAATGATCCCAAAAGGAAGGAGTTTTTGGATGATCTCTTTACATTCATGCAGAAACGAGGTAAGCGGTGCTCTCTAGAAAGTAACAGCATACTAAACAGCAGCTTACGTTCCTAGGTCATATGCTCTTTTTTAATGCATTTTAATCACTTTTAAAAACCAAATGTTCATTCCTACTTAAATTAAATCATGTTAAGTACTTAAGGTAATTTTCTTGAAACATATTCTCCTTTGAAGTTTTCAATTTGTCTTTGTTTTTTGTTTTGTTTGTTTTTCGGGAAATAAGACCATATTTTGGCTTTATATGTGAATTTTAAACATAACATTGTGGTCTTTACTCGTAAGGAATGAAGGTTGTTTTAAACTACTTTCTCACCCTCTGCCCCTCTGGGTAAAAACAAATAGCACACAACTTCCTTTTCCTAAGAGTAATTTCCTGACCAAGTGTAAGAAGGGGATGCTACTTCTTCTGGAATTTCTTTGTATACTGATGATTGTTAAGCCTGCAGCCCATATTGATTATTTAGACTCTAGCATTGTGACAAAGCACAGTGTAGATGAAGAGTATAGTATGCTTGTTTTGTATATGCAAGTGTTTTTTCTTTCAATAAGTTTGAACATGTCAATGCTATGTCAATGTTCAACTCTAAGAAGAAAAAAAGGAAAAAGAACTACACTTTAACTCAGACTGCACCAGTTTTGAAATCCTTTACTAATTCCCCTCCCAAGAGTAAAGGCTTTAAAAGATCTGCCTCAGTTGATCCTTCATTATCAGAGCCAAGTGGATCTGACAGTGGCCTAACATGTTAAGTTGACCAACAGACAGAGAGGATCTCCTGATCCTATACAGTTTAGTCACTGTCTAATAGACCAGTTACAGTACTCACCGCTATGATTGCAATTGCACTTTGCTCCTACATCCGAAAGGCCGAAAGCCCCCCACTCTGCAGATGTATCCAATATTTATCCATAGTAAAAACACACAAACAAAGAAACATGAAATGTAATTAGCTTTGCTTTAGGGAATAGAACAGTGGTAGGGTGGTAGAAAGAATACTATTGTATAATACAGGTAAACAACATATACAGGTATTGTTTAGGACACACTGTTGCTAATGTTCAGTCAATAAGTTACAGAAAAACTCTCGAAAGCTATAACTCGGTAGTCTCAGTAAAGACGGAAAAAGATGAATCACTCTGTGAGAAACTGAGAGACAACAGTTTAAACTTTGAGCTTTTTTCTATTTTATTAATTTATAAAGTAGATCATACCATGACACAAAAGTAGCGTTGGGGAAGAGTTATCATGACATAGCATTTGCTGAATTTTTTCTGTTTATTCGATTGAGCAAGAGACACGGTTACCTAAAAATAAGGCAATATCGTATGAAAAGTGCATGAGAAGACAGGAATATAGGCTCTCAACTTAAATCAATGGCCAAAGGGGATCTCAGGGCCTTTTTTGAAGTTGGTGTGTTTGTATGTAAATATGCAAAATAAAACCAATTATTTGATTTAATATTCTTTTGTGATTGGGGTTCCACATTGGGACATGCTCTTGTTGGCCAATTTCAGTCCACAGGAGCAACAGCCTCTAGTAGTCTGATCTGACCAAGCACACGCAGGTCTTATTCAGAGGGTAATGAATTAGGCAGAGTCAGAGAGGGAGGGACAGGATCTGTCAGGCCCCTGTTAGCGTCTCTTTTCTGCGGCAGACCCTGGGAGTGGCCAGCTGACCCCTTTACTCAAGTTGGTCACATCCAGAAATCCATCAAGCTGGCAAAAGTACCAGCTAAATGACAAATTACACCGCTACTTTCCCCATTAAAGCGTGTAAATGGATTCATCAAATAGTCTGGATCTGAAAATGACAACTTGTTCCATTGGATGATGTTCAGCTTGTTGAGTTGAATTACATCTGGAGCTTGAGTGTAACTGGAATCAGCCTGCAAGGATCAAATTCCTGTGTTATCTGCAAAGAGGCTACTAGTAAGGGAGTGCAGGGGTCAGTGCCGGACAGCAGTCGTAACAATTATTACCAATGCCTACAAGTGTCCATCAATAATAAACGCCTATGAGGGGGGAGGAAGAACGTATAGGTTGACAAAATGTTTTATTTCTGTTCCAGTGTCCCTGGTGTCATTGAAATGATGAAAATGTAAAAGGTAAATCTGGTGTCTAACCCATGTTGGAGTGTTAATAAAACAATCATGCAGCTGAAAAGGGCAGCTGCTCTAGGATGAGTTTTTCCTCATTTCGTAGTCACTCTGCTGACCATTTACTATGTCTCAAAATAGAGCTTTAATCACAAGGAGATGATAGGCTGTATCCACTTTTTTGCCAACCTGTTGTTGAAAGTTAACCTCTAATTACCCTGCATTCACGGCACCTTCTGTTTCTTCTGATAAGACTCCATCTACCATTGTTGCTCTAGTTTTAGATGGCCTCTTCCATTCTCATAGCATAGTTGAAGAAAGTGGGGAAAAAAACAGCTGTTTAATTCTTTGTTTGTGAGACCGGTTCCGGGGATAAGTGGAGTCCACTTGACTCTCTGGACAGAGGAAGACAAATGGCGAGGTGCTTTTCCCACCTTGGCAAGGGGCCTCTAAGTCTTGAAAGGAAAGCAACAGCGGAAGGAAAACTTACGAGGGATTCCCATTTCCTGTCTCTGCGCTTAAAAACATGCCTGTGTGTGTGTGTGTGGGTGCGCGTGCGTTTGTGTTAAGGGTTGAGGAATTTTAGCAGCTGTCCTAAATTGTGTCAGTGTGTAAAGGGGCCCATTGATGGGCTCTGCATCACAGAAATGGCAGAAGACACTCATAGACCGCTTTTAACCTTCACCTCCTTTGCTTTCGTTTCTGCTCCTGTCACCCCAAATTACTGAGAAGGAGGGGGGGGTCACGGGATTATTTGCTTCATCCAAGGCTGGACTCTTTCTGCCTTCCACAATCTAAGCGGCTTGTAACTTTAGAAAAGGTTTTCAGCCTTAATTAACCAGAGAACCTCATGTATATATTAATTCTTTGTTGCAGAAAGAAACATTAGCTAATGGCCTGACATGTACATGTAATATAAATGCATTAGGGTGGCTCACTTTGGAAGAGTGTACATAACCCTGATGAGTTACGGCCACGTCACTGCTCATTAGATCCATTACAGGTTTTCCTGTCTCACTCCCACTCGGTGCAGAAAGAAGGGGAAAAAAAATCTTTAAGCTGGCTCCAAGCTGTTAACCACCCGAAAGGTTTTGATTGAGCATATGGGCGATTGTTTGTTTAGTTTTGACGCCCGGGCGTTTTGTTATTGGGGGGGATGGAGGGTTTGGCACAAGATTTAGGGTGGGGTTAGGGTGTGGGGCGGGGTGAGAGTGCCTGATGATGAGGGGAAAAAAGTGGGGGAAGAAAATAAGAGTGATGCAGCCAACTGCCTGTCAGCGCTGTCCACTTGAGATGATTAATGGCCACACTCTCTGATGGACAGACCCAGAGAGAGAGGCTCCTGTTCATTGAAATTACCAGTCAAGAGGGCGGGTACCGGGGGGGGGGGGGGGGGGGGCTTGAAGACAAGTGGTTCTCCTTCTCTTCTTGCCAGAACACCCCACACGTTGCAGTCGGCTAAGGAAAGATCCTCCCTTCTTAATGGGAAGTGTAGCTAAAGCTCAAGAGGGACCACATGGTGTGCTATCACTGCTTCGGTTACTTTGTGAGGAAATCCCTTTGTTGCAGATTAGGATCCGTTAATAGCACTAAAGAGGGGAAAAAAGACTTGTCCTTGTTATTAAGAAGTAGTGGTCTTGATGGAGATTTGTAGCATTAGAGTAAGAACATGGAAAGAGCAGATGGGTGAAGATGGCATTGAGTAAAATGTAGGATTGTCCCTTTACTGCGGTGCTACGTTAACATTTACTCTCAGATGTGCTGTTTCCTCCTTTGAATACTCTGTGAAGGTCACAGCGACGCATTCAGGAACAATGTAGCAAGTAGGAACTGAGATCTGCTTTACTCTTGGACAGTTTTTTTTATAAACACAAACAGCCTTGCGTTATGCGAAAAATAATGCTCAAAGTAAAATACACTAACAAGAAGAAGGAGGACAGACAGACAAGCCGTAAAGTAAGATTTTGGAGTCCAGATTAAGCTGCTTTTTAAAATCTTTTTAAGAATTTGTGCATTGTGGGAAAAGTGGCCTCCCAGCAGGACATTACAGGAAGTTCCCCAACTGTAACCCGGAGACCAAGAGCTCTGTCCACACCAATTACAGCATGAATGGGCTCTGGGGGATCCATGTATGCATTATATTACTCCCCCTGGTCAGCTACACACTGGCCCTCGTAACAGCAGGCCCTCTATACAAACACTGCGCCACAATAGGAACATTCTCTGGCTCTTTGATACGGCCTCATTTTCCTTTCGTTAACACCCCACAAATTCTGGAAAGTGGCAGCACCTGGTTTAACAGTAAAAACACATGGCATTGTGAACGTATTAGTCTCTGTTAGATGAAGTGTTAGCTTGCATTTGAAACCTTTTCTGCTGCACACGTGTGTGGCAAAGGGGAACCGTGGGGCTTTCTATTTGGCAAAAAAACAAATATCATTGCAATGATGATTTGGAGAATGTTTTCTTTAGTCTGGTTTGTCTGAATCTTTTTTTTCTTCTTTGGTCTCACATAAAATGCAGCATTTGGAGGGAATGGCATTTTGTCCTCTTGTCTTTCCCTCTGTCTTTATCTCCTTCCTCCTTTCCCCCCCTCCACCAAATTCTCCTTCCCCCTCTGTTTATTGTGCTACAGTTACAACCGCTGAAACTTGATAACACCATGGGGGATAAGGGTGGTGGGCTGCACCGCGGCCTGTTTGGTAGGGTTTTGAGGCGACTGACTGGATTAAAGGGCCTCCTGTCCTGCACAGGATGATTAATGATCTCTGAATAAGCGGGGGCCAGCCTTTCTGATAGGGCAGCTCTGACGGACAGCAGACAAGGGAGTGACCGTCCCGTGTCTGTAAGTGTGAAAAAGGAGAAAGCGGAGGATGAAGGATGAAGAGGGCCGACGTGGAAACCACAGTAGGAGACGAGGGCAGACAAGGTGCTGGGGTGACTGAGCAGAGGTTAAAGGAGACATCAAGCAGTCTGCGGAGAAACAAGGCTGTGCTCTTGTTCCCAGTTTTCAAGTGCTGCGTCAGTAGGCTGTTGCTGAGGCTGCCAATCAGACCAAAAGTTACTTGGAATATTTCAGAAAACCAGAGGCCCCCACTCGCAGGAAAGACAATTATACACAGACAGCGAACACTGCTTTTAAATCGTTGTTCAGTAGACTCCAAAAGAAGGAGCAAAGGATATCCAGTTCAATGGTATCCACCCCTGCATTTGTCATCAACCATCTTGTGGCCTCCATCTTGATATGATTGAGCTCTAAGGGGATCCTTAACTTTGTGACACTCCACCCAGTGACTAGCAAATTACAGCCCAGCCTTTGTGGGGTAGGCTTCTGCAGGGGTAATGCTCTTCCTTCAAAACAAAAGGAAATAGTACTTTTCCTGATGTTTTTTTGTGTGCGTGTGTGCGTTCATGCGAGGAGTGGGGGATGCCGAATAAAAAATCTTGAGACTTTTTTTTTGTTTTGTTTTTGTTTGTTTCTTCCCAGGCTGCCCTTTGTTTCTTTTCCTCCTCGTTCCATTATCCCAGCCCCCAATCACTTCCATTGGTCTGTTATTTCCTTTGTCTTTTTGAGCAGAACGCTGGACAGCCACCGACCGCCTCTGTGCTGTCCATCTTTAATTGCTGCAATACTGTACAGGGCTCTGAGACCTTAAGCCGCGGAGCTGAGCAAGATTCTTAATCCCTACGCTCATAAGTGAAACGGATGAGTCGAGGCCTCGACCGGTTTCATGCTTGATACATGGTCCCTGGTCAGGGTAAAAATAATACTGGTACAATGATCACTCCGCGTCTTGTTTTGTCTTCAGCGGAATATATTTGCAAACACAATCGTCTCTATTTTACAGGGAGCATATGTTAATGGGAGAATTTCTTTGGCCGGAAAAGCAGTACACGGGTATGATACACACTGGTGGTGAACTGATATCCCCGTCAAGTTGATTGATGGCTTAAGATTTTCATAAATTAAGATGTGTTTTTTGTTTACTCAGAGTCTCCGATTCAATGCGAAACCCAGGTGCTATGACTTCGTTAAGCCCCGTCTTTGTGGGGGCTTTTCTGAAGCTGTTTGCACATGAAATTCTCTTGTGATCAACAAATTTCCCAAACCTCTGCTATCTCCGCATATCTGCATGTCTTGCTTCTCCATCTGTGTCCTGTGTGTGCTCTTAAAGCAATGTTTCCTGCCCTCCACACCCCTGTGATGGATGGTATGAAATGCATTACAGCCCCCAGAGGAGCCCTACACCAATACAATAGCCCTGAGCTCACTTCCAGAGCAACCCTGCAGCAGTGTTCCATAAGCCGCACGGTAACCAAGATGTGAGTGCGAAGGGGCCTAATGGAAAACCAGGGAAGAAATGGATGTGAAACACAGATGCTGTTGCGTCTTTGCTTGTTATGTTTAAGATGGAGATTTTTTGGGGTTATACAGTGTTGGTTACAGCTATTGGTTACAGGATGCTTTAAACTAAATTTTTGCTTTCTTCCGTTCGGAAATACAGAAACATGAAATACAGAAATATGAAAAAGACATTTTATTATATATAGTCATCTTTTTAGTTAGTACCCCTCTATAGAGAAGCACATGTTTTTAAATGTACTTATCTTTCCTGTCAGCTCATATCAGCTGAAAGCTCTCATTCGGATCAGTGGTAATGCACCGAAAATGGGCGCTCCCAGCCCATAACTAAATATCTCTTGGTCACTGTCTCGCAAAGCTTACATCGACGAACAACTAAGCTGGCCGAATGGCGCACCTGCCCGTGAGCACACCGTCACCTGTGAAACCTGCAAACCAGCAGCAATCAGTTGGACCTTTGACCTTGGCAGCACATGGGTTTAGTCTCATGGAGAATCATTTGGTTTATCTCTACGGTTTACGCCCCCCCCCCCCCCCCCTTTTATACCCATTTTTACAGGTTTTCTCACGGCCTCAGCTGAATTTCAGACTTTGCGTCTTTTGTTTTCTTTTATTTGGTTTTTTTGACAACGCGCCTCTCATCATGAGGCATTGTCATGTTGCTGTCACATAGACATTCTTGACATTTTCTGTTGTTTACAGGCTTCAAGCCATTGGGCTACTTTCCACTAACTTGACTTTCCAGTTCGATCTAAGTCTAGAACAGAGGCGATCTGCTGAAAGTGGATCCTATCTCCAAAAGACAGTAATGAATATTTCCTATATGTATTATGCATTTCCTGGAGAATAGTAAACAAAACAAATCTAAGACTATTTTTTGGTCTTTTTGCAGTTTATTGACCTTATACTATGTGATATCCCTTTACAATGCAGGTCTTCCTAAACAATAAGTGCAGCTACAGTCTATACAAAACATGCAGCCCACCTTCTCCTCCAGCCACTGAAATACTGCACAACCTGAAAAACTTGCAACCATGGCTTGGTCACATTTGACATTTTAATGAAAGACATTTCAAGTCACACGACGGCATAACTGAACCTTGGCTCCAAGTCTCATTATGAACTGCTGTGACCTCAAAGAATAGATATAACCGGTATACCTATTATGTTGGATCAGGTCTAGTTTAAGCCTTGTTGAACTAGAAAATAGTTGTGTTTACAGCTTCTAACAGACTCATCTAATAGGAGGCCAAACCTGTTTTTAAAGATGCCATTAAGGCATATTTATCATGTGTCTCTGTTCACAAAATGTCAGAACGACTTCTGTTGAAAAACAAATGACCACACACTTGCTGGAAACGATAGAGGTAGCAAGGTACTGTTCAAATACTAAAGTGTCTGTGTCTCATACATGAGTAATGCACCAGGTTTTAGTGGTCGCTTTAGTCCAACTCCCGGGATGAAACTGGTCATGCTTTAGACTTGGTTATAAAAAATGAGAAAAAAGCCCAGGTTCTCCTCTGAGGTTACGCATTTGAAATCAACCCATCGCATCGGCTCTTTATAATTTCATAGGGATTGTATCGTCTGATCTCTTAATTATAGAATATGTGCAGATGGCTGGACTGGCAGTGCTGCCCTCACAGCGCCGGCCTGCTTGCTTGTAAATTTCAAATTCACCAACCATCTTATTTCCCGATGAAGGGCCTTTCTAGAGTAGAGAAACACCCAGAGATAATAGTTGCTTGCTCTCGATGAAAGGCTGCTGGGTGGAGTCGCCTGACCAAATTTATGATGAAGAGCAAAAAGCGAGACACAATAATGGATGGATACAAGAACCTGTGCAGTCAGCATTCGGTCAGTAATTTTCCTCCCTGTCAGGAAAAAAGAAGAAAAGAGAACAGGCAGCTGTGTCAGGGAGATGGACACAATACATTAGTCAGGTTCACTTTGACCATGAATCTATTTCCTAAAGTTTTTTTTTTCTCCATTTTTTTATTTCAATTACTAGACTATGTAGTTTGGGAAATCGATCAGATGCCTTGTACAGTGTAGGGCCTGCGTGCAGTTGTGTGGAAATACTGTCTGAAAACAGAAAAGAAAGAAGCCTTTTTTAAAATGAATGAGCAGCCAATATATTCCTTGTGTGACATTCACAAGGCATTGAACACTGCCCCCTCCCCCTGACATCCCTCAGAAATTGAAATACCAGTGACCCTGAATGAGCATGAGCATAAGAAACCTCAGCCATTCTTCAGTGTGTCCATCCGCCCATCCATTCATCCATCTCTCTGTTGGCTCCATATCAGCCTGCGCTGATTGGGGTCTTGTCAGTTGATCTGTCGGGTCTCCGGGGACGGATGGGACTTGGGTTACAGTTAGAGAGGCCATCTCACTTTTCGCGCCATCCAACCTTTTCAATCCCCCCCCCTCCCCCTCTTTTTCACCAGGTGACCCATCTTTATGACCCACAGAAAGAGTCATGTTTCTCTGTCTTTTTTGTTTTTCTGGCTGCACATCTAATGACGTCTAATTCTTCTTTGAAATGATTTACCTGCACAGCTGGCAAGACAAAGGCTGCTCCAAACACCTTAAATATGTTTTAAACATTTAGAAGCTGTCTTACAGGGGGAGGATTTATTGCAAAGCTTCCTTTTTTAAAGACCTTTTAATCTTGTACATTCGTAATAGTGTCATGGTGAGGATTGCAGTGAGATTTGTAGCAGCTGACCTTTGTTTTTCACACCCCAGATGAAAGAAGTCGAGGGTGTGCAGAAGACGGCTCCTTTATTTAGTGGCTGTTTACTCTCAGTAATAATTCTTTATAAAGAAGATCCTCGCTCTGAAGGAGAGAAATGAACTGTCCGCTACCGCCTTTTGCTTGACTCGTCTGTCAAGCTGTCCTTCTGTGTCGTGGCCAACCGTTGTAGGGACAGAAGAACTAGCCGAATATTGATCTTTAAAAGAAAAGATTAAGTGCTAATTTCAGTCAGAAAGGAGCACTTGTCAGAAAATCCTTGTTATTCAGCATTTAATTGCTAATAGTGTGTGTAAATGTAACCCATTTTTTGTGCTGTTTGGACATATGTTCATACACTCCACAGATAAAATGTGTTGCGTTCAGTGCACTTACATGTCGCTGTTGTTGTTACCAAGGTTACATCCTACAACGATGCATCCCATGTGTTAGGTCCACTAATACTTTTTTTAAAAAGCATTGACTTTACTCCTCTTTCTTACGTTTTGCATATTGAATTGACTTTATAGACATGATTATATTGAGCATCCTCAACTTGATATATCGAGATGTTTTTTGTTTTTATTAATTTTTTTTTTTTAATTCATGGACACTTAAGAATTTTTCTTTCTGTGCATCGGTGTGTACCAGCTGTAGCTTTAGCTTCATGCTCGGAATAGCAATGTCTCTATAGTGTAACGTTACATTTAACTTCCCTCATGTGGAGGGTACATATCTTAACACTTGATATGAATTGGTCTGTCATGCGAGTGGTGGCTCTGCCTGCACTAAAGATAGCAAATTCCACGCACTCAAGGCTTTTTTACCTTTTATGTCCCTGGCAGCGCATTAAAAATAAAACAAACATGCCCTTGCATACAGCAGGGTCCTGACAATATGCCGGCGTGACGTATGAACATATAAACTAAACGGCATGGGGCAGCCTGCATAAAGTAAACTCAGCATGTGGAGCCCAGACACTCGTCTGTCCTGTCAGTGTTACTCCAGCCCCCTTTTTAATGAAGGGTTGTGGCTTTTCACTGCTGCTCTTCTCTAAAAATCAAACAGGGATTTTAAGACCATGATCCCAAATGTAGAAATGAGCTTTGGTAACATGGTTTTCTTGAAGAATGCAGCTTTATATGCATTACGTGAAGCGTGATTGGCTGGGTAGGTTGTAGCATTCTAAAAATGATAAAAGAACAATCTCCAGAACATGGATGGAAGCAGATATGCAAGGATATCACATTACAGCACCTCACGCAGTTTGAAATACCAACAGTATTATTGGAGCAGTTGATGCCTTCATGTAATTAATCTTGGTGACATTTTGTAATGCAGAGTGCGTCAGTTATTGTGGACATGCTGCGTAATATTTTTGGTGCACTGTCTCTTACTAAGAGTGGTTCAAGTAAATCCAATGACTGTACGTAAGCTGGGGCACGGGTTGGCCTGAGGTAGACCTGGTTTGGTCGTTTCTGATGTGTAGATGAGATTATTGGAGTACAGAGGCAAAGAAGAAGAAGAAGAAGGAGGAGGAGGAGGAGGAGGGTGTGGATGGGTGGTGGGGAGTGGGTGCTCTAAAAGGACTCAGACACTGCCATGAGGCCAGGGGCTGTTTGTGTTGGCTGACACCTTCCTTACAGCAGTAATCCAGTCTTTCTCCAGCTGGCTAACTTCTACACCTCCCCCCTTCCTTTTTTTCTTTTCTTTCCCTCCTTCCTTCCTTCCCTCCTAAAAGCAACCAAAACGGTCTCTTAACACTTTTTGTTTATTCTTCTCTCATCTTAAAACTCTGCGTGATCAATCCTCCTTCTATTGCCCTGCATCTCACTAATCAATATGAAAAAAAAAGAATAATCCAGGAGATTGATCTTCACAGGCATCAGAAATGTTAAAGCAGCTAAACCAAATGAGATGATGCGTTGTTTCTTCTCTCCCTTTCTTTTTTTTTTCTCTTCCAGTCTTCCTCCTCTGTAGATGGCAGTGAAACCTCACACCGGCCAGTGCTCATTCAGTAAAAAATTCATTTCCTGTGTGTTTCCCGCTTTAAGGCTGTCGCCTTGTCTCTTAATTATTTAAAGAATGCCCATCAAGTGAAGTCAGCAATATTTAATTTACCACCACTGGCGTCAGGGGCACCCAATTGATTTATTATCGGGGCTCTTTTTAATGTGAACAGCTGTTTCCTGCTAAAAATAGGTCATGGGTCAGATAAAATGACCTTGTTAGTTTTTTTTTTTAAAGTAATGGTGGATCACATTGTACTTGTGGATCACAAGTAGAAAAATAGTGGGGGCATTATTTTTTTAATTGAGACTGCTTATCTGTTTAACACAAATTTCTTATGGCCATGATCAGTAACCTCTCTCTGTTACACACAACTTTTTTTTTCTTCATATTTCAACATGTGTTTTTGTGTTTGCTCGTTTTATTGTGTGTCAGGAGAGTATCTGTTTTTAAGATTGTAAATGCATTATCCAATGCCACGTAAGGGGAAACATCTCAGGCCAAAGGATATCGATCATCTTCACACACACAATTCCATAAACGAATCCTTCAAAGGCATACTCCTTACTTTTTCTTTCCTGACGTCCAGCCACTTAAAAGCTAGCTGTGTGGCTCCTGTGAGCACAGTGAAGGCTGGAGGAAAGACTTAGGGAGTGGTTCAGGGGGGCCCTCAGCTTCAGCACTTCCCACCAGAGCCACCTCTGACCCCTGGTGCCATTAATCACTGGGCTCCTGATGGCCCTGTCCCTGGGGGAAAATCAGTCCAGGGCAAAGGATGATGGGAGGTGAAGCCTGCAGCCAATTACACATTGGCTCAGAGCGGTCAAATGGACAAATCAGGGCTTTACAGAGAGATGAAATACCCAGTAGTTGCCTACTCGAGGCCTCATGTCATGAAGCTGTCCTGTGTCACTGACCATTATATTGCAAGTTGTCTCCTTTAAAGAAAAGGAGGTCTCACGTACAGCAGCCATTTCAAATGTGCGTGAGCTGGAGGAGCTGTGCCACTGTGATCAAAAGCAATGTTTTGGGCTGGTATAATTAAGCCTGTTAGGGCTAAATGTCTCCAGGGTTAGAAAGAGCAGATGTTGGACACCAAAGGCAGGAGGGAGCTCTCTGCTAAACTGCCCAAACTGTTGCTAATGTGGTTTTTGGCAATTAGTTTTATCAAAGGTGCTTTCACATGTGGCCCGGTCATTTTGAAGTGTGAAACCCGGCTTGTGTCACGTTTTTGACGGACTGAATAAGTGTTTTGGGTTTCAAAAGCACCACTGGACCTCTTTAGACATACAGATTCAGGAGCTACTTGGTTTCATACTTGTATGCCTCTCTTTCCTCAATTCTGTCTGAAACCGGGGACTCTTTTTGCCTTCTTTTGTGTGGCATGGGGCATTTGAAAAGCAAATTGTGAATGCATGAAATCAGATTTTGATTTGACAGCAGATGAGGACAAAAGGTTAGGCGTGAATTAAAGACTAACTAACTGCTGGCCTGTCACTCTGGGGCCAGTCCTGTTGTGCTCCATTTGTTGTGCTGTCATTGTTCACGAGCAGGCCGGTATGAAAACATGGCTTCCTGCTGACCTGCAGTTTAATGCACACATCAATAACCCCTGGCTGATCTCTGACCCCTCTCGTTGTACTAATTGTTTAATGCAGGATTGATGTCCAGCGCTGCGTTGGATAACTGACCAAGCACTTTCGGTGCGCGTTCTGGAAATGTTCTTCCAATCAGAGATGGAGCACAAGCTCCGACTATTAGTTTGGCCACCTGTTGTTGAACTAGACCCTACGGTCACCAACAGGGATCTATCTCATATCTCAAAGCAAAAGAGATGCACAGTTCCTTTTGACTTATTGTGATGAATGTGTGCACAGCATGTAGTGGATTTATTAATTGTGTTTTTATTTTCTGTCCAGCCTGCCCAGCCTTGCTGACATACCTCATAGAGAATGAAAGAAATGTGGTGTTCAGTATATACAGAATCTCATGTAAAAACCCTATTACGGTGTGGTGAAAGATTTGGTGTAAGCTTTATAAAGCCTAGGCTTACATTTTATACCCACCTGCAATAAATATAACAAAAGACAATACCGTTGTTTTTACTTTTTTTTTTTTTTTCCTAACCGCAAAGTTGAAGGACAGGCACACGATTAGGGAGACATAGTGCTCCCACTACGCCATGACACCGTCCTGATCCCATTCTGCTGGCCCATGTGCTCAGCACAGCCCTGTGCACATGGCTTAAAGACATGTTGCTAACTTAAGAAAATGAATCAGGGCTAATCTTCAGGGCCTGATCACACAGCTATTTTATAAAGACATTAATGAGTCCTATTCCAGGTTAAGACCAGCCTGTGGAGGGGCTGAAGGATTGGCTGGCATTAACTGTGAAGGCAAATCTGTAGGACTCCAATGCACCGGGTCCGGCAGCACTAACACAGAGGGGTGTGGATTTACTCTGTACAATCCTCTAAATGAGCTTCATTATACTGGCCTATTCTGGAGCCCCCCCCCCCACCCACTGCTGCCCATGGATTAGCAGGTTGTCACAATCCCCATTCCCTTCCTCCCGCTCCATGCTTACACTATTGCACTTTTTGATTCTGTTGCATATGGGAACCACCCTCTGACTCCTCCCTCATCGTTGTTCTCCCACCTCCTCCCCTCCGCACACTCCCTGCAAGCTTCACTGCAGATAAGCTGTTGACAAGATTAATGCATCTGTATCAAAAGTCTGGAGCCGCTTTGCTTTGTGTTGTTTGTGAATCCCCTTTTCCAGGTCAAGCCAGATTGCCTTAACTGGGCTAATATGTTTTCGAGCCAAATTTAATAGGCATGCTGGCAGCCAACTTGCCACCCCTTCCCTACCAGCATCCTGACAGCAATTAGATCAGTATGTGGAGGTCACAATATAGTCCTGGGCGTTTCAGCATTGATTGCAGGATGAATTAATGCTCTAGAATTATTCCTGCTCAGTCATTCTCCCAGTAGAGGTTGTAAATGTGATTTCTGCTCTCCCAAGGTAGCCTGAATCTCCTATATAAACTTTGATTTGTTTAATATTTCCTTGCACAGGAACCCCGGTCAATCGTATCCCCATCATGGCCAAGCAGGTCCTGGATCTGTATATGCTTTACAAGCTAGTGACAGAGAAGGGAGGCCTCGTGGAAGTTATCAACAAGAAGATCTGGAGAGAAATCACAAAGGGACTGAACCTGCCTACATCCATCACCAGTGCTGCTTTCACCCTGCGCACACAGTAAGTCTTTGTGTTTTTTCACAAAAGGAAAACAAACAAATTTAATCTACTGGAACCAAATCAAGAATTTCCAGTGTGCAACCTTTAACCTGGAAACAAATGCCTTTCTCATGCAATAACATGTGTTGCAGTAAGCCACGCTCACATGTAACACATGTCTGCTGAACTGATCTGATTCTATTTTAATGGGTGCAGCTGTCGGCACCGGCAGCGTAATGACTCCCGTTTAACTTGAGCTAATTTACAGGGAGAAAAAACTACAGCATCCTGCTTGTAGAGTGGGGTATTTGCCTGTTGGTATTCATACAATTGTCAATATGAGTCATGCCTTTGTGTTCATACACACAGAAGCTTGCTTTCTTTACCCGGCCACCTTCCTTCCTCACTTTCAATCCCCATAAGCATTACGTCACACATGGCCATTGATTCCAATAGATCTATTGATGTGATTTGGGTCAGGGTTCACACTGACTTGAGGTGGGGTTTGACTGACAGCTTATATGCTTAGCCTGGGCTAATACTCTCTACCTCTTTATGGAAGTTTCTCAGAAGAAGTAACACCTCTCTGTCTCCCCCAGCCGCAAATATCCTCATAAATCTTCATGTATTTTTAATATCACCTGCCTGTAGCATAGCAGTGCTATGTTAGCTCCTTCTAATGGAAGCTGCTCTTGCTTCTTATTGATTACAACTACTGGTTATACAGTGTTCATGATATACTGTTCTTATTTTTGGGATAAGATATGTAACTTTATGTGAAATGGCCACTGACCTTTGACATGAAGTAATATATATATATATATATATATATATATATATATAGTCCAGTCCTTATAGCACTCCATTTTCAGAGGAAGTTACTTAACACTCATCTATGAATCATTCAAGCAAAACGTAGATAACTTGTGTAAGAGATTATCCAACGTTGTGTCCACATTTAACAGAAAAGTTAGCAAATAACCAAGTTCCCCTGATCTTTAAGCTCTTTTACTGGCAGCCTCTAGCGAAGACATAATTTGTTTTCCATTCATATGCTCACTTTATTTATAAAAGAAATAAAAAAAGTCAACCTAACACAGCTTGACATTTTATTTTTACATTAAAAGTGGCATATCATGACATAGTAACCTGTGTTTGCTTAAAGAACACAGAATAAAAAAAGTTAAAAAATGCTTCTGTCAGCCCAAGCTTTGTCTGTGAAGGGCTGTCAGGAAACCACTCGCAACCAGAGTTGGCTGAGATATGTAAAATGACTCAGGAACTGAACTGGAAGTGAGTGGAAACCGGTCTGATGGAGGGATGAATCCTCCCAGACCCCCAGACCTTGACATTGTTAAATCAGCATGGGTGGCCAACATCCGAAGAGGAGCTCTGGGATGTCATTTAGTAGGCCTGGGAAACTGTGGTTAGGGCTATCAGCTGCTGAAAACAGTGTTGTACTTACTTATTTGTTATATACAAGCTAATGTAAGCTTCCGTGCGGCTTTAATAGCTCCGTGTGTATATGCTTTTATCCTTAGGTACATGAAATACCTGTACCCATATGAGTGCGAAAGGAAAGGCCTCAGCTCCCCCGGCGAGCTGCAGGCCGCCATCGACAGCAACCGCCGAGAGGGTCGTCGTCCGAGCTACAGCAGCAGCCTCTTCCGCTTCTCTCCCTCCCCCAGCACAGCTCCCCACATCCTCTCACCTCCCAAGATGCACCTTCCAGGTCTGGGCCCAGGGACCTCCGTGTCCCTCAATGGCCTGCAGGCCTCACCGGGACCTTCTTTAAAGAAAGGTAAGCGCTCTCAATGTTTTTAAATTCCCTACTTCTACATAGCCATTCCGTTTTGGGTGAATTTTAGCTATTTCTGTCTGGATACATGTTTACCTGAGAGACTGTAACGGCTTTGATGTGGACTGTCTGGGTCAGAGTGCTTCAGTTTGTCAAGGGCTAAGAAGTGCAGAATATTTGAGGAGCAATACCGCCCCCTGTTGTAATCTTTAAATAACTACATTAAGAGAAAACAAGTAAACACTTAACCAGAGGAGCTGCTTTTTGAATCTTCACAGTTTTAGCCTCAGAGCTCCTGGTTTGGAAGTATCTTTATACCTGTAAATGGACGTCTTTGGGGCCGCAGCGTAGCCTAATGGTTAGAGCGGGCGGCCCATATATAGAGCCTGTGCTCGTAAGCGGGTGTCCTGGGTTCGAATCTGGCCCACGGCCCTTTCCCGCAGGTCTCCCCCTCTCGATCTCTGCCCCCTTTCCTGTCAAGCTACTGTCATTAAAGGCCACTAGAGCCCAAAAAAAAAAAAAAAAAAAAATGGACGTCTTTGTACAGTATTGACAGCGTGCTCTTAATTCTAGATAAAAAACATTCCATCCTTTGACTGTATCTCGCTGTCGACGTGAATGTATGAGTGCATTTAAAGGGATTTTATATGACTTTGTGAGAGCATGTTTGTGTAGTCCATCCAGGTGTTTAAGACTCCATGAGAACCAATTCTGCCTGAGGCAGATGGGAGCCCTCTCCTCTTTACTACTGATAAATAACATGGTTCCCACACCAGGAGGGACACTTCATGAACTTTGAAGCTTCCAGTCCACATCAAGAGGTTCACGTTGATAACTGTCATTAGACAGCCATGTTATCTGATGTCACTTTGACTTGGTTGGAATGTGGCTCTGCTGTTGACCCTCAAGAGTATCCACGGTTTGGTTTGAGTAATTGGCTGTTTTACTCACCAATCATTGTATGTGATCGCACAGGGTGGCATTTAAGTCTGGTTTTCGGTTGCTGTCCATGTGTCGCTTTTCTGCGTGACTAAAGCTTTCCTAGTGTCCTCTAAAATATTTATTCAATAACTTTTCACGTTCCATCTGAGAGCAGGGAACTTGAAAGGAGTTGTAAGGTGTTTAAAAGTTGCACACAAAGTAGTTAAATATCAAGGAGAGCGTAAACAAGTTTTTATTCAGAACATGGTATTCGTTCATGCTTCATTAGTCCACCAAGCAACAGACAAGAAGCACAACTGGAGCTTTCAAACACAAGGAACTCAAACTGATTTTATACAGATTTAAGTTCTCTGACAATTAAAAAAAATTGCATTTATGAATCATTCGTCCATTTTGGATAGCATCTCATTCAAGCTTTATCGTTCTTGTTCCTACTGAATGAGAGGAATGGTTCCTATGGGCCGCCGCTCACCAACGTCCACGTCTCTCTCTTCCAGATGACCTGACCCCTTCGATCATGGCAGCGAGACCCCCGCTAGCGCTGTCCCTTGGTCATCAGCAGGTGGCTGGCTTGGCGAGAGCCGCCACACTGGAGCAGCTCAGAGAAAAGCTGGAGACCAGCGGCGGAGTGGAGGGGCCGGAGAGGAAGATGGCCCGCCTGGCAGAGGAGCAGCAGCGCCTGATGCAGCAGGCTTTCCAACACAACCTCCTGGCCATGGCTTCCCAAATGCCTATGAACCTGCGCTTAGGAGCCCCTGCTGTCGCCACCAGAGGTCAGTGCTCACCTCTGTTTATGCTGGATGTTAGTAAAACAAGATTTTGAGCTAATGGTTGGACTGAGGGTGAAAAAAATCCGTCTCCTCGTTTGTTCAGATGACAAGCAGCAGGACATGTCTCTGAGCATCTCAACCAGTGGAAATGCCAGCATCACCGTGTCAGTGGAGGTTAACGGCACGATCTACTCAGGTGGGCTTTTGTGGAACTTCGTGATGTTTCCAAACCAGCGAACGTAACATTCGGTAGCATAATGTCATGCTGTTTCTCGCTCTCCTGTAGGAACCTTGTTTGCCCAGAAGTCCGGTGGGGCTCCCGGGCCCGCTGTGTCGGCTGCTGCTGCCTCAGTCTCCCCTGCTGGAGCCAGCACCAGCTTTGGCTTCTCGGCGCCCCAGGCTCAGAACCTCAGCCCCTCCTCCTCCTCCTCCTCTAAGGGCCCCAGCTCAGCTGAGCCGGCCCCCAACGGGTCACCCTAACTCGAGCCTCCCCTCGGGCCCGCTCCACCACGGGGCCCCAGCATGAATATACAGTTCAATGAGAAACCGATAAGAATAACAAACTGTTGCACAACAAATACCTCATCAACCCTGTCAACCTCTTGGCTGTCCAATCATGAACATAGAGCCCGAGATTATTACACGGCACGCCCAAACGCACTGCTATGCATTTAAGTCAACACACAAACACACTAACCACGCACATGCATACAATCACAGAAACACATCTACACTTGTTAATCCTAGTGTACATGCTAAACACAATCAGCTCAGCCAAAACCCACTGACAGGTGTATTCACAACTGAACTTGAAAAGTTTTATCTTAGGACATTTTGTTTGTTTGTTGCCATTTTGTTGTCTTTTCGATTTTGTGTTTTAGAATGATTTTAAGTTTTGTTTTTCTCTTTTTACATACCTCAAATCAAGTAACCTGCAGTGATGTCTTTACCTCAGGAGCTGTAGTATATTTAACCTGAATCAACTTTATTTTTATATTCTTTTTGACCTAGTTGCAATCAGGGGAAGTCTGGTAACTCTCACCAATGGAACCTCATGTACAGAGCACCCACCTCACAGCAATAGGCCTCCAACCCGGGCCACTCAGGTTTATTTAACACACACTGTACCCTTTTGCTGGACAGGTGAATGATTAGATGCTGTAGATCAGCACATAAAATACCTCATTTCATAACTTCCCTCTGCTAAAATCACATGGAAGTCCATTTCAAAGGTTGGAAGTACAAATCAGTTACTCGCAGGTCCGCACAGGCTGTCTATAAAGGATAAGCGCTTTATAGACGGGGGGGGGCAGCATCAGCTCTGATGCTGCAACAATAAACCTATTGACCACAAGCTCACATCTCCACCTCAGAGGTACAGTAGAGATGTGTGCATCTGTGTGTGTGTGTCTGAGGCATTCAGAGCCCCAGCCACAGAATCGGATACGAGCCTACTGCCCCCATTTTTTTGTTCTTGCATCTTATCTTCCGGCTACATCCACAGAGCTAAATGTCGAGCGGAACGGTGTCTACATTGGTCCGTAGTTCTCAGACCTCGTTCTGGCCTTTTGGAGGGCATCTCTCTCAGGAAGCAAAGCGACAACTGCTTGGAATCACTGTCAATTCAAAGGGGGATTCACATTTGAAGAATGCACAAAATACATGACTGTTTCAAGAATACCTCATCGGACTCTCTGAAAGGGAGAGCTACACTACATACCTCGGCTGCAGAGCCTTTGAGACTTGGCGCCAAAAATCCTGCCTGAACTGAAACCCACATGGACATACTGACACACTGCGGGGTGGTTTTTGGGGACAAACATTTGGGAGGGCTTGTTATCTTTCTCCTGTATTTACTTGTAGAACCTGTTTCATGCTTGCTTTTTATTGCTTTTTTGGGGTCTGGGGTGGGGGGTGGGGGAGGATGGAAGTGATATATATCTGCTTTTCTTTTTTCATTCTTCAGGGAAGAGGGGAACAAAGGACAGTTCCTCACTGATTTTTAATTTTCAGGATTGTTTAATTGTTTAAAGGTCACCCTAACCTGGAATGGAACTGCAGACGTCGCAGTCAAGTTTTTCTTTCTTTTTTTTTTCCCCCACGACAGTTCTGAAA
The DNA here is from genome assembly GCA_013363375.1 of Menidia beryllina. Classification (NCBI taxonomy): domain Eukaryota; kingdom Metazoa; phylum Chordata; class Actinopteri; order Atheriniformes; family Atherinopsidae; genus Menidia; species Menidia beryllina. The sequence goes on along the minus strand of JABUIW010000020.1, from coordinate 16,041,062 downwards.
ATTATATGCATGTGTACAATCATGTGACCAGTGTTAGAACACCTTCACCCTCTGGTAATTGCACAGCTTGACACCAAAGACTTGCCCACTCGGTCCTCTTTTGTACAATCCTTGTCCCACCTGCTGTGGTGCATAGCGAGGTGGGTCAGCCGCTCGTTTGGGACCGCCAACAATGTTGCATCTAATCGCTTTCGGCTTAATTTTCTTAGAAGCAGTGAAAACACCCTCAGGTGAGGTGCCGTTAATCCTCGTCTTTCAGATTTAGCGGCGGGACTCCACTCAATGGAATGTAACACTTGAAGTAAGTAAATATTAAAAGTGTATTTAACTGCTCCAATCTAATGTCATTACATGTGCAGATGGGCATGTGTGACCTGTTCAGGGACATTCAAGTCGCATTATTCAGAACAAAAGACCAGGCTGTGTCCTCTGAAGTCGGCTCACTCTGACCCCCCCACCCCGTTTTCCCTCCTTCTGTGAAACCTGTTCAATCCCATTCAATGGCGCCCACAAAAAATGACATTGTACATCTTATAAGAGACATTTTGTCCTTTTAAAGTAACTTTTTAGCATTTTTGAAACACCACAAAGGATGAAATTTGATTTTTTTTTTTTTAGCTTTACCCGTCGGAATGTGAGGCATTTAACTGCGTAAAAAGCCCAGAGGGGATGAGTTGGGCAGCCTTGGTGCTTTTAAATGGATTGTATCTCAGTTCTTGTGTGTCAGATCCTGCAGGTGTTTTTCTGCACAGGTCGTAGTTGCGGGTAGTCAGGAGCGGTGCGGCCAGGCCTCTGGTGTGCCCTTCACAACTTTGAATGATCATATATTTTATAAAGGTGACAATTATAGATGCTGCCTTAAAGTAGTCGCTGGTGAGATCTGTTCTTCTCAACTGGCTGGGGAAAAAGTCTTTCTATTCAAGTGTAATCCTCCACTTACTTTTTGGGAATTTCATCAGACGGTTGACACAATGCTGTCAATCACGCTGTTGTGTGAAGAGCTGAGTTTTTTTTGTTTTTTTTTCCCATATTTATTGGTGTCGGTTGTGATGTCAGTTCTGGACCATGTTTTTATTAATAGCTGAGTCGAATCATTAAGGCTGTGCAGCGAGACGATGTTGCTGTTTTTAAGCGCAAGCCGTCTGTTTCATCTGCTTAGTCCACAGACTGATAGTGTAGCCTCACTGCCTTCTGCGAGTTTGCATGTGTGAGAGAGTGTGTGTTTGTGTGTGTGTGTGTGTGTGTGTGTCTGTGAGGATGCTTGGCGGGTGCGATGACGTCAACAACACAGCAGGTGGCGCTGCCGCTGCATCTGTTTTAATACTATAAAGAGGAGGAATGCTGCAGAAGACCTGAGTTTTGAGGACTTTTAAAAGAAGAGCATGGGTTAAAGGGCAACGTCTTTCTCCAGTATTTATCTGTTCTACTTTCATACAGTCCCAGACGGGTCGCAGGGATCCGAGTCACCCAAAAGGGACTTTTTGTCACTCGCTGATCAAAGTGGAAAGTGTTGAGGGTTGGTCATTCGCTTTTCCTCTGGGTGTTGTGGGCATCTGAAGTGGCAGCCCTCAGGCCTCCTCACTACCGGCGGGGCCCCTGCTGCCCGAGCTGCTGCGTGGATAAGTGTACTGTATGTGATGTGTTGTGCATGTGTCATACAACGATACCTCAGGGCAGTGGGCTGCACTGACCGCTGCCCAACGTGGAAGCTGCATTGAGGGACGAGTACCGATGGAGGCTGCGGTCACTTGGCTGAATGCTTCTTTGGATTTGGTGTTGCATTTTTAGGTTTCGTGTCGTCGGTAACTGCAGGCGAGGTCTCGTCACTCAGGAAGCTGTGAAGTTGTAAGTTTGCAGAAACCCTTTTGTCTCTGGATGATTTTGGAGTAAAATCAGTTTAAGAAATTGTTTAGGAAAAAAAAAAACTAACCTGATCTGTGTAAAAGCAGGTGCATATGCAAGTGGTTATTGAATACCTCATTTATCAATTTTATGTTGCTGTTTTGGCTTGTACAATGCTCCGTATATTAATTCAACTGTGGGGTTTGTGCATATTTTTGTACTGTTATTATTATTATGGACATGATAATAATGATATTACTGATATTATTATAGTTTTCTCTTTGATTAAAGCAAACTTAAAAAAAAAAAAAAGAAATGGGACAAAACACATGAATGCTTGTAAAAACTGGTTTGTGCTGATTGTATTTAAGAGGAGCACTTTTCCAAAGTGGTTTTTCACACATTCGGTTTTGTTCATATTAGTTAATATAAAAGATATGGTTCTCAGGGCTTTAAACTTGTATGTCATGATAAAGTTTTACTTTATATCTTATATCCCTGTGTGTGTGTATGTGTGTGTGTTTTTCTCCTTTTTGCTACATTATTACACGCACTGCCGCTTATCTTTTCTTTCAGCTTGTCCTTTTTAGCAGGTTTCTCGGAAAGTCGCCTCAAAGTTGTACTGCGAAATGAGTTTGTTTGTTTTCAGCATGTCATTTTCACTGAGAAGTGAGAGATTGCCCCCGCCCTTCAAAGTCCACCACACACAAAGTACTTTGCAACACACAGGAAATGATACAGGCTGTGAAAGGGCTGACTTCCTCTTTTAATATAGAAAAATAAAAGGCTAGGTCTCAGTATTGTTATACTGAAGGCATCATCACCCTGACTAATAGCAAAGCATTGGCAAATTGAGTTAACTTTACTTATTTAAAAAACAGGCAATATTCATATCAGTAATAGTTACCTCTTATACTTAAACATTTTTTAAAAAGTGCTGTGCAATAAAAAGAAATGCTAACAATTTAAACGGATTAAAAAAAAGAATATAATCAAGTATCACATAAGACATTCTTCCTTGGAAAGTTCCAAGGTCTCAGCAGTTCTTCCATGAAAAGTAAGCAGGCTGTGCAAAGACACCTTCACATCCATTCTTGCATCAACAGAGTTTTCTTTCTACAAGTTATCAGCCTTGTGACAAACAGAAGCTGACAGAGGGGCAAGCAGAAGGGTTAAGTCCTTCCAATCTTGTTGCTACAATCTTCATCAGCTGCAAACAAGCGAAAACATTTAAAAAACACAGGGCAGAGACACGAGCAGCTTGCAAGAACTCTTGGGGTAAAGTGGGTGAAGTGTTGTGACAGGGGAATGATGGCTGAGGTGTGTGTGTGTGTGTAAGGGAGGGGGAAATGTTTTCAACAGGAGCTTAATTGCTCAATGAAGCCTCATTAGAAATGCTCTCCATTTAAGGCTTCATTTGTATGCCTTTCTAGAAGAAAAACTTAATTAAAAGCTGAGGTTTGTCAAACGACATAAGAAACGGACAGAAAATCGAAGAAAATGTAGATCTGGGTAAAAGGCAGCCAACATCCAAAGAATACCTTCTGTATGCCCTTGTTATGCCTGTAGAACTATACCTGAAAGCTGCTTACAAATAACAAGGAACTTGTCTGAGTGCCTTCGGGCAAGTTATTTTTCTAAAAATGTCTAAAATTCTCATCGAATATGCTCAAATAAATGTACAAAAAACAGCCAACCCAAAGGCAAAAAAGTGCATTAGAAACTAATTTTGTTCATTTAAGGAAGCGGAAGTTGAAAGAAGGTGCCGTATTGCATCACGTCCCCTCAGTCTTTCACAGGAGTTCCGGGACTAAAGTGAAGTGCTAAAATAGCTGCGCTGTTTCCGGCTGTAGTGGACCGGATGTGGCGTCGCTGACCGCCTCCGTGTTATTTGCAGAGGTACATGGCAGACAGCCTTTGTGCATGCTGTGGCATTGAAACTGACATTATGACAGATGTCCACATTAGAGGTGCTTAGACACCGAGTTCAGTGAGACCACACTTCTAAGAGAACATTTCATTTAGTCAACACAACTTTCTCTGTTTTAGGTATTCCTTTCCTCACTGCATATATTTGCTAGTGCAAACCCTTTGGCAGAGGATGGCAGCTCAAGGTTGGTTTGTTGTTTTGGCAGTGAGGATGGTTTAAGTATCTCAGAGATGGTGGTGGCCTGGGCTGTGATGGAGTCGAAGATGAGGCCACGCGGCGGCCCGCGCTAGCTCAGCTGGTAGGTGGTTTCATATGACACTACATTTGCGAGGCTCGCACTGTATTACCAAATTAGGAAACTAACAGACGGAGCTCTTCATCAGGACAGAGATCACAACGCAGACCCAGAGCAGGGGGCGTGCTGCCCGGACCGCCGCGGCGTCCCCCAGGAGCAGCCGGTAGTGCGTCAGGACTTTGCTGTAGCCCGATTCCTCCGACACGCATTTGTAATCCCCCTCCTGAGCCCAATCCATGCCGTCAATCAGTAGAAGGCACTGCTCGCCCCTGGAGCTGCAGGACGTGGCGTTTCCAGGGCCGTGCCATGTGTACTGGGCGTGGTGGGACGAGACCGGGCACCGCAGGAAATACCGGGCCTGATGGGGCAGCTGTACCTGGACCACATCCTCAATGGAGTTCCTGAGTACTGAAAAAAGAACACAGGCACTATTCACTTTCAAGGAGTTTGTTGGTCTGTATTTGACGTCGAAGGCCTTGTTTTTGCCTGACCTCCAGGGGTGTGGATGACTGGGAAAATGTGACATGGGACAATGGATTCTTTGCTACTGCTACTGCTACTTCAGTTATGGATCTCCACCATCGAAAATGAGATTTGTTATCTTGCAGCAGAATTTCTGTGCTTTCTACAGGCTGCCCTTTATAGTCTGTGGCGTTGTCATGCCCAATTAGTACAACCGCACCAAAAACATACAAACCAAACTCTGCATACTGCCTTCTGGTCGGGCTTAAAATGTCGTGGCTTGGTTTGTACTGTATATCAGTGTGTGTTACTTCCGGCTTCAAATGTGTCTTCTTTTTTTTAACCATAATTAGAACTAGAGCTCTCACTGAACATGTCAGCTAAGTGGCTGAAAGCAAAAATAACAAAGATGGTTCAGCTGTTAGATATAGGCTTCACACTAAGGTGGTTTGCTTATAGAGAAAAGAGAACTTATAGACCAGAAGTAATAGATAGTTTAGGATGTAAAATGAAGCCTCATAAGTTCCTCTTACACAGAAGCTGGAATTGAAAGACAGCTTATTCGAAACTATATTTACAGCCTTATCTCTATGTTATGATCCCTGAAGCGAATGGAAAAAAAACTTTTTAAAACTTTTTAAAACTGTTTACTGGGTGACTGATTAATGTGGTTTATTTTCTGTTTAGCAGTTTAAAATAAGACCCAATGCATGTATTGTATTGGGTCTTATTTTCTATGAACCTGAGAGCTAAACAGCATCTAAACAGAATCTGATTCATCATATAAAGAAGATCACATTTAAATCTAAAAGGTTATGAGCAAATATTCCAAAACGAGTTTGGTTACTGTTCAAATCAACCGGTGGAAACTGCATATCTGAAGCCGTTCTGAAAGAAGTTCACACTGACACAGTAACAAATCTGTCAGCCCTGAACATGTGCACGCTATGAAGTTGCCACACTTCTGATGTGTCTGTGAAAACACTGGCGCTTCCCTGGTAATGAAATTTGGCACATTTGCGAATATCTCTGTACCTCTTTTGAGGGCCAGCGACGTCTGTGGGCACATGGTATGGTTTCCCCACATTGGGTCGTGAAGGGCACCACTGCAAAAGAGGAGGCATGTCTGCCAGTTATTTTCAGCTCAAAATTCATCTTCGGGCCACAACCTGTCCCCCAGCCATGTATTCAAATATCGTGGTTTGGTTTATATTTGTGCTGCATGTTTCCTTTGCGGTATTTGGTTGAAACTCTGCTTCAGATGATTTTTTACCCCTTTCTTTCAGAAAATAAAAGCAGAGCTCCTGCTGTGGTGTGAGCAAAGGGGATGAGTGCTGGAGATTCTTGAAATATAGCCAACCAGAAGAAGCTTTCTTTTTATATGAATGTGAAAACAACTCTGTAATATTTTACTCTGCTATCTTTTAAAACCATGTGGCCACAATTCACTTTGGAGCTTGGGCATGCTCAGGATGGGAGATTGGATCCAAGTGAAATCCTTTGGTTTCCTTAGCTGGGTAGGGCACGATTGGATTAGAACTCGTTGAATTCTGCAAATGGTCGCAACAGGGCTGCTATTTTTGGGCCTTGGCTATGATTTCATTGACAAATGCAGCATCACCTGCCAAACCTCCAGTCAATCTGTCTCACCCGATCCTTCCTTGCGTGGTCGAACATGATCCATGACTAGTTTCCTGTCTAACAGAGGCAATGATTCATTCTTTCACTGTTGCACATTTAGTTTGTGATGCATCACCTCCTGCCAGGCCTACTGAGACCACATCAAAGGGGAGGGATGCAGATGCAAAGGTAGCTCTGTGGGTGGGGGTGAGGGGGGCGCTAAGTGCAGGAAAGTGCAACAGAGCAATTCTTCCCCCCCTGCATACACCCCTGCAAGAGGGGTAGAGTTCTCTTTACTTTAGTTCTCCTTTCTATGTGATGTTTCCCCTGTTAACCGAGAACAGAGCTGGCCAATCCTCTTCCTGTTCTCACATCAACATGTGGAGTAAAGCCATAAATGCCAACGCTGTAAAAGAAAAAAAAAAAAAACTGATGCTGATGATCAATAGAGATGTCCCTCCAAAACTGATATGAGTAATCTGTTGTTCCTGCTACCTGGAAATTCTACCACATGTGAAGAAATGACGTAGTGCCAGTATATCAGGTTTGCTTAGGTAATTTCCGGGGCAGCAACACAATTTCTCATTGTCTCATTGTTGACTGTGCCTCTACCACCATGGCTTATGCATTGAAGCTTCATTTTTTTCAGGTTTCCTGCCAACATCGCTCTGTGGCATATCAAGTCTGCCGCTTTCAAACTTTGTGATTACCAAACTGTCAGATCATCCTCTTAAATCACGTCTCACTCTATTTCAACTGGACAGGAGTGATAAATCTGCTCTCCACTGCCAGTGGAGAGCAGTGTATACCCTTTTTAAAAGTCTCCAAGATAATGGTAAATCTTTGATGACGCTAAAATGTGAGCTTAAATGTATTTTAGAATGTAATGAATGATTCACGGAGTTCTTTTTTTTTTTGGCTGGGGGTTTCTTTGACAAACAACACAAGCAAACATTTCTGTGAATTTTCTTAAAAAGTCCATCAACTAATTGCAGAAACTTCATAGCAGAAGCAGTGCAGTAATGGTCAGGAAAGTCCAGCATGGGGATAATCTGCATCTTCTTCCCTTAAAGCAGCAAGGCCATTTCTCTTCTCTTTTCTCTATCTTCTTCCATTCTTGAAGTTTGACCATCTTATAGCGAAGCTAAATCAAAGCCAAACTGGGGACATGGTAGCGGGACTAGATAACTGGAGAGAGTTCTTCACATAAGAGTCCCATCCTGCAACCCGATGGGGTAGACCTTTTCATTCTCTGTACCAAAATGTGTGGCTAACCACAAATCCATAAATACATCCCCACGAAACCTGTGTCAAAATCAAATAACAGAAGACTAACTTTGACAGCTAACTTTCAATATGATGGAGTGACTTCTCCAGAGTTACAGAGTTTGAGTCATGTAGCTTGTGCAAGTTTGATTGGTATCAGTTGATGATATTATGTGGCAATAAAGTGAGCAAAGTGTGAAGGCCTGGCTTTACAAGGGACATAAATATGTTCATAGCCAGGTATAAAATAGTTTTGCTCACCATACATCATTTTCTATTTAAGAGTTGCCATTTATGGTAATGTCATGATAAGCATAAGGGCCTGAGAAAGGGAAACTGGACTTTTTATAGTTTTTTAACAATGCTTTATCTCTTGTCCAAATGCTTTTTTGGTTTTAAACTAAATGGTGGGGAGCGATACATTTTCTACCTATCCTGTCTGAAAAGAGGACCCTAAACCCGCCAAGGATTTTCAGATAGGTGGAAAATGTATAAGTGACATGGTTGTGGCTTTGTTAAACCTTTTACACAAGTCTCATGTAAATATTTTGGACATATTTAGAATAGAATTAACGAAATTTAAATCCGACCAACTTTAAGGCGAGCTTTGCCACATGTTACCCTTTCATACTTTATGTTTGCACATTTGAAACACTGGCGTACAGCTACATGGCACCCCAAAGGTCTCACCTTATCACTGGCGTGCAGCTTTTGCCATCCCAGCCACAGTGTGGATCTCTGGACAGAACGCAGTCCTGGCAAGTGTTTCCATAGCGGGAACAGTTTGTTACGTCCAGCTGGACCAGCTCATGTTCTGAGTTCACATAGAGCTTTCCCTAAAAACAAAAAGAGTGTTTTCATTAGAAGACGTGATTTTTTTTTTAAAAAGTGGGGTCAAACTGTTTTTCTATGACTGAGAAAACATTTCGTCTGTCCAGTTTTTTCTTGTCTTAGGATGTTGGATGCGTGGCAGTGTTACTCACAGAGGAGCGGTCAAAGACAAGCCCACGGATGTGGGTTCTGCTGTGAAATGGTCTATATTCAGCGATGATGAACGAATGACTCTCACTCTGCATGACCTTGTGAACACCTCCATTATCTGAGGGGGAAGAGATTGATGAAAGATGATGAAGCAAACGTATCTCTCATTAGAGGCGTGGTTACCTTACACGACACGTTTTAAATTTTACACCTTGCGTAAGCATGTCGACACCACATCCTTACTGCAATCTTTAAAAAATGTACTGATGACAAGGCTTTAACCCTTCAACAATTAGACCAAACATTTGTTCTCAGCTACAGGACAATCCAGCAGAAACTGAGAATTTGAGATATTTTAAGAAACTTTATGGAATGGCCAATTTGTCAGTGCATTAGATTTTCTGTCTTGCAGCAGCAATAATGATACAGGACCATTGCTTACCAAGTTTACATGGACTGGCTCATACTGGCAACATTGGAGCTCGGGAAGACCGAACCCAAAATATGCTCTAGTGCCAGTTTTTTTCTTTTTCCGCAGCAAAAAGTCAAGCTGGTCCATATTGCCTCCTTAATGGCTCTAAATCATAAATGCTGCTCATCCACCCAAATATACTTTATACTATAGAACATACACACCGGGAGAAAATGTACAAGGGAGGAATACAAATACTCCCATAAGTCATCCTAATCCTGTGTACACTTGTTGGTATAAACTAAGTATTCTATCAACTATGAGGGCATTAAGAGCAGAGCAAAGGTAAACTCTGAGTTTTCTTTTCTTCTTACTAAAAACAAATATTTTATCAGCACACTTTTGAGACACTATCTCAGAAGCAGGTAGCTGCTACTTATTAGCTGTGGCATTTGCGTCTGTCCTGGAATCATTCAGCTGAAGACGGTCAAAGAGAGATGAATCTCCCACATTCACCCTGTTGTACTGAAGTCACATTTATAGCAGAAGCTTAAGAGAGAGTACAGATAGTATCTAGACTAAAATTTAACCATTTGCCACATACTCGCCTGTTCCAATCTGAGAAGCAATATTACAGCGGGCTACGTCAGCACTTCGTCACTCTGATGACTTGAAATTTGCAGTAATCACCTCTTTTATTAGTCTGCGGGTTCTGTACCGAGAAGACCTGAAGTGCGGTCACCAAGACCAAAGTTCAACGGGAGTACAAGCACGCGTCCAACGGAGCCGCACAACAGGAGGATGACTTACCGTCACAAGATCACAGCGTGTGACACATCTATGACTTTTTGAGTGACTACAGTAAAATCTAAACAAAAACACCTCTTTCGTTTCTGCTTAGTAGTAAAACCCTTTTAAAGGGACGTAGGAATTTTGTAGTGGGATTTGACTTTTGGCTCTTCTCGTCCCTCTGTGAATTTTACACAGAGATGGTAGTGTGTGTGGGAGCCACAGGGGGCAAACCTTTGCTTTGCCTCCATAGTGAGTCACATCACACATTCACACTTTCCCACTCTTTAGGAAAACCCTACCTAAAACCCCAACGCCCACCCCTAATCATCACTCAGGCGTGTTCTGCAGACCTCATCTAAAGCCATTTTAAAGCACTCACTTAGTGACAGGAAGAGCAGCGCGGGGCCACTGCCCCCCCTGCTCAGGGACGCGTCGGCGGAGATGTGGGTGTAGTTGTGGTGGTTGAAGAGAAGTGGGCCGGAGCTGTTCACCGGCTGCACCCACTTCTTCATCTCCGAAGACTGCTCGATCTTTGTCAGGATGTTTTTCAAAATCTTGGTGCTATCGGGCACACACTGGAAAAAGCAAAGCGCCTGTTTTTAGATCGAGCACAGTCCAGCAGAATTAGCGGTAAAAAATAAGAGCATCACGAGCTAAGCATGATGCAGGGAGAGAGTGTCTCAAGCTCACGATTAGAGCGATATAGAGCCCTCAAGTTATTTGGGATCTAAACACCAGCGTCAAAGCGTGCTTTGATTAAATGGTCACATACCGCCCTGGGTCTGTCATTATCCTTATCCCCTTTAAAAGCGGACTGTTGGAAGATCTGGTCAATGTCTCCTATCGTGTAGACACACACAGCGCTCATGCCCCTAGAAAAAAAACACAGCAGTGCGTTAAAATGGAGAAAAAGAAAAGCACAGCAGACAGTGGAATGGTCGAGAGAGAAACGGAACTCAAAAGTCAGCAACAGTCATTAAGGGGTTGCAGTTAAGTTAAGTGGTGAACTGTGCTGCTTAAAAAAGAGGTTCCCCTTTCAACCAAGTGTCTGAACGATGGGTCAGCTTAAACTGGTTGTCTTTGTCACTGACTTTGCTGAAAACAGCCCCGTTGCTGTTGTTGTGGTTTCACAGCCCTTATTTTGGCTGACTTTACATCACGTGATAAAGGGATCAGGGCCACAACACACAACTTTTAGTGGACTAGCTATTTATAAAGGTACGCAATCCTAAGTGACATCTCGCCATTTAAATGGAAAAAAACAGCAGTGTTTTGTCTCACAACCCCCCTTATGATGTCTTACAGGCTCCTACCATTCGTTTTTGAAGAGTGCATACACCCTGGTGTCCTGCCATTGGTCCGCATGCACAGCTGCCACATCCACCAGCTCAGAGAAATGCTGTTTGGTCTCACGGTCTCCACAGAAGAGCCTGGCAAACATCAGGGATGTCCAGGTGCCCTGCAGGTGGTTCTTAGGACCGCCGACGTCTACCTGGAGACGGCGAGCAGTCAGTCAGAGGAAGTGATCGGCGTACGTATGGAAACAGGTGCTTGCGCTGCCGACCTCACCGTGCAAACCTGGCTCACAAAGGGAAGCCACATGCTACCGTATAATTCTGGGTCTTCGTTTTTCTGCTTGTAGAATCCGTAAATCCTGTTCTGGAGAGGATCAGCTCTTTTGCTGTGCACCAAACCCACATAGTGCTGCTCTATGGACAGAAAAGAAATGCCATAAGCATGAGACCATTAGAACAAAAAGCCCAGTTTGAATAGAGGGATTGTGTTTTTGCAGATACCTTTATCGTGTCTGGCTGGTCTAACTGTGCCGCCAAACTTGTGAATGCCGGCATTGTCCAGAGCTCCAGAGTTTGTAACAAAGAGCTCTGCCGTGTCTTCGGATTCTGGGGGAAATAGTCGCATGTGATTAGAGGTCGGCTAAAAGGAGGCGTACGGCCCCCTACGGGGTTGAAATTAGCCATCAATGAAAAGTCAAGAACTGGTGGGCAAAAGAAGCAATCAATCGCAGTCAGGAGGTACCTCACCTGCTAGGACCGAATGCTCATTTTCCCTCAGGAGAAATACACTTATGCTGTCTCTCACACGCTCAGTGTTTTCGGAGAACGTGCATTTAGGCGACTGCTCTGACAAAGCCTGCAAGAAAAGGACGACTTGAAAAGCTGTCCCATCTCACAGGAAGTATTAAAAAATGAACATCTTAAGAAAAAAGAAGTGTTCCGATCTGCATCCTGGTCATAGTTGTTTGCGACAGAAGAAAAGGGAAATGTTTAGCCATACATTAAACACATTTTCACGTTTCTACCTACCAGATCACAGCATGATGTTTTCAGGTAGCTGGTTCCGCAGACAAACAGCGGCTTGCCCTCTTCCCTCTGGTGAACCAAGGTGAGTTTGCAATCCTGAATTAAAAGAGCAGGAGGGTCCTCATTTAATTTCTGGAGAGGACAAGAAATTTCTACGCACATTTTACACCGCTCACCTTGCAGGACTCCCACTGCAGTTTTGGGGCGGCGTGGCTCTGCTGGAAGACACAAAGCGGAACTGTTACTTGGCCATGTTCATGTGTCAGTCCAGTCATTTTGCCGGAAATCATTCGAGTACCTGCTGAAGCCCCTGGAAGTTGTAGAAATGAAGATCCGTTTTCCCAACAGTTGTGACATTATCGGGCTGTTTACTGAGGATGATCCACGCAGGTGGATCTGGTCCCGCATGAGGAAACCTTTTAGCTGCAGTCTCTGTGAACACATAATAAAACAGACTGTGTCTGAATAGCACAGATAACAAGGCTGTTTCCAAAACACATGTGACATTTGCATGGGAAAAAATTCACTCGACCAATTCAACTTAATGTTTTCTTTCCTGATTGTACCACAGTGAGCTTTCTTATCCCAAGACTTTCACATCTTAAAATATTTTAACTTTTACTTGGAAAACTTCTGCCAATACTAGTTCAGTTCAAATTAAACGTATAGAAAAGCTGATCTTAATCTTAAACACAACTCCGCAGATAAATGGCTTTTCTTATCAGACAAACTGAACCAGCTGTATTTGAGAGATAGTTCCTCTGAAACACAGGCTTAGAACGTATCCTCTTTCAAACACCTCCAACTTTTCACCTATCTAGTCATTAAAAGAAAGATGTTATGCATATTCATAAACTCAAAGACTAATTTTCCTTCAGAAAAGAACCCACAAATAAACTCAAGAGGATTAACTACACGCACACAAACACAGCAAAGTGAAAAAACAAAACAAAACAACTAGGATCGACCTGTAATCCCTCAATGTTGATCTCTCATCCAGGCTGGTGACTGAGAAGGATGATTTCAAATGTAACACAATTGTTGCCATGAGGACTATTATCTGTTATTCTTCCACTGGGATATATTTCTGTCTCTGAATAACACACTTGAATAAAATACAATAGAATAAAAAACAGACCAGCAACAACAACACTGAACTGTCACATAACAGTAACTGCGTTTGTACTTTTTGACGCAGTATTGGTTTAAATGGCCCCGTAACGCACGCGTAAATCGTCAACTTCAGATAGTCAGTGGAGCTTCTTGCGGACCTTTGCTGGACAGCTACGACCTGGTCTACAGATATATCCCTTCTACCTACCTTGGATTATGATCCGCGGCTTGTGCGTAAAGTTCGCTACAGGCAAACTGTGAACGCATAATAAAAATGCCAAAATCCCCGATAAAGAGAGCAACATTTCGATCGCCGGCTGCCAAAACTAGGAGCAGAATGGCATCCACATCCTACTTCTGTTGCTGATATAGACTAACTCCTCCCCCGCTCGTGGGGCAAGTTGTGCTAGAGTACATATGGTACATATACTGTGTGAAATATCAGTAAAATTACAGAATTCAATTCAATCTTATTTATATATGAATATTCCTGTGTTTTTGGAAAGTTATGCTCCCCGTGGATGTGAACAGGTGTTAAGTATAGGGTTGTCATAAAGTTCTCATTGTTCTCCTTATTAGAATTAATGCCAAGCTCATAAAAAGGACCAGCAATAAAGATAATGTCACAAGGAGTAGTTTGTTTGGTCCTTTTCCATAATTATATATGCTTGCCATGAACCCTTGTTTTCTTCTGCCTTTTCAAAAGTTGCCCTCAACTTGGCAGGTATTGCATGGATTTTCGCCTGTGATCACAACGGAGACAAATTCAGTGCAGACCCCACAGCCAATTCACAATCGATCCCCCCCCCCCCCTCCCAAACTCAGACAGGTGAGCAGCCAGTCACAGCTGAATCACCAGTTGCATCACTCGGAAGTATTAGCCAAGTCTTCCAATCATCAATGATGACAGAGCTGTTGAAACAAGCAGCCAGGATGTGTGGTGTGGAGGCACGTCCTCATCTTGTGTGAAAATAAGAGAACGTCCCTGCTTCTCTAATCGAATGTACTGCGTTTTACATAATATCCATGAAGAGTTTCCTTGAAGATCCTCTTTTTTTTTTTTTTTTTTTAGGTGTCAGCCCACTATTGCTACTGAATGGTTCGTAAACCAAGACGCCTTTCATCAGATTTGACTGAGTTAAAAATGCACTTTGAAGTAATGCACTCATTACAAAACAATTATTTTGTGCTACTTGACTTCTGTCACCTGTTACAGAGCGTTCTGGAAATTCCTTTTTTGTCCCTCCTGATTGCATCCGGTTTGTTGCTCAGCTGAAAGTCACACAAGCAGTGTGTAGACAGAGCAGGTGGCAGTCACATGCTCAGAAAGATCCTGTATAAACATCCAATAACCCAGAGCAGTCAACTTGGTTGGGCTGCATGATGGATAATGCAAAGGTTCCTGTGCTCAACCCACCTCTTCTCCTTCACTTTCTTCATCTCTGTGTTCTCGATGTGTAGTGATATCCGCCTTTTGACCCACATCGGTTTTCATCTCCAGGTGGGCTGAAACGTTTTTTAAAATGGCCTGAGGCAGCTGGCACTGTCCTGTGAATAAAGCCAAGAGCCTCCATCTCTGATGAGATGCGGATGCCTTGATGTTTGTGGAATAGAGTGTTTACACATAAGAACAGAACCATAAAACGCAGCAGGGTGTGCAAAGGTGTTCAAACAAATTAGCTAAACATTCCATTGCACACATGTGTCATGTTCAGTGCTCTATTGTGAACAACTTCCTATTACTATGTTATTGGACAGTGCTAAAAATGGAGATTGTAGTAATTCTTGCTGCCTTTTTGCATGTACCATCTGGTGAATTATCAAAACATCAAGAAGGCCTGGTCATGCTGTGCTGACCGATGGACTGTAGCTACATCCTGGACTTTCAAAGTCTCGACATTTTGAAAGATACAGAAGTCCCTGAGGCGCTGACCCACATTTTTTGGGTTTGATTTTGGGTCCTACGGGTGGATAGACGGCTAAAATTAGCAAGCTTGACAATAAAGGGAAGTGAACACCCTCTGAGCAAACATAGCAGGACAATAACAACAACAATAGGTACAGAAGTCAGGAGGAGTTTTTATTAAGAAAATTGGGTCCAAAGTCTGGACTCTTCACTGGTTGAGTCTAAGTTAACAGTAAGATTAAAAGAGCGGAATATAGCATGGTGCTTCCAGCCTTAATAAGTCAAACCGAAACAAGGAACAGGTACTAGTCATAGCACTCACCCTTCTGTGACTATTTTAGCATAAAGAAAAACACACTAAACACAGGCTGAGAGGGCCTCATCGGAACTCTGACTAACAGTGATCATTTGTCTATTTAAAAATATGATTTCATTAAAAAGCAAGAGGTTATTTTGAAAGGGAGGTGACATAAACCTTTATCCCAATAGGAGTGTAAAATCCACGGAAACATGGGGAGTGGTCCCTCACACAGACCAGTGAGTGCAGACATAACAGTGGGAGTGCTTACGTTGTGTACATGAAATAACAGCTAAGTTGAAACTAAAAGCAGGGGAGGCGTTTGGCGTGAGTGAGTTTGAGACAAACTGCATGTCCATGGGTTAGTCTGGGGAAGGTTTAAGAAAATAAGTTTAAGAATGAGTTCTAAAGTTTAGAAGAAAATCCAACATATCTCACAACAGAGGTGTTCAACTTACCTTCTTCTGCCCTCTAGTGGCCATAAAATGCTCATCTTGCTCTTCTGAACATTTGCCTTTCAATTACTAGGAAAAACAAACTTAGAGTCTCCAGTTCCTTGTTGATACATCGGTTGATGATCATTTGTGTATATTTGGACAATTTCTGACACTTTATTCTCTTTGTGCCCCTTTAAATGGCCCCTTATTAAAGCTTATTGGATTGAACCGAAAGTAACAACGAATTAATAACACATTTATCCTCAGGATTTTTATTAATAGGGTTATTAAAAAAAGCAAGTTTGAAACTAATACACTATTGATGAGGTGCCCTGATTTACCAGAAGAGCTGTTTACAATCATACCACCCATCAGTTTTCCTCCCTCCTTAAGAGGAGCAGCTTGTGTAAGTAACCCCCAGAGAGAATCTGTAACTCTGATGTGAAAGTGCTCTTTTGAGCTGTACTTGGCTGGCCATGTGTATTGTTCTGGAAAATGGTGGTTCTCTCCCTTTGAGTTTGAGACAGAGGGAGGAATTTGGGTTGGTCGGTACTGATAGATGCGCTAAGATGGGCAGACAGACTGGGATTTTGTCTAAAGCAAATTGAGACACTCATGCATAGTTGTAAAAGGGAACAGAGGCAAAGCATCTGCGGGGGCGTCTTTGTTCCCAATTTACCCACGTTAAAAAAGATTTGTGTTTGTAGATGTGTAACAAAAAAAAAAAGTGATTTGCTTCGTCAAGAACTTAGGACAAAGCCAGTAATTGGAAGCACGCATTTGTCATTAACAGGCTGTAGCAGGCCAGACCCCAAGAACAGCTGACAGGCTGAATGACCAAATCCAGGGACGTCCAACTCCGGTGTCCGGCAGATTTGAGATGTTTCTCTATTTAAACGCGCCGGATTCTGATTTGTTCAAACGATTCTGACGCTCAGCGCATGTGAATCAGGTGTGTTGAAGCTAAACAATAACGCTATAAGAGTAATTTTCGCTGGGATGAATGCTTCATTTTGCCGTTCCCCCTCGGTAATAGGACAGGCATCCAACTGCTCGAGTTAAACCAACTGCTGCAGTGAAACAACAGGGATAGGTTTGACCATTTTTAGAAGGAAGGCGGGACTTTTTTTTTTTTTTAGCCTAACATACACTCAGGGTATAAAATGTGGATCAGTGTGTGAGCGGTTGGCTGCTGCTCATCCCGGAGATGGAGAGCCCAGACTGACTCACCCGCTGCGCACTGGCAGGATGTCGCAGCACACCCTGGGAGGTAGGACAAGCTTCTCAGATCTTTACTCTGCAGCATCTGTTACCCCATTTACCCTTTCAGTCATATTTACTGTGGGTTTCATTATTTCACTCAGGAAAAGAAAAAAGGGAAAAACAGATTTCTGTTTATGACAAATTTCAGAGAACAAAACTAGAACCAATGATACCTTCTGAAAACTGTCTCTGTGCGTAAAGAGAGGGAACACAAACAAGCTCGTTTTTGCCATCACAATCGAATCAAAAAGCTGCAACTGACCAACAATGTGTCCAACATGTAGTGGACGACTTGTATGTTTGGGGATTACAAATTTTCCTGTGTGGGAAAAAAGGTGCTACTAAATGACAATAGCTGGAACAAGCTTTAACACTTTTAAACGACAGTAAAGTACAGTAAAAATAACTATTTTTTTATTCTGGTTAACCCTTTAAAGCCCGATCCAAGAATAAAACAAAAGAGAAAATGAGCTTTTTTGGTTTGAATTCCTTATTTGGCCTTTTAACAAAATATGTAAAAAGAAAAAACAGAAATACATTTTTGATATTAATAATTTATTACTATGCGATAAGTCAAGATTATTTTTTGTGTAGTCTTCTGCCCCCTGTTATCAGGTGTATTTGATTGGTTACAATAGGATTTTGAGCAAAGTTTTTACCATTAAATTATGCAAAAGGTGTCAGAGGCAAAACATTTCAGAAACCGTATGTATCAAATATGATACACTTGGCATTACAGGGTTAAAAAAGGAAGGCTAAAGAGGGATTCCGCATTGATACAGAGCCGCTGCTGCTCAGCCTCCAGCGTGACGTCATCTGGTCCCTGTGATGTGCAGGGACTGGTCGGAGTAACTGGCACTTTAAAGTGTTCCCGTCAGCCTTTTGCCTTTTCCTGTGCACCTCCAGGTCCTGGTGGGGGCTGAGAGAGGAGGACACCGGAGGGGCTCTCTGAAAAAGGCGTGCTTTGAAAGACACTGCCATCCATATGGCTCTATGTGCACTAGGGGTATTTAT
Organism: Menidia beryllina; assembly: GCA_013363375.1. NCBI lineage: Eukaryota > Metazoa > Chordata > Actinopteri > Atheriniformes > Atherinopsidae > Menidia > Menidia beryllina. Next base: position 16,023,110 of record JABUIW010000020.1, on the reverse strand, counting down.
CAGGGATTTTAAGTCCTGACTGGTTACTCTCGATATTGAGAGATACCTTCATTTGCTCTGACACAGCGTACATATCTCAGAAGATAACCGCATGGTGCTCTTTCTGATTGCTTGTTGTTTATTCCAGAATGGTCAGTGATGGCAGCTTTAAAGCACAACTGTTTATCTCCCCTTTTTTATTTATTTATATAAATTCATTTTTTTTAAACCTCCAACAGTGTCTGATGAGTCATCTCGATACACTCTAACGTGTCACATTATCCTTGGCTGTAAGAGGTCCAGTTTGATATTATTCTAATCATGAATACAGGATTCCATCTTATTAAGATGTAAAATTGCAATGTAAAGGACAATTCGTGGAATTCTGAATGATCTGGTGTGAAATACACGCCATCTTTCCATTTAAGGGAATACCAAAAAACACAGTAAAGTGCTGAAAATCTTTGCCCTACCTTCCAAGTGGCATATTTCTCAAATGATTAGAGAATATAATTTCATTATGGGGGAGAATGCCACTGATACTTAGCGTGTACACTGCTCTGGTCTGGCATTAAAACAACAACTGTCACAATATCATTTATATGAGGAATTTAACATTTCCTGTTTAATTTCCTCGCGGGTGCAGAGCGCAGACACCAGATAATCATTTCCTGAAGGATCCTTTACAATGAATTAGCCTCATTTAGAGTCAAACTTGACATCTGATTTAATTAGTCAACATGCAATCTTACTTTGCTAATGCTGTCATTTTTCCTGCTTTCTCATGATTCCCACTAACAACATTAACCCGTGGCGGCTGCTTTGTTTCCCAGTGAGCCAGCAGCTCCTGCTGGCCGTGGGCCTGGCCGTGCTCTGCTACTGTCTGGTTCTCGGCTGCCTCCTTTGCTGCCGGGGACGGAGGAAAGTCCCTCCCGAGGACGGAGAGGCGGCCTCCCTGTCCCCCCGTCCCGCTGAGAGTGTCACCATAATGCTGACCCCTTCTCCGCTCACGCGGCCCTTCAAACAGCAGTACGAGGAGCTGGACGGGGACGTGCTGGAGTTCCCCTCCTCCAAAAGCAGCTCTCCTCCGTCCGAGGACGACCTCGCCTCCCTGCCCTTTGACCTGGGCCCCGGCGGGTCAGCCGAGCCCGTCCGGCGCCTCAGCACGCCCGCCGTGCCCTGCTCCCCCGGCAAGGCACCCAGCCACGGCAGGGCGTCCCTGCCCTCCATCGCTCGGCTGAGTTTTCGGTCCAAATCCCGGCGCGCGGGTCGGCGCAGCACCGTGAGCGGCGACAGCTTCGCTCACGGTGAGAGCAGCCGCCTGACCCCAGCGTCCCTCCAGCCCGGGGAGCCCGGGGTGTCGCAATATGGCTCCAGCTCCCTCTCAGCCTTCCCCAAGCCCACTCCTCTCCTGCACTTCTCCCTGCTCTTCTCCTTTTCCTGCGGCACCCTGGTGGTGGACATCCTGGGGCTCTCGGGGGACGCCCGGCGGCGGAGCGGGCTCTCGGTGAGGGCCAGCCTCCCCCCGCTCTGTCCCTCGCCCCAGCAGACGGCCTCCCGGCGGCGCAGCCTGGGCCCCGACCCGCACCCGCACGGCCAGACCTTTGTGCTGCCAGTGGGAACGGTGGAGGAGCTGCGCTGCTGCACCCTGAGGCTGGTTGTCTGCAGCAGAGACTTCTCCGGCCTGAGAGAGACTTCGCTAGGGGAGGTGGAACTCCCCTGTGAGCAAATTGACTGGAAGCCCGACACCACTACCACCTACACCAGGCAACTGAATCCAACCAAAAGAAAGCTGAAGAAGGTACGAAGCAATCCTATCATTTTTTTTATTGGCATAAAATACATTAAAACTAAGTTTTCAAGGGAGAAAATAGAGAAAAAAATCACAACCTGTAATTGAAAATCAGTGGCTGGCTAGTCAGAGCTTCCCTGATCTTGAGATGAGCAGGAACTGGTTGAACATCCTAAGCATTGATTAGAGTAACTGTTAGTAAACTGCTTGTGTGGTCCAACTGACCCCCAAGAGCCAACTTGAAGTCTACAGTAGCCACCGTGTAGGTATGTGTACCACCTACTGTACTTTTAATCTGGTGGAAGGCGCCTGTGATGGGTCCTTTTAGCTTTATTCAGAGTAAAGAAAATTGAACAATTTATACACCTGAACACATATTTACAAATAACATGTCGCATTTCTGCCCACAGGTCACCTTCATGTGTCCTACTGGGACTTTTAATAGGGAGGGAGGTTATGCGCCAGCCATTCCTCACTTTTAATTCTGAAAGAATTAGTTAGATTTAGTGATCAGTTCATCTTTTCAAGACACATGAGGGTACAGGATGGGCCTATTTTCAAGAGGTTTGAACAAACATTATTAAATCTTTCCCAGTAGAGGACTTATTGTTGGGCTGCTCCTCTCTATTGTTAACTGCATTCAGTCACTATTTGAATCAGACCAAAAAAAAGAACATGGAGCGGAAATGGGGATCGTACACCGGAGGATAGATTTGTAAAACTTAACCAAACAATTAAAGCTGCACACAGGCCCAAAGATGGAAATTTCGACGTGCATAGCCTAAGACATGTGGGATAATATGCACCCTTTTTGCATATATTCATTTCCTCAACTCTAAACTGATGTAGGTTGTTAGTTTTTGACCAAAAGTCTATCTTAAAATTAGTTTGGCTGTATTTCAGAGTGCTTCTCTGTGCGTGTGAACAGTTATATTTGTTTGTCTTGACTGTAACCTGCTTTGAAGTTCCTGACTTTTTGTGCTTCCTGCTTCTCAGCGTGCCGCTTTTTTCTTAAAAAAATATATTTTCAAAGTCTTTTTGTTAATGAACAGGAAAAATGTGCATGCAGGCCTATAAAAACACACATCACACTTTATCCATGAAGGAATCTGACATCTAATCAGCACTCCCATTAGCCAGCTTTCACTGCTGTTAGTCATGGCGACTCTCTTGTTAGTGACAGCAGAGCAAATAGAGCGGAGCGCAGCAAACTGGCAGAGCGCCCACGCTGTGCCCTCGCTGGCTCTGCTGCAACATGCCCACAAGGCATCAATAAAAAAGGCTTCGGAGGGAGGTGAGCCGGACTTTTTCTCTGGACTTTCACTCAGTCACGAGATACGTTATTTTGTTTGAGTAGCAGTGTTTCTTTCCCCCCTCTTCCGCTCATGCCCTTGTACGGTTTGTCCCCTTCAAACTGCATTATCATCTTCCTCGTTCTCCGTAAGAGTTATGTGTGGATGTAAAGCAGGATAGAGAGGGGAAAAATGGCTTCTCAGTAATCTGAGTAAGCAGGGAAGAGGGGATGTGCCTGAAAAAAGGCTGTGCACTCTGACTCCAGCTCTTAATGCAGACTTTTTTTTTTTAGTTTGTCGAAAGACTGCAGGTTTTTAATCAGTGTAACAGGACCAGTTGGGGGTATGCAGTAGATGATCAATCATCACCATTATATTGCTTGTTTTCACATCTTGTAGTAGTGGGCGTTGTTTTTCTATGCAGGCTTTCAGGTTTTCATTGCCCACTGCGGCTTTTAGGGATGTATGGAAGTGCCTTAAAATCCCTACAGGCACTGAGTCCAAACATCACTGATTATGAGGGGCTCTCATTGAAATAACATTGTCAATATTTTTATTCATATTTTCATATTATTGTATTTTCCATCTGAGCTTTGCATTGGTTTTGTAAAATATTGCTTTTTTAGGAATATTCAGTTAGACTTAGCTGGCCTGTACATTTGTATAACACTTCCACCTTCCTTCACTTTATTTTTGTTACAGATTTTGCATTTTGTATGGAAAATTCACATGAAAATTGTTTGATATAATCACTATTTAGGTAAGGGTTGGTGTGGTGATTTGCAATGTCTACTAATAGCAAGGTTTCTGGTTCGAATACTATCCTCTTCTTGGATACTGTTCCACCGTCCAGAAGCAAGCGTTGTAGATTAATAGGCCGTGGCCCTGTGATGGACTGGTGACCTTTCCAGGGTGTACCCATAGTGGGCCACAACCTGAGACATCTCCAGGGCTTTTTAGATCTGTCATCACGGTGGCCCGTTTACTTCAGTTATATAGCAAAGCATAACTGTTCTGAATTCTTTCTCTTGCAAAAATCACAGAGTTATTCAGCATTACCAGCAGTCATTTTGCATCATAATTCTCCCACCAGGGTGCAGAACATCTGCAAAAAACAAGCTCAGCACTATCATATCATGAGGTTAGACTGTTTTCATTTTGCATACTGAGAATATATGTAGAATTGAAAGGAGTTGATTTTCCAGTACTCACTGGCACTAGTGTTCTTAGAAGCTTAAGATTGCTCTGCCTTCCTTGATAAACGTCCATCACTGGACATCGCGTGACAGACTTCGACATACTACTTGTAAACAAAAGAGGCACAAAAATGCATAGTGGCATGTTTTCACTGAAAATTGAGTTGTCTGTCTGTATTTGCTATTTTTGTTGTTTATATAAGAAAATAAATTCCTCCCTTACATAGTTTGGGAGTTAACATGGGCGGGCAGAGTAACTTCTGTTGATTTAAGCAGCATTATGAGTTTGTTTGTGACGGAGCCAGTGAACTGAGACTGAGACTAAATTGCCTCCACACTGTGCTGCGTGACTCCAACAAGTCGCTCGCGGGCTAACACTGACCGCAGATAGTGACTCACTGGGCCTCTTATGACTAAAGATAATGTAAGTTGACATGAAATCAGATGGAAATGACCACAAAATTTACAAATCAGTTGTTGCTTTTACCCAAAGGGGCAGGATGAGCATTCAGGATAAGTCCTGGAGCCTGACAGCGTGTAAAGAAAATCAATATTTCTGATTGGCTTTACGTGACTGAAAATGGGATGCAGATGAAGGCCCGATGTGCTAGACATTCTAGTTTATTCGTACAATGTAAATCTGCTTTTGTACTTTGACAAGCAGTGGTACAAAGTGAACGGGGAACTGACTTACTGATTCAGTGCCTGTGGCGGCTCATTTAGGGGGCTGCTGGAACTTATTGATAGGAGTCAATTCTTTCCTCTTGGTTTCATTTTCATTGAAAGCAGAAAGCTATTTGTATTAAAATAGTCTGGACTTTTCTCACTTTTCATCTTTTCCCGTCCCGCACTGGGCTCGTTAGAGCGTCAGTTCTCATGAGGCAGTGGCTCACAGGAAGAGCTCGCTCGGCGCCCCGCGGCCTTTGGGACAGCTGTTCATCCTGCTGCAGTACCAGGGGCCGGCCCAGCGCATCAAGGTGATGGTCCGAAAGGCCGAGAATCTGGTGAAGCTCACGCGCATCCCGGGAACTCCAGGTGAGGATCTGAATCCATATTCCTTCTTTTTGTAGTTGTGTTTCTGTTTATCTTTCTACCAACTCACAAGGAAAGTCCTTCCATGAAAGACTTACACAGGTGAGCTTGCTCTATAAATAACATCAGGGAAAAATTCAGAGCCAACAACTGGGCTAAACGGTAAATGGACTTTACTCATAGCTCGCATTTCCTCTAACTGACCACTCAGAGTGCTTTTAAACTACAAGCCACATTCACCCACTCATACACACACACACTCATACAGCACCTCTTAGTTTTTGTTATGGTTGTTGACCATACATAGTGCTTCATCTCAATATTATACATTTCTGCTGCATGTCTGCTCAACATGTGAGCTGGAAATCAATTCAACAGAGCCCAGAGGTGCAAAAACGTTCCTTTCCTAATCATACATCTATGATTACTTCATCTAGTAATCTTAATTTTATAAAGCCTTTTATCTATCTATCTATCTATCTATCTATCTATCTATCTATCTATCTATCTATCTATCTATCTATCTATCTATCTATCTATCTATCTATCTATCTATCTATCTCTCTATCTATCTATCTATCTATCTATCTATCTATCTATCTATCTATCTATCT
>JABUIW010000020.1:15881553-16017195 GCA_013363375.1 Menidia beryllina | reverse complement strand
TCTATCTATCTATCTATCTATCTATCTATCTATCTATCTATCTATCTCCAGGTGCACTAAACTGTTTATAAATTTTGTGCATATTCAAGTCAGCCATAGTTTATTTAGCAGCCATCTATTTGAGAAGCTATATTATTTTATTATCATGTTGTAAGTGTACTTACAGCAAACACTGCAATGCACAAAAACTGTATTTTTTCTTGTGCTTCCCCCAGAGATGGTCTGAGAGAGCGGATCCCTGATTGGCCTGTGACAAAATCAGATTAGGAGCTGATGAGCCCGGTGTCATTTCCCCTCCTGTCTGAACCATATCTCACTGCATCTGATTTAAAACCCTGCTTTGACGATGATGGTTAGCAGGGCAGGAAGCAGGAGGTTCCAAACAAAGAAAAATCCCAATCTTTCGATTTTTTGATTTTCCACACCAAAGTGACAATATGGGGTTAATGGTCAACAAGCCCTGAAACACATGCGAAAACGGGCACTTCGCAGATGCAGAACTTGTATACTATAGTGTAGTCGACTTTACTAAATCTCATTATTCTGAAATAGATTGTCAGAGGATATTAGATTTTGCATGTGATGTTGTAGATGAAGGTGGGGAGAATCACAAGTTTATCTAAACCATCACGCGTAAATACAACAGCACATTAATGTCAGTTGAAATCTTTTTGGAGCTTTTCTCCACCTGTTGTGACCCATAAAAAAAAGAAAATTAGAAACAATCAAATCTTTTTCAACTGCTTATCGCACATCATGAGCAGAAACACATTAACATGGAATGTATAGACCAACAGTTTCTCAGGATGCTTTCTTCTCCCAACAGATCATTATGTTGTTATCAACCTGCGTCAGGATGACAAAGTAATTGGTACCAAGGAGACCAAAGGAGCCAGTGGACCAAACCCAATCTGGAACGCTCCATTTCTGTTTGACCTGCCCCCCGGTGACATCACTCAGCTGCCTCTGGCTCTGGAGTTCATTGTTATGCAGGTAGAAATTTCCCCAAAACTTTCCTTTACTGTTTCGATCTCTCCGAAATCTACTTCTACTTTTTTCTCCTTACTTGCAGGGTCGTCTCTACAATAAGAGCAGTATTCTGGGTCGGGTGCTGATTGGCAGCCACTCCTCAGAGGCAGGAAGAGAGCACTGGATGGAAATGTGCAGTCTGGGGCAAATGGAAAGCACTCGCTGGCACACAGTTCAGTCAACTGCAGCGTAGAACTGGTTAGATAGTCAAATTCTCCCTGTATATCTGTACAGGACCCAGGGTAGAACAGGTGTTGGAAGTTCTTCATCTGCACTTAGGCGTCATATCAACAGTACTCTGCATCCCTGCATTGCCCATGTGATCATTTGCACTGTGATTCTGTAAAACTGCGTTCAGTGGAACTGTGCTCCTCTTAGATGTACCGTTTAAAATGTGTGTATGCATTTTTTAAGTGTGTAAAAAAAATTGAGAAAGAATAGCCTTTACATTATGTTACTTCTCTGACTGGTTTGATGTGGTGTTAAATTGTGCAAATTTCTGTCGTTAAATATGAAAGGTGTCTCAATCCTCACTTTTTTCCGAAATACGTTGCCACACAGAAGAAGGATAAAATGGAACGAATGGTTTACAAGTGTTACTAATATATGCAAGGGAGTTGGAGACACCCCCTTACATTCATTTGTTCTATTTAACTTATCTTGAGTATGTTTTCAGTTTGCTTTTAACCCCTCTCTCCATCTCAGAGGTGGCTTGGAGATCATCAGTCAGGGAGGCACGCCCATGACTAGCTGATTAGGGCCTGGTGTGTCTAATTGGTTGGCTGGCACTCACCAAGTGGCCTGAGAAAAAAGGGGGGAGATTGGTAAAAGAAGTTTGTAAGTTTTTTGTTTTAGATTTATTATTGTTGGTTATTTTTATAAAGGGTGAAGGAATTATGCCAATGGGTGTGTTGAGAGTGTGTCTACATTTAATGTATATTAGATATTTAAGGGGTTTGATTGTAGTGGATGTACTCCTATGGTCTGTACTGGATGGGCATGTCCCATAGTTTTATATGCTTGAAGGGGAGGAGAAGAAAGAGAGTTTGCTGTCTATTGCATCAAAAAAAGTGTGAGTAAACTAAAAGTGAGCTCAAACAATATTTTAGTCCTGTGTTTCGTCTGCTTGATAGTACACCTTAGTGGATGATGCCATTGAACATCCCATAAGGTGAGCTTTTATATATACACACACACACACACATTGATGAGTATATGGAAAGCTAGTTTTTATACTAATATACTTTTATTCAACTTTTAACCTTTCAAATGGTGTTTTTTTTTTGCATGTACTGGCCAAATTGAATTGTTGTTAGATATCAGATCTTAACGTGTCACACCACTTGATTGTGGTATATTCAAGAACAGTAAAAAATACCAAATCTGAAAATTCAACACTGGATTGCATTCATGAGACTTCCTGTGATTACTTATAAAAGTTTTTTTCTTTAAAAAAGGCAAAAGACTTTAGTGTGACCATAGAGAAATAGAAATATATGAATCCTGTGATTATTTCAATAAATATCAATAAATATTTATCCAAGTGAATGAACCCAACATCTCTGCAGTAAATTAATCTCTCAGTGAAATAAAGCTGTAGTTCTGCCTCTGGGTAATATATTGGAAGGGAACATACAGTAAATCATCACATTGTACAGAAAGTTGTTTATTTCTTTTTCACTTTATGAGAGAATGAATAGGCACAAAGTGTTAATTGCTGCTCACTCTGGAATATGTCCAGAGTTACGTAAATTAACTTTAGACATATTGATAACCGTCACTGTGATTTCATGGGAATCAGGTGACAAATTCTGCTTCACAAGCTTGAAGATATTGCGAGAGTGGGTGACTCAACTAATTGTTTCATTTCACAGCTATTATGTACAGTCAAAGGGTGGTGTTGTTGATATCCTCAAAGGATTTTGTCAATATATCAGATTCAACATTTTTCTTCGATGATGGTGCAGAATCATCATCTATTAGTTTCGGTCCACAGAACCCAAAGATATTCCAGATGTGCTTGACAGTTATGGTTTGCAACGTCACTGAAACGGTCAGTTTTTTTAAATGTTCAATCATGTGCAAACAAGTTTGACCATTTTCTGCTCCCTCGACTGAACTGTGTGTGGCCTTTAACACAAATTATAACCTTAAAATGGCCTCAGGTTGGGTAAAAAAAAAAAAAACCAACTGCATAGAGGAATAAATATACACAATGTATGTTGCATTGTACTCAATATGTCACTACTGAGCAATACATTGAGCTGATTTATTTATATGTGAAAGCCAAAAACTGTCACAAGATGTAAAGTGTAATGGGCATTCTATTAAAGTCCTGGCACCAGGCTGTTCAGCATTTGGTTCTCTTATGTTTTTGTTGACTGCTTTAATCTGCCCACTCTGCCGCAGGGGGCACAGTAAATGAGATGTTGTTTTTCTCCCAATCGTATCTTCTCTGTGTGGGCCCGCAACGAGTCCACCTCTGCTTCCAACATCCTCCTTGGATCAAGTCCTGATTGACTGAGTTGACTGACATTACATCTTTGTGACCTCCAGCTCAGAAGTAAGTCGGCAAATTGCACACAAAACATTTAAATTCTAAGAGTCTGCTTTTATTTCGTAGAGGGTATGTCATGGTTTTATGTCCATATAACAGAAGATGTTCTGTCCCAGAAAGTTTTTCTGTCCCCTAGATGGCGCTGAATCACTGAACTAGGGCCAATTGTTAAATGATACCTCAGGTTTCTGGAGCTCTTTGCCATGGAATCAGCTAACTCTCCAGCCTACTGGAAATTGCACTTCCCAAAATACTGAAAGTAACAGAAAATGAGCACCCAACCATTCTGACACAGCACTTTGCACTACACAGGACAATGATAAAACAGACTTGTTTTGTTAGAGGGGCCGGATTAATACACATATGCAGATCATGATTCAATTAATTATTTAATGAGGAAGAACATTTAGATGCATTAACCCATGAAATTTCAAAGCATGAGAATTTACATTTCTAATTTTGTAGTGCACAGATGAGTTTTCGAAAAATTGTTTTTCCCATCTTTTTTTTTTGTCTTTGCCACTTGCGATTCATATGAGTTTTTGCCCGACTTTCTTCTATTGATTTTCATGTGGATCACTGAATCGTTTATGAAGTGAGATATACGAGGTGAGGTTTTCAAAATGTTCTTTTGCATCAGCAGTCGCTAACGTTTCGAAATGACGCCTGAATATTTTATAGCCGAGCTGATGATTTGCAACCTTTGATAAATGACTTCTCAGTCATTTCTGATATGACGTGAAGCATTTTTGAATGGTACTATGAAGCAAGTCTTTTCGATGCTAAAGGAACCAGAATGAATAACATGAATGTGTGCATTGGACTGTATTGATATTCTTTTAATGCTCTCAAAATGACACTGTCACGCAGCAGACCCCCCCTCCCTCCCTCCCTGCCTACGGTGGCAGTATTGATCCATATTCAGCTTCCCTGCACATTAACACACAGTTATCAATAATTCTGTGTGCAGAACACACCAACACAGATTCCTTCATCTGTATGATGGTGTGCTTTCCACTAATGGCAACTGGCACAGTCACTGGTAACCATTCGTTAGTCTGGCTAATGATGTATGAACTAATGACCTTCGGTCTTCTATCATCTTCCATTCTGCACTGCAGGAAACATCTGTGACTCACTCCTTGGCTCTGTTGCCTTCAGTAGCCCCACAGTCTGACATTTACTGCCTGTCCACTGTACACCTGCTTTCATCTGATGAAACAGCAGGGTATTTCATTTCAGGGGAGGAGGAGATGTGTTCTGCTTTGATTTGCTCTAAATTGGAAGTTGAGGAAAGTGCTGCCTTGTTTTTGTGTAAAACTTAGTGCATTTTTTTTTTCAGGTACAAAGAAAGGGTTTCTTTATGCATCTTTTGACTTGCTGCCTCGTGACTACTGAGTTTTCTCATACTGTCAGGTTGGTCCCGTGGTCACTATGCCCTTTCCGTGGGAAAGGGCAAAATGCATTGGGGGATTTTTTTAATTCTACAGTTTCACTTTCAATTACTTTTTAATGATTTATATAAAAATGAAAAAACTTATTGATGAAGTCAACGTGTCATGTAAAGAGATTTATCCTAATCAGACTTACATATAGAAAGTAATATGGTTTCACACCATAATACATATTGAACAAGTTGTCACATAGAATGGTAGAATTAGCCCATTTTCAAGGCTCCAAAAATATCATAAGCTTGTCGCCATGATCAGTTCGGTTCAACAATTTTCACTTTCTATTGCTGCTGTTCGGATAGGGTTTGGTTTAAGAATAAATGAGTGAACATGGATGTATTGACATTATGTTAAAGATGCTTTAGATTGATGCCACACTTGAGTTAACACTGAGGAAGTGGAAAGCCAATAAGATTGGCCTTTTGTTGTGCTCACTAACCAAACTAGATAAGTGACACAAGCCAAAATTAACCTTTCCAATATTTTGCTCAACATGTTTCCACGGCTGGAAAATACCTAGAGTGTGACTGATTCCACTCAACTAAAAAAAAAAAAAAAAAAAGCCAATAGCTTGTTTGCCATCACGACCTGTAATTACACAGGTAAATCAGCCATCATATTCTGAAATCCAGAATAAAAAATGAGTGCAGCAGAAATGTGGATTTACTGGGAAATACTCCAAGTCTAATTGGCTTTTTGCTCCTATATAATTCTTAGGCTTTTCTTATCTATATGGAATCTCCAATGATAAAGACATCCACAAACAGATTTTGGAACACAATTTGAATCCAAAGTACAGCGACAGTCATTCACTGACAGTCTGTTCACCTCAAAAAGCTGGGACACCAAAGGCTGCTGATAAACTAAAGAGAATATTGGGCCATCATTCTTTGTAAAAAGCAGTGTCTGAAAAAACTAAGAAATTCCACTGACAGCGGTTTGAGTGTTCTGCTCTGGAAACGCACATTTAAAGAGAGATGGAGCTGCAAGTGAATATCGCCATCTGGCGGACATGGGAGGGGAAGACAGTTTGGCTGCAGCCAAAGCTTGTAACCTGATTTTGTCATTAAAGGATGAGGTCACATCAGCATGAATTAATCTCAGCAGCGGATATGTGTGTGTATGTTTGTGTGTGTGTGTGTCTGAGTCCTGGACCGATTTATAAGGCGGAGGGGAAACAAGACTGGTTGTATAGCAAACAGCATGATGCAACAAGTCATGTGCTCATCATCTAAAAGGAGGAGAGGTCCCCTCTGCCTCAGGAAAATACACTGAGACACGGTGTCAAAACAAACACACACCTCACTCTTTGAAGAATGAATTCAGCGAATGATGTTATGTGCAAGACAATCTGTGTGCATGCCTCAAGAGATGAGTGTGTGTGTCGGAGTGAGCGATGGGTTCCACTGCCAGCTCCCACATCTGGAGCACACTACAGGCCTGATGGAGGACCAAAGAACCAGAACAGAGAATATCTCTGTTTCCTTCTCTCTAATAGGAGCCTGTGTGACTTTGATTAATGAATCCTCTGCCGGGAGCAGATCTGTTTTTCACGCCCCCTTGTAAGGGCTCAGAACTCTAACCCCTCTGGCTCAGGTTGCTGTGGGCCCTGAAATCACAGCACGGTCAGAGGTCCCAAGTTCAGCCATGCTGGATCAAATGGCTGTGGGATCAGAAAAGACAGGAGCACTGTTGAGGTTCTGTGAAATGAGGGATTTGTTGATGCTCTTCTAGTCCTGGGTGGCTGTGGGAAATAAACTGAAGGTATGAGAGACTACCTTCTTCATCAGAATGATGCAACTCCAAATCAATAAAAATAATTAGGCACAATAAAAACAATTACATCTTCCAAATACACCAGTTTATTGAATTTCAATACATCTTCTGAAAAAGCTTTTACCATTATAATGATGTAATTCCTTCTAATATAACTCAAACGACATTATCTGCCATATGAGAACAATATGATAGAAGTTTGTTTTGACATTTCATTAAAGCATTCTCTGGATGACAGAGAAAAGGCCTGTAAAGCCATTGCGCGCACATACCTTTTGTGAAGCCATACCTCTGTAATGTGTATGGGATGTGGTTTTGCATTGGCCTCCCCGGAATGGCGATCGTTTTGAGGGAAGTGCATGCTTCTCTAAAATCTTGATGACATTTTGTGTAGTCGGGCTCCGGTTTCAATCGGACAACCACAACAATATTACCACAAACCTGAAAATGAAGTGGTCTTCTTTCAGCCGTCAAAATAGCTCTTACAAGTCACAATGGACAAAGAACATCTGAGAGACTCTTTGAGTGGCCGGTACTGAGACGGTCTCAATAAAACCACTGGGTGGGTCCTGTGGGCTGTGGCGTGGAATCTTTGTGGATTGTGTTTGCCTTCCGCAGGTGCTGGAATATCCCATCAGGCCGCTATAGTTTGGAGGCTGTGTGAACTCTGTCTCTGTCATGCTCTTCACATCCATTACTGTACATGCTGTAGCTGTGGGCCTGCAGGTCTGTGCCAAGTGTCACAGCAGAATTTAGTTCAGTTATGAGATTTTATGTTATTCACTTAACCTGTTAATATTTTTTTTATACGTTAGGGCTCATGGGTTTCCAACTTAGTGTTAAAGAATTATTGACTCAAGAGTGGGATTGCTGCTCTTTTCATCCCCATACAATCAGGCATGATAAGCGTACTTTGTGCAAGACTTACATTTATGTCATTAAACTTTTCCCAGACTGAGGGAGGTTCTTAGAAATAAGAGGAACACAATTTACCCCATAAGCTTTATTGAAGTTTGCTTTAAGGCAAATTTATCTCCTTTTTTAGAGAGGTGACGCAGTCAGATATTTCATGATTTAAAGCTTTGATTTTGCCAACAAGATGATTATCATATTTATGAGTAAATAATAGGTAGCTGCCCTTTATACTAAGGAAAATAGTCATATAATATGACTCTTTGATTTTGTTTAGTGTTCTCTGATGATCCATAAATAGACGATAATTCTAAAAATAAATTAATAAAAACTCTTGGAAGTTGTGGGTGCCAATACATATAATCTCAGAAGTTATTTAAAAATAAGCAGATAGGACAGAGTTATTTATGTTTGTTGTTCACTCTTACTGACATATGCAAAACACAACATCAAGAGGGTAACTGAGGTCTGTTCACATTTAGCATCTAATGTGGACATGAGGGATCGTTTAGGCTTTCATTTTTAGCACCTACATGAATGTTAGCCTGCCCCATAGTTAAGAAAATAAAGACTCAAGCCCTCAAAAAGGCTAAAACTAACCTCTGGTCTAGACCGATAAGTAACCCTGATTCATATCACTGCCTCTCGTCCTCCACAGCCTGTGGTTCAAGGAATTTGCAGATCTAAATAGCCAGAAGGAGCTGATTTCGCTCATTCTAACACAATCCCCCTGCTGCGGCGTGGTTTGTGCAAGAATAAATAAATAAATATGATGATCACCAACCAAATCATTTCCATAATGACTCTTGGACACGAGAGAGCACATTATCGGCAAATCACATGAAATTGTTTCATGTTTACTCGTGTTATTCTGTGTAGTGGGTGAAAATGTTGATACTTTCTTAGTGTAATGTTAACTTTAGTCAAATGAACTCCTTTCTGAGCGAGAGGTTCATGTGAACAGTCAATTAGCAGTTGCAATTTCTGGACTTTTTTTTTTTTTTTCAAGATTTCAAATTTGGGATTTTTGGATCAAATTATAAACGTGTCATGAGCTGTCCCTGCTGTGTAGCCCGAGGGGCAGCATGGTGCACGAGTACAGCTGCAGAAATATTTCTGAGCAGCTGGACTCAGCGTGCCGCTCTCCTCTTTGCATAAACAATGGTTCAGGCAACGTTTAAGCAAAAACACATGAGATTAGTTACTACTCAGGCTGTGCCTATTGTTCACGGACAGCCCATCTGCACAAAAGGCATTTTTGAGCTCCTCAAAAACGGTTGGAATAGTTTGAAAAATCTGGGAAAGGATGCTGTTAGTGATGTTCCAACCCCTTAAAATGAGGACCCATTTGAACTATCCTCACAAACAGAAGCCTTATTTTGGACATTGCTGTTGTGCATTGCTGGGAGTATGAAAGAAAAAGAAAAACTGAAATGGATTACACCAAAACCAGACAAGGGTGGATGTGAAGGGATCCAGGAAGGGGAAAAGATTTTGAGAAACTGATTGAAGAAAAGTATAAGTAGAGAACTTTTGGACATTTTTGTCCCTTTTACAGGATGGAAAAGAGACTTATTTGGTTTCAACAACAATAACACTGCAATATGAAAGAACATATAGATCCAATGACAGCTCACAGACATTGTAAAATGAAGTCAGGATATCGCAGCTCTTAGAAGCCAGAGATGTAACTTTTTGTAGAATGAAATCGAAGTTAACTGTAGGAGATAATTCATCCAAAGATTAAGTCCTGGTTTGCTTTGTGTTGATACACATGTACTTTGTCTGTGCTTTTCTTAATCATTGCGAGGCGTGTTGTAGTTTCCGAGCTTTTGTCTGAAAGTGTAACAAGTGGGCTGCATGTACTTGCACACCACTCCCAGCCAGCAAACCCGGCCGACTCTGCGTCACCTCGGCTCTGTTCGCCTGCCAGGGGATATAAATAAATAAATAGGAGTAAACCAATAATGGAAGTCAGATGACAATGATGTTACGGGAAACATTTCAGGCCTAACATGTGATGGGCCTGAAGGTTTACTGAAGGTTGATCTGCAAAGCAGAAAAATAAAGCAAGGCCATAAACAATATTCAGTGGCTTTAAACACCGCAGCTTCAGTCTGTTGCATTCAGGCACTGCTGGCAGCGAAAGTTGCTATTGATTAAGCTGAAATCACAGCTCGTTGTGTTTGTGTGAATAAGATCCCAATAAGTTCTCAGAGTCAGATCAAAGCTGTGGCATGCATTCCGGAAACCATGTGACAAACGTTTCTGTGGTCCACACGCATGTCTGACACAGAGGCTAAAAGCCAAACATCACAAGCTTTTCAGTTGTGTTTAAATGTGCATTTGTGTGATAGGCCTTGCGTCTGTTATTTTGACTAGGAGCTGCATCACGTTTGGAGATGAGCTTCAGAGTACAACGAGGTAAAGACCACACAGATGTGCCTGTTCAGCCCAGACTCATGTGGCTCACACAGGTACAATCCCACAGTCGCAATCCTGTTTCTCATAAGAAGTTTTTTAAGCTCTCAGAAACAATCAAGTTTAGGTTTGAGGCTCGTACAACACCAATCTACCCATGAGAACCCATTGACTTGGGCAGAGCTGTATGATTTCTCTTAATCTCCCTTTTTGTCTGCTTTTGCCATGGCGTGATGCTAATTCTCAGGAAGAAAAGCAACAAAAATGAACAAACATCAATTAGGGAGGCGGCCGTGTTCAGCGTCTTGTTACCAAGCCAAAGGGCAATTTGAGTGCAATAAAATTAACTTTACAGGCATTGTGGTATTTAACTGCACATTTTCGTGACTTCATTAAAAATCGCCACCACCAAGCAGAATGTGCGCATTAAAACTATTATTTGTTGACCATAATGATGACTTAAAAACCACAGACATTAATGTCTCTTAGATAGAAATGAATTTTTAGGGAATTTTTTGCCTGAAGTTTCGAACCCAAATAGAAAGTCGCTTATTGCACCGCATGCAACACAGATAATCATGTAGCTTCTCCATGGTTGTGGTGGAGTCTTGCTGTTGTCATACCACCGTAAGCTATCTGCAATTTGCACTCTTCCCAGACACTTGGGAAAGTGGAGGATTACTCTGCCCACTGGAAGGCTGTTATTATCCATTATTTTGGTCAGATGCTGTCGGTACATGCAGCACTTTCAATCACGATCCTCGACACAGGGAATACGGGAAATATTTCTTGGACTGTAGTCCAAACATGATCTAGACAGAACTCACTGCAGCGATTAAACCGGACCACCTTTGCTCCAGAACACTTGGAAGGGGGCGTATTTCAAGACGCAGCACAATGAACTGGACAATTTTATTAGCTGGTATCTGCACTGCCACTTAAATGTTGATCTGTTTTCATTTCAGTACTGTTAGCAATGCAAGCAGTGTGACGCAACTTCATTTAGGCTAAATCTTAATTCATGTATGAGTATTAACAGCAGGAGGCAACTGGCCCATATCTGGGGAAGAATATGGATTGATTATATGAGGGGAGTTTCGCTCAATTTAAAAGATTAACAGCTCGATTGTAATGCACAGATTGAAGCTTTAAATTATATGCATGCTTTCTTTTTTTTGTCACCTGAGTTTCTTGTCTTTAGGAATATCTGAAGTGTATTTAATAGATATAATCGGTGGTCTTGTGAGGACATATGGTAAATGTTTATGGCACTGTTTTGAAAAACTTGATGGTTTATTGAGCACATGTGTTTTGGCAGCTCAGACCAGTCCACAAGTCTTTGCAGTTATAGTAAAATGTGCATTGTAAAACTTAAATGGGGTGATGTGCTGAGACAAAGTTAGTGGACACTCCCCAAACAATGTAGTTCCAGTTGTTCCATGCATGATCAAAGTAGGAAAGTTGCAGATGGATTTAACCATTTAATAGACGAGCAACAACTATACTGATGCAAGAGATCCAGCATGTGTTTTCTTGAGAGAGAACTCAGAAGAGATATGCTTAACACGTTTGCCTTTCTTTTCTCTGTACTGTTGACAGTTCTTTTGTGAAACATGACAGTTAGCTGGATACAGTAGGGACGATGAATACATTTGAAAACACAGGAATTTAATAAAGATTATCACTACATTATGTTTTATGGCCTAAAACAAAGACGGTGTTTAGTGAAGTATCTGTGCTTGTTGCCTTTTGTCACCTCAGAGATCCAAGTCACAATGTAAGAATGATATTGTGCCACTCTTGACAGTCAGCTTCAGGTTATCTGTCTTTGGTGCTTTCTCGCTGCAGCAGACTAACTGTCGCTACTCATCGTATGGTTTAGATTAAAATAATCGAATGGCTTTAATTTCTCCCAGACTCAACGTTTGGTAGTAACACAACTTCTTTGGTATTTGCATTCCTCATTTCACTGTGATGACGGCATTCAGGAGAAAACCGTGTAATCTGCCAAATAACGGAGCTAAACATTTACATGGTGCCAGTTGAGGGCTTTACCACAAGTGATTTGTCGGCTGTCCTCATCTGCTCCTGCTTCTTGGTACCTTTACAATTTACCACTCGTTGCCTGACTACCTGTAATGTATCGCCATCCTTGTTAAAACAGCACAGTTTAGATATTCCCAGAATTTTAATGTTTGGTTTGATTTTATATTGAATCTCACATTTCAATGCTGGATCTCCCGGGTTTGACCTGTGAGCCTTTGGGTACGAGTGCCTTGTCATCCTCATAAAGAAAATTGTGGGAGGTTGCGTTTTATTTGGGTTGCTGACCATGGGAACACTGCAGGTCGGCCTTTTTCTTGAGCATGTGTGCTAGTAGCTATGTAAGCGAAAGGAAACTATTAAACAACGGGTAGTTCCAAGCAAGCATTTTGATTGGGTGAAGACATGTTCCAGTCACACTGTTAACTCCCGTAAACATGCCTGGTGTTGCTTCCTAAACAAAAAAGCGGAGGTCACGTCAAGTCTTGCGTTAACCAGGAAACTTGAAAGCGTGAATGTGGATTGCAAACTAGGATTTTTTTTTAAACTCTAACCTGATCGTCATTTGAGACGGATCTCTTGATGGTTAGAAATAAACATGTCAGGCAAGTTTATATGTCCTAGAAGGGCCATGATTAAAGCTCTCAATCAAGATTCATCACAGGGCAATTTGAGTTAATCACGATTAACTGCAAATTGATCAGGAATTTATTTAACGTGGAAGTGGAACAGAAGAGCTAAATTGAGGCAAATGTATTTAACTGTCCACCAGCAGAATTGGTCCAAACGGTAAAAACAAGTGAAAGGCTTGATTAACATCACCAGTGACTAAGACTGTGGAAGTCAATAAGACTTAAGTCAGGACAGTTCTAATATTCCACAGTTCTAATATTCCACATTCCTGTGAAGGTGCAAAAAGCTCAGATTACGTGTATTTTGTTTCTTTTTCGCCCGTTCGATTATGTGAAGTTTTTAAGATCCTAAATGAGCATGGTTTATACAAATTCTTTAAAGCTGACCTTATACCTTGTGAGGCATTCTTTGCTGTGAGTGTGATGCACGAGTAACGCAACACATACAGTGTGCAGCTGTCTATAATCAATACCATGAGCGCCAATTATTTTTCTCCCCATGGGGTTTTAAGGTCCTGCAGTACTTCACCTTGTTTGTGTTACAGCCACACACACACGGAACACGTGCTAACATCGTGTGGTAGCAAGACCTCACGTAGGGCATGAGATTTAGTGTGCGACTATAATTGCACGTCAGTACATTTCTCTGATCTGATTAACTTTGGTCTCAAAGGAGGCTTTTTTAATTACAGCACAGTAATTCACCACTGCGGCGTGCTGCTGGGTGGACAGTGAGCAGATGTTGACTCTGACTGTACCATTACCGGTAAAAAATTCTCCGGATGTCCCAGGTTTCCTGTCCGATCCTGGGTGCAGTGTCAGCACCACGTGAAATATTTTGCTGTGAGTGTGAGTGACATGATAAACAGTCCTGTCTTCTCCGCTGTGTGTGTTCCATCAGCGTTTCTGTCTGTGACTTACTGTATGCAGGAACACTTGTCCCAGGCCCCACAGCTGTGAAACACAGCCTGATTCATGACTAGGCATTCACATTATCTTCTTTGAGTTTGCAATTTCACCCAGGAGAGTTACACGTTTTTCTCATTCAGCTGGGAGAAATGAGCCCCAGCTTTTTATGTATGTATGTATGTATATATATAAATATAATAGCTTTTTATATATGACTTTACTTTGCATGTGGTCTGATTTAGCTAAACGTGTAGTTCTCTGATGGGGCGCATGGTTCTGATTGGTGCTTTAATGCATGCATGTTAAAGCAACTCATAAATGAAGTATTTAACTCTCCAGAGAGTTGTGTCCAGTGGACAACATTACGAAGAATGACAAAGAACCAAAAAGGGGACTTTTTACCCCCACTTTAAAGAGAAAATATTTTCATTTCAGTAAATCATACTAGAGTCTATGGGTCTTGGTAAACGTCGTAAACCTCCTAAGCCTAAAGGCGCGGAAACATGCACAGACCAGCACCTTATAGCCCTGCTGTTCCAGGCAGGGTGTGACCCTGCGGGGCTCACTGACCAGCAGTTCTGACCGCAGGATCTGCCCACTTTGTGAGGAAAGATCTGTCCTCTCCCAAAGCTTTTAATCCCTCTCATCCAAGGAGGTCACGGCCGTGTCGGGAGGCATTCCAGACGTTGCCACCGTCTCTACCCCATTAAACAGATCACTAAGCCCGCACAAAGTGTGTGTCTCCCTCTTCATGGCTGGGCGAATGCCCAATTGCAGCAAGACCCCCCTCAAACCCTTTTGGCCTGACTGGTCAGGGTGTAGAGTAAGGTTAACCCCCCTTCCTCATTTTGTAGAGCTTCACATTCAACCTACTCACAATGGGATTTCCACGGGCATGAGCCATGGAGGTCACACACAGGCCACAATCACACCCATATCTTCTCCTTGGGATCTACAAAAATCCTCGCAATTTAAAAAAAAAAAAAAAATTTAAAAAAAAATAAATCAGTGCAATTTTTACCATGTCTGAAAATTGCACTTTTATTTGAAATTTTTAGTTTCCAGTTTTTGGATACTTATTTATCTTAAGTAAAAAGGCTTTCTGATTTAAAGTTGGCCATCATCACTGGGTGTGAGTATCTCTTTGCAAAGTATTTAGAGGCACAAATTGTGTCACGGTCAGTCATTTCAAACTGCTGCTGCTCCTGGTGGAATAATTCAGCAGATGCACCCATTCTTGTTCATTGTATTTCTTTAGATATCCTAAGGAAGTGAGAGTGTGTGTTTCAGTACACAAAACACCTAAATATATTCCCGTATAAATGCTTTCTGTTGTTGCCTTTTCATCTGATGCATGCAACAGTTTCACACCATCGTCTTGCTGCTGTGCAGCACTGGGCGACTTGTGTTGGGGCCCACATCAAGAACAAAGTCAGACTGGTTAGAAAGAGTCTGTGTTTTCAGCTGCAGATTGCTGGTTGCACCTGTGAGAGCAAGGAAAGCGTCACTTTCAAAGCTTTTTCAATCTATAAATCATCTCATTTTGGGCAGATACATTAGGCTTTGAAGAACTGAAGGAGCAAAATGGGGGGCTTTAATTTACAACACTGACCAACTCACTGGGGAAAGAACAGCTTTTGATTATGGCAATTTGCTCTGAAAGTCCAGACGATTGCCCAAAGGTTAGGACAACAATATAGCTGATTTTTATGATTGTTTTAACCATTATAGTAATAAATGAGCTTCTCCCCGTTTGGTTAAGATTAAATATGTTTCTTAGGTTTGTTTACTATGTAATACTGACATGTTTCACACTGACTGTGTGTGGAGAGATTGAATCTCTATCAACCTTTTCATTGTTATAGAATGACAAAAGTAATTGGTTTAGCCAAATATCAGGTAAAGAAAGTGAATGCACAAAGAAACAGTGACATAATGAAGAAGCATAATTAAAGGAGTGTTTGTTGAGGAAACTAGTGAACAGGGTGCAATAACAAGCTTTCCACATGGCAGTCTGTTCTGTAACACTATCCTCCATCCCCTCCTACTGTAAACTGCAGACTTTTATGGCTTGTTAAATGTCACACAACTTTCTCAAAGTGTGATTTCATGTCAAAATACTGTGACATTGTGTTACATTTTAAGTATAGTTTCTCTTTCAGTAGCACTCACAAAAAAAGAAAAGAAGGTTGTGGTATGCGACCAGGGCGGTGGCGTGGTGGTTAGTGCCCTCACCTCACAGCAAGAGGGTTCCCGATTTGAATCCCCGGGGGTCCTGGGTTTGCATGTTCTCCCTGTGTCTGCATGGGTTCCCTCAAGGTACTCTGGCTTCCTCCCTCCATCCAAAAACATGCATGAAAGGTTAACTAAATTCTCCAAATTGCCCCTAGAGGTGAATGTGAGTGTGTGTGAGTGTGTGTGGTTGTTTGTCTTTGTGTGGTCCTGCGATGGACTGCCGAACTCTCCAGGTTGTGCCCTGCCTCTCGCCCGTTGTCAGCTGGGAAGGGGATCCAGAACCCCCACCACACTACCAGGAATAGACAATGGATGGAATCGCTTTGCCTCGCTACACAAATTGATAGAAATAACTGACATAACGAGATGTTCTGACTGCTCTCGGTCAAGAGAAGCAGAAAAGAAGTCTGATGAAGAAGCCAAGCTTACTCTAATCTGATTCATGCCTGGAATGTTTCGTGACAGCTCACTTTGGCACAGTTCATTATCAACTTGAATAACATCTATTTCACTTCACATCATGCACAATATCCAAGTGGTCACTCGAGGAACCTGTCAGCAGTTCTGTCAGACTTGTCGAATTGCTCCAGCAAAGGATACTGGCTGGATATGTTGGCCGCTCTGTGTAGGTAACAATGGGATGCAAGTAAAATGTTCTTCTGTTGAGAAGACAGTGAAAAAGCAGGTAGCAATCCGATGCTAAAGTTGAGACATTTTAGCTGAGTAAGCTTCAACAAATTGAAAATGCTCTCCCTGCTGTAAATACAAACCATTTTAGTTCTCTGCATAGGATCAATTTGTTTTGAATAGAATAGTAGAAATCCTCCCTCCAAAGCTGAAATGCTCACAAAATTGCAACCCTAAGCTGATCAGCAAATTATTATTCACACACTATTGCAGGTTTGCCAAACATCGGTTAACCTGCAGGGAAAGTGTTTTAATGCACATTAAAGAAAATATTTTTTTCTTCCTTTGCATAGAATCAGTCCATTCTTTAAAAGTCAGAACACTGACTGGATAAATACCAAAATAAGCTGATGGAAAGGTTTATTTTGTTTGATATACACTATATTGCCAAAAGTATTTGCTCACCTGCCTTGACTCACATATGAGCTTAAGTGACATCCCGTTCCTAATCAATAGGGTTCAATATGACGTCGGTCCACCCTTTGCAGCTAGAACAGCTTCAACTCTTCTGGGAAGGCTGTCCACAAGGTTTAGGAGTGTGTTTATGGGAATTTTTGACCATTCTTCCAGAAGCGCATTTGTGAGGTCGCACACTGATGTTGGACGAGAGGCCTGGCTCTCAGTCTCCGCTCTAATTCATCCCAAAGGTGTTCTATCGGGTTGAGGTCAGGACTCTGTGCAGGCCAGTCAAGTTCATCCACACCAGACTCTGTCATCCATGTCTTTATGGACCTTGCTTTGTGCACTGGTGCACAGTCATGTTGGAAGAGGAAGGGGCCAGCTCCAAACTGTTCCCACAAAGTTGGGAGCATGGAATTGTCCAAAATGTCTTGGTATGCTGAAGCATTCAGAGTTCCTTTCACTGGAACTAAGGGGCCAAGCCCAGCTCCTGAAAAACAACCCCACACCATAATCCCCCCTCCACCAAACTTTACACTTGGCACAATGCAGTCAGACAAGTACCGTTCTCCTGGCAACCGCCAAACCCAGACCCGTCCATCAGATTGCCAGATGGAGAAGCGCGATTCGTCACTCCAGAGAACGCGTCTCCACTGCTCTAGAGTCCAGTGGCGGCGTGCTTTACACCACCGCATCCGACGCTTTGCATTGCACTTGGTGATGTATGGCTTGGATGCAGCTGCTCGACCATGGAAACCCATTCCATGAAGCTCTCTGCGCACTGTTCTTGAGCTAATCTGAAGGCCACATGAAGTTTGGAGGTCTGTAGTGATTGACTCTGCAGAAAGTTGGCGACCTCTTCGCACTATGCGCGTCAGCATCCGCTGACCCCGCTCCGTCAGTTTACGTGGCCTACCACTTCGTGGCTGAGTTGCTGTCGTTCCCAAACACTTCCATTTTCTTATAATACAGCTGACAGTTGACTGTGGAATATTTAGGAGCGAGGAAATTTCACGACTGGATTTGTTGCACAGGTGGCATCCTATCACAGTTCCACGCTGGAATTCACTGAGCTCCTGAGAGCGACCCATTCTTTCACAAATGTTTGTAAAAACAGTCTGCATGCCTAGGTGCTTGAATTTATACACCTGTGGCCATGGAAGTGATTGGAACACCTGATTCCGATAATTTGGATGGGTGAGCAAATACTTTTGGCAATATAGTGTACATACAGTATCTCATCTCCAATGCTGACTTCTCCATAATGTCTCAGTCCTTCAGGTTTGTTTTCTACTCCCGGAGTGCACCCAAAGAACCATGATGTTGTTTAAACACTAGATTTATAAACCTGAAAAGAAAGAGTGAGGATTTTATGGTTCTTCGTGTTTGATATGCTGCAAGCAAACAGAAAGGAGAGAGGGTTAAGTATGAAATCTGTATTATAATTCAGTCAGCACATATGGCTTGCAGTGAAGTATCAAAACTCACATTTTCCAGTAGAGGCCCAACTTTAAAGATGAGCGTCAGTTTCTGAACACAACTTGGAAGTTAGGAGAGAAAAATCTTGTAAAGTGAATTTAAAAAAAATTTCCACAGGCTGCGCCATGTCTCTCGAGCTTTTTTATAAGATATTTTTCCCAGTTTGAATTTCATGAAACAATAAGAGGTGATGCCGCTGTGTTTTTACTACTTCTTACCTTGTCCCAGTGGTGCAAAGGCCCCGCGTCCATGTTATTACTGAGAGACCTCTGGAATAAGGTTTATACTACCTGACACCTTGACCTCAGCTTATGACAAAATATAAAAATGAGACCCAATAAAAAGAAATAAGTGGAGTCTTTGGTTGTTGGAGTGTTAGTAAAATCCATTGCTGCATGTTGTAATAAAACCAACAAACTGAAACACTGAAAGGGCAATGCCACAGAAAGTGAACTGCAGCATTAGTCCAAATGTCAGCCAAATGTCAATTTAGTAACTTTTGTCAAAGCTAACATAAACTAACATTCAATCATTTGAGCTGTAATACACATGTACTGACTGGACTATGATAGATCACTTAATGCATGTTTGGCCTTGAACGGTCAGCTGTTTACCACCATAAGACAGTCATGTGACCCTCATATTTCCAACCAACTTTTGTCTCCAGCTCTCAGCAATACAAAGAAAGAAAACATTGCAGAACATATTTTATTAAAGACATGTTTTGTATATCTCCTCATCAGATTAAACATTTTTTATATAGCAGCCAAAGTGTAATGGGAGTATTTGTTTTACACAGAAGCATTCATCTTTTCGAGCAAGATGTTAGAGGAGGATTTTATCTGTAAGCAAATCTACGAGATGAGCTCATCTTTCTTTTGATATGGCGTTCACCGAGTATGGGAGCTTTTGGGGTGTGTTTTGAGGCTTGTTCAGTGTAGATCTCAGGGAGGAGTTTTCAGGACAAAGCACCATGAGGTTCACAGAATTAGTTAGTTATCGTCAAACTTTGGCATTTATTTGACTTACAAAAGTCTACAAATATGTCTGTGATGTTTATTTTAATTTAGTCTTGGTTCGCAGGTGTTTTTGCAGGATTGAATGTCAATATGTGATGACTTGTTTGAGAGAAATGTTAGAGCTGAGGAATGACTGAGAGCACAGACTTGAGCACAAATTTGAGAAAATTGGGCTGCTTGAAAAAGTTTGTGCTTGGTCTTAAAGGGGTGGGTAGTGACTGCCAAGGAATCATCATGTTCCCATGCCAAAAGGCACCATCTTTAGTCCTCTCAGATATTGGCAGCTCAATCCCTGAAACTGGACCAAAACCAACAGTAGACCATCCCCCTGACGTATTTGTTTTAGTAACTCATGGAAGAACCTTGATAGCTTCCCCATCTGGGCTTTTTGTCTTTACAAAAAAAATGTTGTTTCTTAGATTAGATAACTTGGTCTCTCCAACCTGATACAGCAGCATCAACATAGGAGGGTTTTTCATTTTAATGAGTAACAATAATTCCATGCTCAGATATTCAGTATTGACATGTCTGAGAGAAAATGTGATTTAAAAAAAAAAAAAAATTTTTTGAATAAAAGTTTTTCATTGTCCATCCATCCATTTCACCAATGTCTGGTTTAGGGTTACTGTGACCAGACTATACAAAAGCAGGTGATGTTTCCTTTCAGATTGGTTGGACCGTACCTTTTCCAGTTGTGTTGTTTCCTACTACATAAGAAGAAATGACGGGCAACTTGACTGATGGCAGTTTTGGTTCAATGTTGTGCTTCTTTATTTTCCTTAAATATTATACAAATGTGTTTATTCAATTTTTTTTTGTGATACGTGCCTTTTCCTGTGATGGTTCTGTTTTTCCTCATATTGGGAAAGTGGGTTTATCTTTGTATTAAAAATGTCTATTAATGTATTTAAAAGTTTTCTTATATGTTTGGTTCAAAAGTCCCAAAGTACTGGATTACAATGTTTTAGTTACACATTAAAGACAGGATTGGTTGAAAAAATTCCAAATAATTTTATTTCAGATTTCAAACATTAGTTTCTTCGACAAAAAGGTCAAAGTAAAAAAAAATCAAGTTGGCTTGTCATGGTACAGAGAGACAAAAATCCAAGGTCCTCCCAGGAGGAAGCAGGGTCTCAGGAGCGTAATATTAATCACAGAATCATACCGTGAATATTTTGTTGTTTAGTTTGAGACTTCATTGTGACTTTTGGTTGTTGAGTATAGTCATTAACTTGTCTGAGAAGCAGAAACCTTTGTATTTCACCATAAACTCCTAATCGGATCAAGTGAAAATATCTTAAAGTAAACGTCGTAGTAAATGTTTCTGTGGCAGATCATGAAAGCCTTCGAGGCATCTGAATAAAGGTGCCAGGAAAATGGTGTTAAACTGGTAACTCAAAAGAGAACTGCAACCTTTGCTGAAGGCTCGGTGGCGAAAGTCAAAGAACAACAGAGACATGTTCGTTCTTTAACCGCAAGTCTGAAAACCTTCTCACTGTTTCGGGAAGGATAATGTTTTCGCTTTTATGTATTTCACAACTGTGCGCCCTCTTACATGACTGACAAGAAGTTGGTAACACTGCACAATGTGGCCTCAGCCCTCAATGAAAAACACATTTCTTCCAGCCTGCATACATGCAGATAGACAAACACCAAATAAAAACCACAACCAAAGTAAACTGAGACGGGAGACTCTCCTTCGTGGGAACAAGAGAAACCGTGGCCTGTGTGGTCGTAATAATGAGGCAAAGACCTCCATTTCAACAGCTGCCTTTTGCTGTGGTTGTTTAATGATGTTGCTTTATATCTTTCATGAATTTATTTGATTCTGAAGGAACTGGAGCCAAAGCGGACGGCCCGATTTTTAATTTGATGAGTGAGATGTGTATGTATGTATTTTCAAAAAATGTAATTTAATCAATGTGTCGGTGAATAAACCAGCTGTTTCTATTGAATGATGTCCAACAACCCCATGCATCTGGGGGACTGAAAATGTAAGAAACCGCTTAGTGCAGAGTTGGACAATCCACTGACCGCTATGCTGTTCTTTCCTCATAAGTGACTGTTGGTCAGAGAGCCTGTCACAATAATGGAATTACCCTCTATTCTTTCCACTGATTCATCACAAAGTAACCACAGGAAGTCAAGTGGTTGCCATTTTACCCTAGATAAAAGCTAAATATCATTTTTAGATCATTTTCAGGGACAAAAAAGGTATTTTCTTTATCAGAGGTGAGATATATTCATGTAATTCTTCCTAAACTTGCCCTCTCAGTTGATTAATATGTGTCCGACTTAATTGCAAAAGTTTAAGTCTTATTTTTATGCTCAGGTTTCATTAACAGAGTATTTTAAAAAACATTGCGCAACCTAACTCTGACTTCATCCAATTACTCACCGACTGAAGGCCATTAATGTATATTAATGTTACTTTTTATTAGCCATACATCAAGCACAGGAATAAAAACAAAACCTCTACTCAACTTGCTTTGCACTTTTTATACAGACTTGTGAAATGAATGAAAGATTACTTTTTTTTTTCTTAACACAGCCAATGAAATTAAACTACATTTTACTGTTAACCCGCTCACTTATGCTCCTCCTATGCAGTAGTGTTAGGTATAGATTAGTCATATTGTGAATATGACATATGTGAAATAATGAATTTGAATAGATTTCTACTATACAGAGACCGTAGTCCTCACTGCTGCATCCTGGGATTAAATGGCCATTATCTTCCTTTCTTTTTCAATTTTTAAAAAAACTCTCTCCTGTTGGAATATCAGTTATCTGGTTGGACTCTTCCCTTCTGAATCTCTGCACTTTCTTCGCTAATAATGCATCTTTAGGAGCTTTGGACTTGAGAGAATTTACAAGTGCCTTACAAAATCTAGTGCCCTCTAGCTGAGTTTGGTGGTTTCCACATTTTGGTCTGGAGCTGCTGCTTCCACCCATAACAACCATCGTGTGGACCATGCTCAGACAGGCAGGGATGATTCCTGGTTAGTGCCAGAGCAACATCACTGAAGTCCGCTTCTGCTGGAAAAGCTTTGTACCTGCATACCAGTTCAGCTTGCTTTTGCTTTGCTTTTCCAACATATAGCAGAAGAGCTCAAGCTGGGTCAGCAAAAAGGATGGAAAAGTCAGTTTTTTGGGAAAAATGCACTGTGTTAAAACAAAACTTATCCAGAATAGGATGCTGTTGTCATGATTTTAGCTGATTAATGATTCGACACACCTGTGCAGCTCCGCCCCGTTCTCATCAGCCTAAATGAGATCCACCTGCACCTCTGACTGGATAACCAGCTCTCAGACCAGTCACTAGTACCAGATTATTAGGAGCCACCGCTGAGTTTAATCCAGCGGTCCTGTCTTTCTGACCTGTTTCTGCCATCCGACTTATCTGAGCCTGCTTAATTCTTGTCGGACCTGGTTGCTTTGCTGCCTGGATCTCTGACCTGTATCTGTGCCCTGACTCTGCCCCATGATTCTACTTCGGCTTGTTCCTGGATCTCTGATCACCTGCAGTAGTTTAGGTCCCATAAACTGTTCGCTATAGCTATCTGATCTTGTCTGGATGAATTGTGGGTCCTCTGTTCCTGTTCGTACATTATGTGTAGATGGTTAATGGTCCTAATTAGGTCAATTAATCAGATCAGCTGTTCATTTTGAGAGGATATCAGGTTGAGAAAAGATTTAACAATTCAAAACTTCTAAAGGAAATTAGAGAGAGAATTTTTTTTCATGATATTTCTTGGGTCCCAGGAGTCTATATATTTATTTCTCAACTTTTATTAAGCCAGTAAAGCCTTGTTTATTTCAGGAATCTTGTTTTCAGCATTTTGCTGGCCTAGATGGGCAACTAGGGTTGGACTGAGAAAGCAATTATTTGAACTTTTTCTTTTAATAGATGATCATAATGTGTCACATACGAATCTGCACACAAAGCGGCGGGTGAAACAGATTGCTGTGTGTACAGTCAGAGGCCAAGCGCCTGTGGTCTGATGTACATCTCGAGCAATCAAGCATGATTGCATGTATGCTTGCAAAAACAATATTAAAGAGCGGCTAGTCATTATACACTGAAATTCTCCAGATAAAGGGTGTGTTTAAAAAAAAAAAAAACTTTTGTCCCTCTGTTGTGCAGTACAGCCCAACACCCCCACACTCTAGTCCATCTTAAGGATATTTTCCAAACCTAACATAGATAAGTGTTGTAACCATGCATGCCTTATTTTAAAAGTGCTCCTTTTTTAAACGGCTGATCTGCACATCGTACTACATTTATTTAGGGCAATAGTCATTCTCATTAGAGAAAATGCAGATCTCCTTTAAGTGATATTTGTCCATGTCATTTGCATAAACTATTGTGTTTGTGGAGCAGAAACACAGTATTCGGTGTATTTAGGGGAAACTGAGATTTGTACATCCCACATCTTCTGACATCATATTTGGAGTGTGCACTCAGTGTCCCTCTGTTTTTTGTCAAAACCAAAAGACATTTAGAAGACAAACAAATCAGAGGCTGCAGGATCCACTGAGAGAACAAATACACCGATCAGCAATCATCCTGGTGGGGTAGAGAGTTTTGATCTCCTCAAAATCTTATGGTAAGCTGATTAAATGACTCCCAGAGATGCCAAAATTCTCTGCTATGACAAATAAAGTACACTAATGCAGCATGTCACAAAAGAGAAACATTTATCATGTACTCATCTTCTTTAAAAAATAAATAATTCCAGATGAAATGCACTTTAATAGAAGTATTTTTCATTATTTTATGTCTCTTTGTAATAGAAGTTAAGGTATGAAGGTATTTGTCCATTCATTTCTCGCTTTATTCTACGGTGGGGTCGCAGGGGGGCTGCGATCCCAGCCCCAAGTTAACCGGTGGGATGCAACAAAGACTGATCACCTGAACATTACAGGGCCCTCTGCACGGATGTAAACAGATCTCATCTGTTCTTGTGTATAAAAATATTCTGCTCTTAATTGAGGCAAAGTTGATCCAAACATTTTGTGGGGACTAAATGTAAAACAAGCTTTTCTCTTGAGTTTCTGAAGATGTTCTCAGACAGTGTCATCTTATTGTGTAAAAATGGGTTTGAGTAACTCGGATAGCAAAGATCTCTAAACAGCAAGTATCAGATCTCAGAATATCAGTCTGTCAATGACCTGGTTTCACAGCTCTTCTCACTGGAACCACTCTGTAGCTTGGGACTAAACTACTCTCCTTTTCCCCCCTTCTTCAGCTACATTTAAGAGACACTAAAGCTCAGTGTTGGCACTGCTCTCATGGGTCCCAAATTGAATCCAAACATGGTGAAACTGCTTTTAGCTTTTCAGCTGCACATGTTTGGATTATTTGGAACATGTGGCTGTTTTATGTTTTTTTTTTTTTTTAAATATATGATTCAAAGCTTTAACAACATGACCATGTCCTTTTTGATCCACTGTTCAGGCTGTTTTGGTTTTGCATGGTAATTTCAGATTTACTTTGGTCGTAATTAAGTTCTCTTAGTCACTAAACAGCTTGCTTTTTGTTCTCATAGTAAGAATTTTCATCTTAACACTATTTCCAAGACATATTATTGTTACAGCGCCCCCGATGTCAGCTTTCAGTTCAAATTGTGAAGAAAAAAACCTTTGAAAAAAAAAAAGTAAACTGTTTGCAAATTTGAACATAATCCAATAATTCATATCATTAGTTTATTTTGTCATCACTGCGAATGGGCAGCGAGCCCGTGTACTCAGTTGCTCCAAGTCTCTTCTTTGGAGGCAGGAATGTAAATCCAGAGGGATTAGTGTGAACACGCTGGGTTGTAAACCCCTCAGTAGCTCTCCAAGGGGTCTCTGCCTTAGTGCGTAAAGTTGTGACGGGGCTCAGGACGCATCTCGCAGCACAATGATCACGCAGGCTCCATGTGCGCCACCTCTGCGGGATGCTTGACAAGGATTTCTGATATTTTGAAAGCTCTCCTCGCGCAAGCCACTGAGATATGAAATCGGCGGCGCGTTGCACAAGTTAAGACATTTCGATTGAACAAGTCATCTGTCCTGGAGCTCAGACGGGGCCATGGGTCAACTTAATGGTGCGGGTCTTTTACCATTTGGCGCTATTTGTGTTGTTTTCCTGTGGGATTCTAGTGCGAGTTCTATCAGGACGACACTTGCAGTGGACACGTCAAGGTAAGGCGGGTGGTGATGTATTTCTGTTTGTGTTTTTCCTTTTACAAATGCTCATCACGCTGCGTCGGTCTGATTGTTGTCGAATTTCGATAATGCTTTCGAAATGTCAATTTCCGCAATGAAAATAAATTTTAAGAGGAGACTGTTTCAATAATATCACACCTTGGGAAGTTTATTGGGATTTAAAGAGCTACAAGTAACATCCACAGGGATTTTTATAGATTAATAAACGTCTTGACAGCATCCATCTCTAAAAATTTTTGAACGTTTGATTTAATCTCCAAACAAGTGCCTCACATGCAGATTAAGTCTAACTGCCAACCCCCCCTACAGAGTTTAGTCTATATTTAATTAGTTTCTGCTCTTTATGACACAGTCACTGAGCAGGCTGTCAAAGAGAAGTCCCCTGGATGAACCGCTGTTGCGCGTCTAATCTAATCAGATTTGCGCAGGAAAAGCAGGCAGCAAAACTCCGAAAGGTTGGAATCGGTCGCAGTGCAGAGAGCCAAATGTTGCCTGTTCTCAGACATAATATGACAGATGCTGTTAAGGTGCCCGTAGAGAGTGGGTCAGGAGGTGAGCAGAGGATGTGAGCGGAGCACATGCTCCTAATATTCATGGAGAGGAAGAAAACCGCTGAGATGCAAACCGCTGAACATCCAGTTGAACTTCACTTAATGAACCACCATCTATGTTATTCTTTTTGGGCAGATTTATGTTTTCTGTGTCTTGTATGAACGCGTCGGATTCTGTTACAAGGGATGAAACCATCTGTCACTGTAATGGACTGCCTCCCTACTAACTGTGTCCACAATGACTGTGAGATACGCACAGAATGACTGTGGTTTGTCTTGTTTCCATTTAAACGTGGCTGGTGATTATTAGTTTAGATCAAGCGGTAAGATGCCATATATCCATCCATGTTTATGACAATGGCTTTATCCAATCCAGGTTGTGGGGGCCTGCAGCCTACAACAGCAGCTTGTTAAGAAAGTGAATTCTTTCATATCTTTCGTTATAGTAGACCTCATGGTGACAGAGAGCTCTCTATATATAATCCATATTTCAATCATTCAAAGACCGAAAATATAAGATATGATTCAATGAGCGGATGTTAGTTTTTTTGTGTTTTGAAAAAAAGTTATATTTTCCATCTCTTGAAATCTCAAATTTGAGTGTTTATCAATTAAAAAGTCATTCATTTATTCCCTTCCATTAGTTCCTCTTGTGGTCCTGGGTGCAACCCTGTATGATTTTTGAAAATGGCATCCTTTTCCTGAAAATAATGTGTTATAGATCAAGCTGTGATAATTGTATTGTCCTAACCTGGCAATCCTAAATTAACCAATAGACGGTTTAGAATTTAGAAATGAAAAGAAAAGCTTTTGGACTGTGTCGCCGCAGCATCCAAACCCCCCTGCTTCCACCTTTTGAACATTTGGAGGCGTCTAAGATAAGAACTATCAAGTGTTCATCTGAGCACAGTTAGGCTCCAGTCACCTATAATATGCAGGAAGTCCTCATTTTTTATGTTCAACAGTACAAACAAAAACCACCCCTAATAGAAGAGGCATGTAAATAAAACTCAAGCTTCTGCATTTTCTAAGATGCAATTTGATGTGATTGCCCTGATGCTTTAAACCATTTTGATGATGTAGCAACAGCTTCTTTTTCCACAGCCACCTTTGGGATACACTATCTTTTGCGTAGCTTGGCAAACGATCAAATTGATTAAAACTAAAATCATTGTTACCTTCCTGGAGACAAAGATTTATGTTCAGTTCAGGTTGCATGTTTTTTTTTTAACACACACCGTGGTCATTATTGTAATAACCCATGCGCAGGTTGTTTGGTAATGAAATTTTTACGACAAAGCATGGACCTTTGCAGCTCAGCATACTTAATCTATCTCCATGCCCAGGTTTAATTTGCGCATATTTTCATTATTCAACCGTTAAAAAAAACAAAACAGTGTAATCATGTCTGCTTTGTTTATTTATTTTCACAGGACAGAGTGTCCAGACAATAAGATCTTGACTGTGGAGTATCCGTGTGCCAGAGCAGGAGGACAAAATGGCACTTGTTTCAGGTATGTTTTGTAACTCTTGGATTGAAGGTAAAATTTACCTTTAAATCCAAGCTCATTGAGTAAAACAACTGGTACACACTGTAAGTCATGCATTTATATCTATGAAGCTCACCACTTTTCCCATAAGAGCGATTTGCTCATCGACACTTTGGCTGAGCAAGTGGCTGTTGATGCCTGTAGGGAGAAATGATTATGAATTACTCAGGAGCTATGGAAAAGTTGGAGGAAACACTACTCCTCCTGCTGTGTCATTTCCACAAATCCACATAGATTGGAAACTCTAATTATCCTCTTGGGGGGGAAGTAATTTCCTGAACACCATCAGAGATGTATGATAGTTTTAAGTAAGAATTGAGTCAGTAAGTGCGTCATGAGTCCACAACCAGTCAACTAATTTATCTTTGTTTTCTAAACTAGTGCGGGTCTTTAACCACTAAAGATGAGAACATTTTTTAGCAGTGTGGCTATCACTTTCAATGCCTTTCAGTTTCCATCTGCGCTGAAGTCATTTCCATCAGTTTGGCTCTAATGGCAAAACAGAACTTGCAGTTGAATTTGCTCCGCTTAGTTCCAGAACTGAAACCTTCAGGGAAGACACCCCCCTCTGGGAGTCTGTCATTTCCATTGCACTGTAACCATATAGAGGAAAAACAAGCTCCTTTTAGAAATTACCAATCCAAAATCTGGTTTAACAGTAGAATCATTTGGGAATGGCGTGCTTTTTATCAAAATGAGGGTATGAAGTATTACACTAGTACAATATGTTTGGAATATTGCACAATGCTTTAGACATATGATCTAATAAAATTGGCTTTTTCTTCATTACAATCAAATTCTGGGAAATTCATCCCATGGGATTTATTTCCCAAAATGTTACCTATCGGGTTTAATGTCTTGAAGCAAGAGTTGAAACAAAGAAAAATTATCCAGACTTTACGGACATTATAAGACAGGCAATAAGACTTTCTGCATATAGAACATCACTTACAATACCATGATAAAATAGCAATGAAAAGCCCTCATTTTTACAATGAGATAAGTCTGAGATGGAGCCAATTTTTGGCTCGGGTTTTGGTGGTTAGCACAAGAGTTTTCTCGAATAAACGAGGCACCAAGTCTGGTTTGATGCCAGACCATGTGATCTGTTTACTGTCAAGGTTAGAGGGATACAGGCTCTGCGTCTTGTTTCATTTCTGGCTCTGCTAGAGATATGTAGAAGTGGAAGGGGTGGATTAGATGAGGCTGTATTTTCCTTCGTGCACTGTTCAACACAGACAAGGATCAAATAGATTTTGCAGATGACTTCAGGGGAAATCAGATTGATCTGTTGCCTGTGTACATAAATGTTACTTCTGTTCAGTTTTTGTAAGATGAACCTATTTCCACTGCTTTGATCAAACTTTATGCTTTTAAGGTATGCCTGAGTGCTCTTTGTCCAGCTCTCAGGGTTGATGTGTTTCACTGTCAACGGCCCTGATTCGAAGGGCTTTCAAGAGTTTTAGCCCATGAAAGTAACCGTTCATTACTGTGCTCTTATACTGTCTGTCTCTTTTATCTTGTATCTTTTATCCGGCGTGGAGCCACTGCTGTTGGAGGTCATACACAACCTGATGCTTTTGGACAAGAGCTAACATTGAATCTAATTTAATTTAATTAAAAATGTGAATTAGATTCCTGTATGTGAGGCCTCGACTGCTTGTACCTGTCTTAGGAGCAAGTCTTTTTTGTACACCCTTTAAGTTATATTAGACGGAGGTCTGCTGATCAGCTGCTTGATGTTGGGCTGGAATTAGTTTTAAAGAATTAGTGTGCTGGCATTATTTATGTTCATGTGTATTAATATAATAGGTTTTTCCCATTGGAAATAGTCATAATTCATAATTAATTTTCATCCGCTTAATGGTATCACTCCTAACAATAGTAATAAGGGCAACTTAACTGGTGGAAAATAATGATTGAAAGAGATAGATTAAGGAAAATGCAGGCTTCTCATGCCGACTATTACTAATTTTGCTGGGAGATTTTAGCTCTTACCGAAGAAGGTAGGATTAGCTTAGTTTAAATTTGTCCCGTTAACAACTGTAATTGACAATTATAACACTTTACGGCTTTGGAAAAAGAAAACATGGTTGATGTTAAAGACACAGCAGCAGCATCAAGATTTTCATTAGATGCAGGATAGAAATAAGAATACTCTGTAGTTTATGTTTTAGATTTGTGTACACTCTGTTCTGGGTGTGAAAAAGGGTAATATAAAAAATTTAGAGTTTTTTTCCTTTATAAGTACATGTGAACTGCAGCACAGGTGGAGAAATCCAGCGCTTCATAAACCTGCCAGCCCTTGTTACATTTTCTAACCCGTGATTGTGAGCAACTGAAGTTTTTAAACTGTATTTGACCCAGGCCTGGTCAGTTTAACAGTGTAATTTCTACCTACAGCATTGGAACGTCTAGACAGGCATCGCATTTTCCTGCAATTGTGGGTCTCGTCTCTTATTTCTTCACCTGGCAAGACACTCATGTTGCAGTAAAACTGGGAATATATGAAATGTGTAGTGGTATTATTGAAAAAGACGTGCTAAATGTTTGGAAAAATGTACACCTTACCAAAGAAAGAGGGTTTAGTTGCTATAAAAACAACGCAAAGTGTGATACTTAGATTTTGCATGCACTCACCATGAGCTTCTTGACTCAGAGACTTTCTTATTAAGAGCAAAACAATTTGTCCAAAGTGTCTGGAGCTCTGGTTCTCTTCTTCTTGCAAGTGGTTGCTTTTAGTGGCTCCCCGTCAGCCTTGTCATAGACAGGAATCTTAGCCTAATGTCAAAGAAATATATAATGTCTCGAACTTTTTGGTACTTTGAAGAAGATAACTTTCATTAATGGCTTTTCTCATCGAAAATCAAGTCTCTTTCTTCTCCACAATGGTTTTCACTGGGATGCGAATCAGCTCAACTTTTTCTTAATTTATTGCTGCCAGTGGTCAGCTTTGATCCGTGCCAAGCCTTATAGAAATGTTTCAGACCCAGAATCCTGCTGATGTGAGTGTGAATGTGCAGGCCTTAGTATGTATCTATGTGAGTCGTCTTAGTGTCCTGTGTGCTGGCAGCCACGGCAGTCTTGTGATGATGAGTTAATTTCTTCCCTCACTCTCTAAATATTCTCTGCTGTAGAGTCTGATGGAGGACTGATGGGCTCCACCAAACTGTAAACCGTTATTTGGCTTGATTGACGTGTTCTTGTTTAAATACCATGCAGGGCTCATTACTGCAGCAGATAACAACCAGAACATCGGCGCTGCAGTAAATGAGCTCAGATCGTTGCCCATAAAAAGAAAGGAATGATGACAAATGTTACGGAGACACTACTAATCTTAACTATTTCCTGACTGGCCCTAACTGTTTCCATACTTTGGGCTACTCCTGCTGCTACAATGGTCCTCCCCTCTCACGGGGATCATTATAGTTTTGTATTCCATCATGTTTTAGAAGTTCATAAGCAGGGTTCATCTTCTGCCTCATCTTCCGGAGGGAGAAGACGGCAGTGTATAATAACAGGTTCTGAAAGTATAGAATGGATGTCAGCTCTGTTCCTTTTGCACGAAACTGAAATTGATCTTGCTGAAGCTGACGATGTATTTATATCTGATAAAACAAAGCATGTGCAAAGCATTACTTTTGAAGCCTCCTACATACTCCTACATACTCCAGAGGGTTACCAAAAAAATACATTTTCTGACAAGGGATATTTAACATATTTAACTCATCAATCATACCTACGACAGTGACAAATAGACTGGCGATAAGCTTGCAGCACATTCGAAACAGTGTGCAGAAAGTTGGACAGTCAACAGACATCATGGTCTCTATTTCCTTGAAACTTTGTTGTGACTCTTCCACTCTCAACCACATCGTCTGGGTGTGTTAGTCAGTAAATGTTGATTTAATGAAATTTCATTCAGGGTAACATTTGCTTGTTTCCATGTAATTGATAGTTATGGGTTCTGTCATACTGACACAATAATTCAACTTTTTCTAAGGTCGCGTTTGAATTGCTAAGAGATCACATGTGTGTTTTTGTTCCATCAGCAACATTTGATTATGTAATATACTGATACTTTAATGTCATTTTTTTAAAAGGACTATCAAGCGTTTGTCTTTTTTCCTCCCTCCCATTTGTTTTGGTCTAAAGTGACTTAAAATATGTTGAAAAGTTCCCAAAAATTTAGGATAGATCATCATGTTTCAAATAAAAAAAAATTAAAATTACAAAAACAAAGAACTTACTTCACTGTGTTAACGATGGAATAACATTTCTGTACTCCTGGAGCTGAACATATACTTTTAATTACACATCACCATATAAATGGCATAAGAGAACGTAAAGGGGCAGCAGGTTGGTTTTATGAAACTCTGACACAATGTGAAGAGAGCCAACATTGAGCCTGTTATCATTAAGTTAGAATTACAGTGAATAACAAGCTGCATTGCTTCCCAGTAAATCTCTCCATGAAGTCCCAAATCCAAGAATTTCTGACGCTGCCAGTATCAGTCATAACTACTAAATTGGGAAAGAGTTGCTGGCTGTAGTTGAATGGTCCTTGAAAGAAGAAATGCCAGTCAAATATATTATCATATTAAAAAAAAAGTGATTTAATCTCTATGATTGATTTCATTGTATAAAACTTGAAATATCAGGGGGAGGAACCAGCAAAGTAAGGAAACAGATGACCTGGCTGCATTTCAAAGCCTAAAAAAAGAAAAAAAGAGTTTGTTGACTTAGTTTCCAGGAAAATTTCAAGGCTGAGTTGTACAGACTTTGGTCATTTTGGCAGAATTTTTACCTTTTTAAAGGATTTTTGTGGGGGGTCTCATATAGTTTCACAGATGGTTACACATTCAGTTTATCTGTTCTCTATCTTTAATACGTTTTTTCTTATTCCGTTTCTATTTGCTATTTGTTGATATCCCTGTGCTTGACGTGGCAACATCTTCACCAGCACCACAAGGCATAAATGATGTACTCTCCTTGCCTATCTTTTATCTTAACAAGCCTCTGACCTGCTGAACGCATGTGTATTGATGTTTGGCTGCTTTGAGATGATGGAACGCACGCTCAAGTAGACAAACGTTTGCCATGTTGGTTCCCAATTTTATGAGTCAAAGTTCTCAAATAGAACTCTGCAATTCAAAAGTGTAAATCAAACTTCAGTGATTCACTTTTCAGGTCTGAAACCACAAACCACTTCATGTCTTGACTCGTTATGGCCTCCACGTGGGGTTTGCTTCTTTGAGTGCAGGATTGCATGCTGACTTCTGAAGATAGTGGATCCATTACACCTGGCATCCGCATGCGTCTCATTTTAGATATACCCAGACTGCATTCAGCTTCGCTGTCCACTGCCAAAATACATTATTCTGTTTTTGCTTAGAGGACTGTATATCTCTCCTGAAATCCATTCTATTAAAGCCATGAAATGCCTTGGCTGTTTTCCGCCAAACTATTGGTAAGGTTTAACGTCAGATGGAATATCTGTTGTTTTACCAAGTGATTGAAATTTAGTACAATGCGCTGGTGTTACCACCTGGTTTTCATCTGCCTGTGCTGCCAGTTTCATTCAAACAAAGAAATATCCAACCGTCTTGCGAAACAATTAAAAGAAAATCATATACCAGCATCTGTGGTTCCCACGTGATACCTGTTTAGTTATTCTGCAGCAGGTATGAAGACCTGTCACTGAATGCCTCGGGAATGGATTCCCGTGGCTTTAAAGGTCACGACGCTGTGATTATGCATAGCATAGTTTTAACATCCAGCCAAACTGAAATTCAACGTCTTTGTAACGTGCAGACAGGCTGAAGTGAGAACTTTCACATGTATGGAAACTCTCAAAACCCTGTAGGAGTCCTTCCCAACCACCAAGTCCAAGTACAACCACCCCCACCCACAGTTACCCCACATGTCAACCCAAAGCATTTAACGTCTTCATTACCGAGACCTGACTGAGACTGACTAAGCTCCATGCCTGGACTCCATCTCCACCTACAGCTCCCCTCTGTCTGGTTGGACTCCAGAGAGACAGAAGCCAGGCTTCTGTCTAGTAGCTTTGGCATTAATTTGGGTGGGTTAAGGTCAGGTCAAATTAACAAAAAATAAACAAAAAGTTCCATTTATGTTCACTCTTCTGTCGAAGAAAACATATATACAGACCCTTAATATCTTCATGTTAAGCGGATGATTGTGTTTATATGAGGTTTTGCCCTTGATATTGTCAGAAGTGTCTAATTATGTCTGAGTGGAAGAAGTAAGAATGACGGGAAACATTCAAGGCAGTCT
This sequence comes from Menidia beryllina, assembly GCA_013363375.1. Taxonomy (NCBI): domain Eukaryota; kingdom Metazoa; phylum Chordata; class Actinopteri; order Atheriniformes; family Atherinopsidae; genus Menidia; species Menidia beryllina. Next base: position 15,983,032 of record JABUIW010000020.1, on the reverse strand, counting down.
TTATTTGACCCAGCTGGGTGTGCTTGTGTCCGATGGTAATTGCACCTTCCAGGACCTTTGCTGCTGGCATGGCTGGAGGTTTAGGCCAGAGGGAAGCATCTTAGGTGAGGATATATCCAATGTCTGTGCAAAGTCTGAGCCCAGAGACACAGATCCCGCTGTCAGACTGAAAGACTCCGCAACTCTTCCAGTTTGAATGATTAAATAACTAACCAACATATCAATTTGCTGACTGAATGATTGACTTGCTGGGTGAATGATAAACTTATTGACAGCTGTTGTCAAAAGGCCCAGACATCATGACGTATATTGGGGGGGAATCATCCAAGTGTGTGTGTGCACCAACCTTTCCCTGTTACATTCTCAAAGCAAGACTACCGATAAGAATCTTTGCATTTAACGGTCCCTCTGATGTCCTTTGTTTCCCCCTGGATTTACTGCTTCCCACTGGAACCTAGATAGTCTCTGCAAACACTGATAAATCTGCTTACTAAACACACTGCAGCCCTGACGTTAGTATCACGTCTTTTCTTTCGTCAGACTAGTTTCAATGTGTCTTAGAAAGACAGTTAGACGTTAGACTGTGAGGTTGACTGTAATGATCTGGGTTAGTGTTTGCTTATTCAGCAAAATTCAGCAAACGCTGACATATTATCCTAGATAAGTCAAAAGTAAAGCTTTGTATATTCCGAACAAGCCCATGTTGCAGATGTATGTTAGTATTCATGCATTCAATCAAATACAGAGAAATGCTGCACTGTCCCTCAAAATATCGAAAAAGTGAATCCTTTTACGTGAATCTTCCTCTCATAGACATTTTGATAGGCGAAAATTCCAGAAAAGTATTAAAGACCATGGGTGATTGATGGTGGGAGAAAACTTTTAGCACTGTCCTGATCCCAGCAACGGTTTCCACTTCCCAGTTGTTGTTCTGCAATTCAGAAAGCAATACATCTACGTCAGCTCAACCTCTCCATCCTGTCATTGGAGCTTCGTATGAGGATGATTTAAATGCACAAAATACAGAGCTGTGGGTTAGAACGTACAGCCTTGGGGTGTGAGGCCTAAAATCAGCAGCGATGGATGATCAAGATTTATGGCAAATAAAAGAAATGGGGATGAAAAGTCAACTGATGGAGGCTGAAGATAGCCCGGGGCTGAGGAAAGGCGATACAGTGTTGAGAGCACATCGGAGTGGCAGATAGAGAAAGCTGGCAGAGGAGGCTGTGTAAAGCTTAGAGGCTTTTAACAGAGTGAGAATGGGCCTGATTTGCAGGTTATTCTCGGATTGTTCCAAAGGAAAGTTATATGTAGCCAGAGACCTGAACAAGGCAGGAGCCAGCCTAGGCACGGTGCAAAGTCGATGAAAAGTCTGGTGACATAATTCTTTGGTGCAGGAGTGAGCTGACGGTCCGCAACTGCATGCCAGCCAGCAGCAGCTCCACCATTCTGAAATCTCAAACAAAAACTGATCCACATTCTGACACTTTGTCAGAGGCTGTTGCTTAGTCTTTTTCAATGCACAGGACACCTTACTTTATTTCAGTTTAGCCTAATTTTCATCTTGGTTTTGACTTTATGATGGGTGATAAGTCCTGTGATTATCCCCAGAGAAATCGATAACACAATTATCAGATTGATATAAAGGATTCACAGATCAGAGGTCTTTATCTTTTTAATTAGCTGAGAGATGATTTACATGTGTAGACTCATGAGACATACAAAGATTTGTATTCTCAATTATAGATTATTTTTTTATTGTACCAAGTTAAAAAAAAAAACTCTTTAAAAACATACCTCATAATTGCTTCACCTTTGCTATGCGTTTAAAGAAAATGTAACCCATTTTATGTTACCTCCCTAGATTTTGGGATTAGGATTAGACACTTATTGCAATTGAATACAAATATGAAATCTGTGAAAATGATCTGGTGATTTGTTTCCAATTTGATTTACAGGTCGGTAATATATGAGTAACGGTAAGCTCTCAGTAGCAGAACTTAAAAGCTCAATTATAATCTAGACATTTAGATTGTGCTGTACACATTTTAACTTCTTTTCCCACTCACTTCACACCAGATTACAAAGTGTACGTGGAAATCATGCTAAAGCACAAAGAGTAATGGCAGTGGTGAGATCCCAATTGGCACGTGCAAAGGTGCAGACGACAACAATAACTCCAACGTGACACATTACCGTGATCTACTGCAGGGAAGTCAACAAACTAGCCGATTTTGCGAAACAACTGTAGTAAAGGAGGAACAGCGGAAATGCTGCGGTGAAATATTAATCTCTATGTAGTTGTTCTAAGTGAGGACTGGTGATGAGAAGCAGACATTTGCACGTGTTTGCGTGTATTTGCTGTATGTAGGTGTGCGCATGTGGCTTGAGCGCTGCAGGCCTCCACATTCAGAGCCTGCAGGGATCTGCACACAGAGGTCCTCCCGCTTACAAGCCATAAAATAATCCATTACAGCGCCACTGTTCCTGACAAAAGCTTTCCCCTGTGAGCACGAAGCTGTCGTTTTTCTCACTTTGGCTGAAAACGTATACCATCAGCTATGCTGAGGGATTTTCATCATCCATGGTAATGTAGCATTCATTGTCTCTGAGGAATTATTTCATTATGCTCCACTTTGTGTCTGTTTTTATAATTTTATCATTGACTGTAACGCCATGACTTGCAGCTCTCCAGCAACCGCAGTAGCCTTTTAGTGATAGGATTACTTGCAAGTGGAACAACAATTAACAGTGAAATTAGCTGCTGAAATCAGTCTCTTACAAAAGCCGCAAACCTCTGGCTGAAAAGCGGAAAAAGGCGATTTCATTTTGCTCTGGAGCAGGTAACAAGTACAGTCTTTTGTTTTATGCATCGGGGCATAATAAACTAATCATCTGGTCCTTACCAGTTCTTGAAATGAGATTAATACAACCTCATATAAACGTTAACACATGACGTATTTCACAAGGCCCTTATCTGTTGAAGAAAAACTGAGCCAAAATGAAGAAACGGTGTAGTGTTTCCACTGTCTTTTGTCCGGACACATTTTCAACCAAGATTTACTTGTTGAACAGGTGAAACAGAAAGCTTCACATTTGACGGTAGAATGCTTTGCACTAAGGAGTGACTTGTGGTTGTCTCAGTGTCTGTAAGGTACAATAGTCCTGCGTCCAGATTATGATCGCTTTGCTACTGAGCTCGTATTCAGCCTGAAGTATCATGCTGTGTTTGGCTTATGTCCCCTTGATTTTGTCTGGCCAGAGGACAATCGGTCCAGAAGTCACACATACGTCTCTTTGCTGTGTTGCTTTTTGCTCCTTTTTCAGTCTATTTTTTGTTGGTGTCATATTTAATCATCACAACCTGTGGTAGATAAAGCCCAAAGAGTCTGAGGTCTGTTCCTTGTTTTTGTTTGTTTTTTACTGTTTTTGGTGCTGAATCTTTAGCGAATTTGTCAAGACTGTTTCCGATAACTATATATCTCTCTCTGTACAACGATGAACTGCAAGTTGTTTGGACACAGTTTGAGCATTTCCACTGTGTTTAGCTTGTAACAAATGTGGAACATTTCATGTGCTGTTGCCCAATAAATGTTTTTTTGTATTTGCTTCATTTTAAAACCTGGTGAGGACCAGATGTTTTTTTAATGCTCTGATGTGTAAAGCTGAGGATCATACATCAAAGAGTGTACTTCCTTTTCGCCCATGTGTCCATGGTTGCACTGTTATACTTTGTGGAAGCCTGGACTGTATATAGCCAAGGTTTGATATTTTTATGCGCGGATGTACTCTTGCCTTTTCTTTTTTTTTTTAGGTGCGTGCACAGGTGCACAAAAATGAGATCATTCTGTATGCTTGCAGAAGTGCGTACACAAGGATAAATCCAGAGTTTGCGGATGTCTGGTTGCATTGAGTGGGACAAATTTGATCAACTGTAAACACATGTGTGCTCATATGCTTTTTATATATAAGATATACTTGTGTGTGTTCTGGTGATTGAATTCCTTCTACCAGCAGCCTACTGTTAATCAACCCGAGAGAATTTTAGAGAGGCACTGACAGCTCGGCGTTTAGTTCTCACTGCTTTACCTCCCTGGCTCCCAAAGTTGCCTCACTTCTTCAGGAGACCTCTGCTCTCCTCAGGAGGAAACCAATAGTGTACTGAATGTGATACACTTTCAGATTGTTTACATTCCACAGGGGCATCCCATTCAAACTGTCACTCCTCTCTCTCCCTTTTGCGTTTTCTCTCCGTGTACTTTGGATGCTGATCAACAAATTTCAAGCTGTGGGAATGTTAACCTGTTCATTTTTCTCTCACACTTGGAGCCGACTCAAGATTCTCTCAGAAAAGTTAGATGACTTTCAAAACTTTCTCCCTTTGTTACATAGAGAAGCACCCAACGCTGCTCTCAGTCTTCATTTTCTCAGAGGAGACTTTTTACAAGGCCCTTTAGGTTGGCTTCCTGTGTTTAATGGTGGTATAATTGTCTTCATGGAACTTCAGACCAGAGTCAGACCTCCCCGCAAACTCCAGCCATCACCCTTCATCTTTTTCTGATTACCGTGCACCTGAGCACCCCTCTGGATGACTACAATGCCTGTTGTTTTGCAGACAATCTGCTATAGATTAGCTCTTTGTGAGCTCTTTTTTCCCCAGGTTGTCACTGTCAGTACCTTGACAAAACAAATCACCCAGTTGATTGACAACAGACTGCAACCAAAGAGCTGTTGCACCATTGTTTGAAGCTGACAAATGCATCTGGGTGCTTATGTCTGCGCAAACGAGGTTCTGTTTCATGCAGCAAAATCTGAAATCTGAGAACACACAAGGTTTGAAGTTTAACAGCTTGGGAGTTGGAGCTAAAAACAGCTATAAATCTTGCCGTGCCTCCAGGATTGTGTAACATCAACACGGTTGTGAGGCCATTTAGAATATTTGGAGGACTTTCTTGGTGTTATCATTCCTTTACTTTAAATAACAGTTCAATTTTCTTTTTTTCACTTTTTTTTTGCAGGAAGTACTCTTTAAAAATTGCTTTCCTGTCTGGCATGAAAACTTAATGTTGCACATCATTATAAAGGATCTGTCATTAGCTTGACCTCACTGGTTGGTTTTTATTATTCACCCTTAGCTCACAGTTTGGTCCCTGAATACCCGCCTCTCTGACTGTTGCACGTGTTGTTGGAAGTGTTTTCCCATCATTAATTTGAAAAAAAAGGAAAAACAGAATCCACAAAATATCCAAATAAAAATGTGTGACTTTTGACAACTTTTCTCTCTGTAGCTTACATCCCAGCTGGGTTTTCATTTACTTATTCATGCCAGCATGTTAAGCCAGAAATGATGCAGCGGATGATGATAGAAACACATTGTTCAAGCAAAAGGGAGTTTTGCAATATTTCTTGTGGCTCTCCAAATACTTATACAACATGGGCAGGAGGCACTAACATCTGGGGTTAGCGGGCCCATGAGTAAATCAAAACCCATCATCAAAGCTTTTGTAGATGTAAAATGCAATCTGTAAAAGAGCCAAGATAAGCCATTTTGTAAATTCAGCACTGATCAGTCCACATGCATTAACAGGTGTGTGTGCTCTCTGCTCTGACTTTGATCGATTGACTTTGTCAAAGTTTTTTAAATTAATGGCCTGAGTTTCCTTTTATGTTTGACAGCATTTTAGGCATTCACCCTAAAGTGCTCCCATAGAAACAAAGCAGTAAACACAGCCTGTCTTCCCCTGTCTTTTATCCATCCAAACGCTCTTTTCTGTCAGGTAGGATGCCAAGCTTCCAGATCTTAGAAGTCGTTGACTGTGTAGATCATGTATTTAAGGGAACAGCAGCTTAGGAGGTCAAAGGCGCCGCATTCCTGGGGAGACACTGAGCCTGGATGAGGTCACAGAGGTCACAGACCACAAGGAGAGCTCTGTCAGGCCCGAGACACATACGTCAAGATGTGAGCTTTTATCCCCTCTATTTACATAATCTGTGCAGCACAAGTACAGGTAGAATAAAAAAAAAACACAACTATCTCTGCTCAATGTACAATTTACAGTCACAATAGCTGGTCACAGCCAGCTAAATGTCACAATCACAGCCTGTCCTTCATGAAATTAACCAACACTAGCCATAAAATGTTCCACTTCCTTAAACACAGAGCTCTTACGGACCGTCAGAGGTTTACGCCGACAAACCGCCGTAATTTGATAAACCGCCATGAACTGTGAAAGTGAATCATTTGCCTGTGCCTTGCTGAAATCTGGTTAGCGTTCCCAGGAAGTCATGCGTGAACAACCCTGAAACAAACGTCACAATATGGTGGTGGGGAGCTGCATCATTCTCAATCATCAGGTTGACTTGACGGTGTGGTTTGTGGTGTCTGAGGTTTTGTGTGTGACAGCACAACCACAAACAAGAACAAAGGGCACTTGTGTCTGGGATTGTTTTCCATTTTCCAACGTGATTATGCTCGTGTAGGAATACACAAGGTTAAAGGGTGTTTTACGAGAGTGGATGATGAGGAGGAGAAGGTCGGGGTTGGCTGACGGCAAGACGGGGCCAACGGGTGGAAGTGAGGCATAACGCAGAGGAAGGGTGCTTGTCGACTTGTATTCTGCTGGAAGTGGTTCAGGCCTCATGTGCTCCCAGTCAAAGCTTCCTCTGTTAGGCCAGAGATCTGATGTTTCCCCTGAGGCCGGGGTCCTGGAAGTGGGCTGGCAGAGCAAATAAACAGTGAGGGGGTGCTTTCGCTTCACACCTTCACATATGTATACTCACACGAGTTAAAAAGAATATACACGCAAGGAAATGCAGTGACACTAAACCAGACCTGCTGCCGTAGGAAACACCCTCGCACCTTGAGGAGAGAAACCTCAACTGAACAAGCAGAATATTAGCCCCACATTTGAAGGGGAAAACATTCGACTTCAGCATAGGAAGTAAATAAACGGAATTGCAGAATAATTCATGCTCATGGATCCCCTCAAGAATGTTGCTTGTTTGTTGGTCTCATCATGCTAATGTGTTTAAGAGCAATTTATCATTCCGTTGTCATGCACCATTCAAGCAGCCAAGTTTGAATCTGTCTGCATCTGTGAAGGTCCTCAAGCATATAAACTGCTTACAGCACAGTGGATTGATGCAACGTGCTCCCACGGTGACACATATAAGCTAGACTAGTCAATCATTAAGCTGCATACATCAAAATGTTTGTACGTGTATGAAAAAAAATCAGCCCAAACTGGTACTGTACGTGCACACATGGCCAGGCCTTTGTCCTGGCGTGTCAATAGGCCGTTGACCTGCACCAGGGCTCCACTTCCTGTGTTCCTCCCTTCAGAGTCCCACGAGGAAAGGTTCTGTGCTGACAGTAAACTTCATTCCTGCCTCGACACCATCCTCCTCCTCATGTCCGTGTCCTCTTATTTCTTACTTGTGGCATTTCCTCCTCTGTCATCTTAACGTCCGTCTCAGATTGTTCCACATCCTTGCCGTCTGAGGTGATTGATGCACAAGAGATTTAAATAATTGCAAAATATGAAGAACCTGACCGGTCCATGAATGTATCAAGGTCTTAGTCCCCCTTTGAAGGCTGTCAAAAAGGGGGGACACTCAATTAAATGAAAATGCTGTGACTGCAACAGCATCTACGAGAAGAGTCATACACTCTCTTTCCTGTCAGGACTGCAATACTTTCTCAGTTAGGAACCCTAAGTGCAGAGGGATTTTTTTTCTGCAATATCCTTTTTAGCAAATTCCTTCCCGTGAATGCTCAAATAAATCATGGAAATGCTGTATCTAAAACCATAACATTGAGCATTCCCCCCTGGAAGGAGAACCCCTTGCTAAAGTACATAATCGCCAGTGTAAAGCGATCCAGGCCCAGGCCTTCCTCTGGATCCTGTCTTGGACTTTTCGGCTCCCACTGTCAGGCTGATTTTGGCAGCCGCCGCATTAGCGGACTGAGGTTGCACAAAGACCCGCCTGCACCTCTCACTGGGCAGGTACCTGCTGGGTCAGCCACCACTCCTGGAAGTAAGGGGTGGGAGAAATGACTTTTCAAAAGTAGTATGGGGGGATTAATAGACAGCACAGACAACATAGTATAGATAGAACTGAAGCACACTAATGTATCTTTGACACTCCACAAGCAGTATAGTGTGAAAGAAGTTTGAAAACAGGGTTCATTCTCCCTCCAATAATCAAAAGTAATTTTACTGTATATGAATGTTGATGTATGGTTGCCCCCACCACCACTTCTCCCCACCTCACCTTCAATTGAATTTTTATGTAGCGTAATCAGGTCTATGTAGTGGATTGGCTTGTGACGTGTAAAGTCCATTTCCAAATTTTTAATTATTGTGACTTATTATTCTCTAAGTACACAGGCTGTCAAAGAATGCAGCCAACTGTCATAATAACTGATATCTACACTGACAGAGCATTGCAGAAAGCCAAGAGGGGCCGCCAGTTCCCTTTCAGACCTATATATCACCCCTTTGCTTTCTGGATTCAGGGCTGATTAACAGTGAAATATGGAAATTACCTCTGATGTAAAAGATGACTAATGTGGATTTCACGAGGGCTTCCAAAGTCAGAAAAGTCAATGTTGAGGAACAGTATGGATGTTGAGCCTTAGACACAAACTCAATGCAGAATAGATCGAACAAACAACTTGCATCATTGCATCCATTCCGATTAAACATTTCAATCATTCCAATAGTAGAGGGAAACAAACACTGACAATGGGAAAACCGCTGAATGTTGCAGGGATGCTTGGCTGATCTTTTATCACTGTTTTTAGTTTATTCCTTAGTAAACACTGTTGAGAAAAAACCTTTCCTGTGGGTCAGAATGGGGTAACAGTATTTGGAGAATTGCAAAACTGTCTCAATCCACAAACTTTGAAAAGAGAAATATTACTTGTTCACAATTCAAGTGCGTAAATCATTTTATTTCCAGAGCTAAAGTACAAGTTACCTAATAGTTACCACTTTAATTGGATTCAAATGGAAGTGATATGTGTACTGCTCATTACCATCGAACAGGTTAGACCAAATATAGAGGCCCTTCTTCTGATTGTCTTTTTTATTGCAAAGTCTTCCATGTTTCTACAGTGGCCCAAAGTGGGTAAACCATAACCGGACTCTCCAGCTGGTTTATTAACCCTTCAACTTCTATACCTCTAATATATCCCATCACTGTGTCTCTACCGAATAGTTGAGCAGGCCGTTGAAGGGTTAAGATTTTTTAATGGTTTCCAACATGTTATATTCTGGCCCTGTGATGGACTGGCGACATGTCCATGGTGTATCCCGCTTCTTACCCAATGTCAGTTGGGATAGGCTCCATTCCCGTAACCCTAGGAAGAATTGGTCATGATAATGGATGCATGGATGAATGTTATAGCCCATGTGAGTGGTTATATTTACCTTTAGATGTTCACTATCCATAGGGGATTTTTTGGCATGATGCCACAGATCAATATGTTTTTAGTCTGTTTTTATTATTCAAGTAACAGGTGAACGTCTTAAACACATGTTATTTAATGTAATAGCAAGCTAAGTATTCAGGCATGCATTTGGCAGGCGAACTGATCTGACACAGCTCCAATCACAACACAGAGATAAATGATCAGATGGAATCTATTCCCTCAAATTACACATTCATATAAACAAAAGCTTAAGTCATTCAGGAGAGCACCAGAACCTTCCCGAATCAACGTTTTGCAACCAAGAATGTCGACATGGGATGACATATGTTATTCTGGTTGTAAGGCTGACAGTGACTTTCTGTGGGCTACTTATGATAAACTTATTGTACAGACTATAGCGAAGGAACACTAAAACATTGACTGATAATCTGTAGAAGGGAACTGTGATCCGCATTCACATTTGATTTATGGCCTTTTCTATCCCAGTAAGGCACATTTTAAAGCAGCTCAATCCGACACATGGTCCTGTTTGACCCCGGAGTATAAAAGTGGCTCTTTAATACTTTGAGTGGCTTTGGCTTGAGTAAGTCCTAAGAGGACAGAATGATATTCCTGTGAATCAAATAAAGATGGTAAAAGGTAGACACATCAGGTTGATTTCACAAACAGGGGCAAACACAAACAAAAAATTTTAGTCAGAGGAGAAGAGAGAAAGATGATTGTATACACATTATGAAAGTAGATTTAAACAGGTTTCATATCACCAACTTGCTGTAAGGCCGTTGGAGGTGAGTGAATTGAGAGGATGTATAAAAAAGACCAAGGAGCGGGAGAACGGGAGCTTGCTCGCATCACGCATTGCCCAACTAATAAATTCTGACTGACATTATAGGCTGTACCCAATTATTGGATGGTATCCAAGCCCTCACACACACACACACACACACTCGTACACATTTATTCTACGCAGACATGGTTTTTCACTGGCATGATCACGCTCTTAAAACCCATTCTTTATTTAGTTACACTAATAGCCACAATTTGGTACCACTGTAAAATGTTTTCAAGCCAACCCAATAGCACTAATACGCATGAAAAGTTTACACATACTGATGATGAAAGCACACATGGAGCACAGAGACTTTGAATTTTATCAGTTCTCCTTCAGAGGTTGTGTCACCTCGACCAGGCCTGCTGGCGCCCTGACCAACATACTTTCACAGTCCAAAACAAAAACACAGTCCCAGCCTTCCTCCGTCTTCAGCTTGTTAGTCCTGAGATACACTCAGGGCAGAAGTGTTTAGACTGCAGTTATTCTGTACGAGCATTGCCACATGGCTGTTGTGTGTTCATGTAAAAACTTTTATTCCAGAGACACCTAAATCAACAGCAATTGGAGTTTTGGGCACGATTATTGTCAGTAGGGCTATGTCTCTACCTACAGATAACAGCTGTCTCCACGCTTTCACTTTAAGGCAGGGATGTCAAAGTCAAACACACCGAGGGCCAAAAAAACTAATTTGCTACAAGCCGAGGGCCGGACTGGTTCAACGTTTATTAAAACATATCTAAACGATTGCACATAGCCTATTGAACCAAGACCTAACAGTGTATTCACACATATTCACAATGATTAAATGAATATGGCAATATTTTGTTATGGCTCTGTCGGTAACTTCAAGGGAAAACATTTTCAAAAGCCAAACAGCAAAAAATTTAATTGTTTTTAAAAACAAAACGTGTTTCTTAATATCAGGATAAATGCATAAATAAAAGTGCATGCATTATAAACTGAAAATGTATTATTGTGCTGCTCTATGATCTACCGATCACTGCTTTCAAATAGTAAAATTAAAAAAATAAATCAAATCAGTTGTATTCTTTCTCATGGCTCTTATCTGCAATTTTCCCTGAGTCCATTCAAAATAAATATAAATAAATAAAATAAAAAAATGTATGGCACCATAAAGCTAACCTTGACAGCAGCCTTACTTTGTGATTTAGCATATGTGAACATAGCCTGTCTGGACTTAAGGCCTCGTTTTAATTCTTCCACCTTCTGTAGCTTTTGTTCATATTACATATTCTTGTCTTTGTCTGTGTGTTTCTTAGACGTTTGATAGTGCCTTCTTAAATTAAATTCTTTCATTACAGCCACACTTTCTCCACACAGAAGACACACAGGTTTGCCTTTTACCTCAGTAAACATGTACTCTGCCTCCCACCTGGCCTGAAACCCGCTGTTCTCAGCGTCCACCTTACGTTTAGTCATTTTCGAGGAGGGGGTTTCAAAAAGTAGATCTCTGCTCTGAACGAATGAAGCCGTTTGTGCACGCTGCAGTGACTTCGCGGGCAACCGTTGCATTGTGGGAAATGTAGTGTTGGTGCGTGCAAAACACCAGCGGGCAGCTGTGGCCTGCGGGCCGGTTCTAGTAATAAATGAATATCATCCAGGGGGCAATAGATAATCAATTCGCGGGCCGGATCTGGCCCGCGGGCCTTGACTTTGACATATGTGCTTTAGGGTATAAGGAAATCATTTTTAAAGGGCCACTAAAGAAAATTTGCTTTGTCCTTTTTCTTCATGTTGCTGTGTTTACATACAGGGTGGCAAAGCAATCTATCCTGTCCCCAAACGTCTGTGATGGCAATTCTGCCTGTCTGTTCCTGCAAGACTTAGCAGGACACAGCAAAAAATTTAGAAAAAACTAAAAAAAAGAAATACAGAAAGCACAAAGATCCACTATCTTTTAGTCCTTCTAAAAGCACAAACCGTGCAATCTGACAGAGCCAACAGACTCAAACAATAAGCACTACTTGGCTCAGAGAAGAGTGACTTTGCTAAAAACTGTCAAATACGAAGCAACACATACTCGTCCAAAAGTCCAAATTATTGTGTTTTCTTTATCTACTGTTTTCTTGGTCCGGTTGTAACCACTTTTTAAGGAAAAAGAAACCTTAGAGGGCTCATGTTCTGTGTTCAGACGGTTGCGGATAAAATCAAGACTTGGGAGGTGGGGTGGGAGCAGGCATTGCAAATGCATAAGTGTAATGTGAGAGTGTATCATTCGTTTAGTGGGCTGTGCTACTTATCATGTGGATGGGAAATGAAAGGAACATCCTGCCTGCAAATCAGGTAAAAGCAGAATATCGGCCTATGTTTCTGTGGATTTACATATAGCTACAGGCTATTTATAATTACTTTGCACAACCCTACCTCAAAGGGAAAAAAACCCCGCTGTAGCTGACACGATGCATTCAGTCACAAAAACCAACCAAGCCTGCAGCTGATACCAAAATGTGTTTATTTTTGCGAAAACTAAATGCATGTTACTTCCAGGTTTTCGTCAGTACTCTCAGATACAGATTAACAGTAAATTCAAGCCCCAAAACTATGAATTGTAAGAGAAAATCGAGGTAGAAAAAGACATTTCATTTTGTACAAACTACAAAATCAACTTCACTGAGTCAGAAAAATAAGAAATAATCAAGAACACTGAGACCTATCCTCTGTTTGTGTCATAGCAACAAAGAAGTGTTCTCATGGGTGCTCTGGAGAGGGAGGTCAGAGTGTGTCAGAACTCCTTCTCCAAACCACATTTTTAAGAGATTGTTCTGTCTGGACACACTCAGATTATGATTCACAGGGCAAACTGATAAAAACAGGTTGTGGGCGAGTTGTAAGAGGAGGCATTTGTTGCCTCTGCCTTGGGCACAGGCATACAGATCGAGAGCGGTTCAATGTCAGGCAGGCCAGTCAAAAACATAAACAACTTCTACCGCAGAAAAAAATCTTTCTTTTTATTATTTCATGTCTTTGTAGCTATGCAATTACACAACGCTGCGTGAGACATGATCATGCATTGACATTCCACATCACATCAGTGGGCCAGCGTGACCCTGACTGAGGAAGACCCCAAAGTGTTTCATTGAGGGAGAGAGGAAGAGTTTAAGACTACTCCAAAGTAGAAATGGGTCAAACTGACCCATAAAATGATACAGTTTGAGGAAAAAAATGGATCTCTTTTCCTTTTGGTATTTCCTGGACTTTGAGAAAAGCTGCACTCAGCCTCTGGCCCCTTTTCTGTCTTCAGCTCTGCGGTGTGTTCTATCCTTTATCCCAACGACCCCACCAGCTATTGCAAAATGTAAATCTGTACATATCAAAGGCTCGATGACACAAATGTGAATTTTTGTGTGTGGCGCTGGAGAAATGACCTGTCATATACTTCATCAGAAGCAGATCAACTTTAATCTGAAAGCCAAATAAACGTTCTCGCTGCTCTCGTGCGAGCGTGTGAAGCTTAGGTGTCCTCCTGGTCAGATTAGCATCTGCAACACATTAAGAGACTTTAGAGAGCCATCTGACCAACTGACTGATTGATGGATTGACTGACTGACTGAATGAGTGGCAATCTTAATCTCTGCATTCACTTTCCTTTCTCCACCTCAGCTTCATGCCTCTTCTTATCCATCCCACTCAACACTCTCAGCCACAGGCTGCAGATTAAAGCCGCTCTCATCTGGATCTCATCAGTTTAGGCTGGCCTCTGTGTTTTATAGGTTATTTTTCATTCACAAGGAGAGGGGTGGGGGATGTTAGGGTCTCATTGTGATTTAAAGGTGTTATGCACGTGGAGTAGAGGAGAATAAAAGCCACTTGCTGTCATGAGGGCGTGCTTGAATGAGACTACAGGCTAAGTCCCCTCTGCTAAGGGTACAGTCTTTATAACGGGGCTCGTGCAGGTTTACACTTTTCTCCGGGCATGTGCGTGATGTGCATGTGTGGTATTTGTTGTAAGACAAATTTATGAGCCATTCCCTCTCTGCTTTAATTCTGCAACATGCGTTGGATTGTTGTGGGGATGGTTGGATGGGCGTCACTTCCAAACATCATAAATCAGTTTTGGGAGAAGTACACTATATTGCCAAAAGTATTTGCTCACCTGCCTTGACTCACATATGAGTTTAAGTGACATCCCGTTCCTAATCCATAGGGTTCAATATGACGTCGGTCCACCCTTTGCAGCTAGAACAGCTTCAACTCTTCTGGGAAGGCTGTCCACAAGGTTTAGGAGTGTGTTTATGGGAATTTTTGACCATTCTTCCAGAAGCGCATTTGTGAGGTCGCACACTGATGTTGGACGAGAAGGCCTGGCTCTCAGTCTCCGCTCTAATTCATCCCAAAGGTGTTCTATCGGGTTGAGGTCAGGACTCTGTGCAGGCCAGTCAAGTTCATCCACACCAGACTCTGTCATCCATGTCTTTATGGACCTTGCTTTGTGCACTGGTGCACAGTCATGTTGGAAGAGGAAGGGGCCAGCTCCAAACTGTTCCCACAAAGTTGGGAGCATGGAATTGTCCAAAATGTCTTGGTATGCTGAAGCATTCAGAGTTCCTTTCACTGGAACTAAGGGGCCAAGCCCAGCTCCTGAAAAACAACCCCACACCATAATCCCCCCTCCACCAAACTTTACACTTGGCACAATGCAGTCAGACAAGTACCGTTCTCCTGGCAACCGCCAAACCCAGACCCGTCCATCAGATTGCCAGATGGAGAAGCGCGATTCGTCACTCCAGAGAACGCGTCTCCACTGCTCTAGAGTCCAGTGGCGGCGTGCTTTACACCACCGCATCCGACGCTTTGCATTGCACTTGGTGATGTATGGCTTGGATGCAGCTGCTCGACCATGGAAACCCATTCCATGAAGCTCTCTGCGCACTGTTCTTGAGCTAATCTGAAGGCCACATGAAGTTTGGAGGTCTGTAGTGATTGACTCTGCAGAAAGTTGGCGACCTCTTCGCACTATGCGCGTCAGCATCCGCTGACCCGCTCCGTCAGTTTACGTGGCCTACCACTTCGTGGCTGAGTTGCTGTCGTTCCCAAACACTTCCATTTTCTTATAATACAGCTGACAGTTGACTGTGGAATATTTAGGAGCGAGGAAATTTCACGACTGGATTTGTTGCACAGGTGGCATCCTATCACAGTTCCACGCTGGAATTCACTGAGCTCCTGAGAGCGACCCATTCTTTCACAAATGTTTGTAAAAACAGTCTGCATGCCTAGGTGCTTGAATTTATACACCTGTGGCCATGGAAGTGATTGGAACACCTGATTCCGATAATTTGGATGGGTGAGCAAATACTTTTGGCAATATAGTGTATGTTGCCCGATGACAATTGCACAGTGCTGCTTTTATAAAAAAAAAAGGAAAAAGTAAAAAAATGCTACCGCAGTGTTTAGAGCAAACCAAATTAAAGGTCACTAGAAACATTTGAAGACATAAGAATGAGTTCTTTGGGTGAGAGTTCAGGTTCTGTTCAGGGTTCATCGTGAAAAATAAATTGTATCGGAATAATAAAAGGGGTAAACATAGCAGAGGCCTGCAGACAGCCAGTACGACAATCTGTAGGTATGTTAACAACAGACTATTGTGTGACTATGATCCTAGTGGTTTCACAAAATTGTTTTAGGGCTCATGGTTCACACACATCCAGCATTTTTTTAAAACCTACTTTTAAAACTACAGTTTTAGTTAGTCTGATATTTTCCCATAAGCCTTGAATCTCTTCACAACATTCTGCACTGCAGATGTTGAAAAACCAAAGCTATTTGCAATCCGATGTGTTTCTTTTTTTTTTACATTTCTGGTGAGATGTCAGAGGAGGGACATCATTGCTGCCCACACCCATCTGCTCAACCAATGTTGAAACTAACGGATTTGCTTGTTACTAAAGGCGACGAGAAGTGCACTTTTCAAATGTGTTTTGATGGCCAGTATTCATACCCGGACACTGGGATGTCATTCTTCTGGAGTGATTTAGAAATCCGTTTTCAAATTTGAATAACTACCTTCACCATAAATCTTTGCAAGACTTTCTTATCCATATCTAAATAATGATGCTCGTTTTCATTTGCAGTAGACTTTACTGTCCAGCTGAATTGATCCACTTTATTTTCTTGCTTTATCGTGTTTAGATTATTACAGTGTGATGGGCGTCTTCCTTGGAACACTCAGCTAGTGCATAATACGGGTTTTTATTGATATATTTGGCTGTGTTATTTTAGCAATTTTATGCTGCTTTTAAGTAGGAATGTAAATCAATTTTGTTGTATGTGTGCTTTTTTTGCAATTGTTTTATGAATTTCTGCAGTCTGTGTAATGTTTTAGAGGGTGTGTTAAGTGTTTAGTTTTTAGTTTAGCCATACCAGCATTAGGCTGTAGCTTTGTAATCATCCAGCTAATTACAGTGTTAATCTTTTCTAAAGTATTTTATTTGCAAAATTTTCGACTAAGACAGATTGCTATTTATGTGAAATTGTTGGTAGTGATATTGCAAGTTAAATTCTTGGCCAATAAAGCAATTTCTGATTTCCGATTCTAATTTTCTCTTTTTTTATACAGGAGGAAATGTTGTGAAGGATTCAGGTTTGTGATGGGCCAATGCATACCCGAAAGTAGGTAAACCATACACTTCACCTTAACTGATGTAATTTAGTCTATGAATAGCAACAAACGGCTCATAGCACAATCTGAAGAACACATTTGTTATTATGTGGACTGGCCATAAAGGCCAGATAAGGGTTTTATTACAATCAAGTATTGTTGCCGTGGTGTATCACATTTAGTCAGATTTATGGCAAAATTACATCTCATACTCATAACTTTGTTTTTATGTGTTCATGTGTAGTAAATATGTGCAGCGTAATGTCCACTGCCTAGTTGTGCAGTGGCGTGTGCCTGCACAGATTAACAGTGAGTTGATTTGACCACAGGAGGTCGCTGTTCTTTCATCTTTAAGGGTGAAGCGTGATAGGGCTGGGTACTTAGAATATAGCAATTATCTTGATGAGCCAAAAAAAAAGTACAGACTTTTTTAAACTGTATATATACAGCTCGAAAGTTACAATTAGCTTTTTAGTGTTAGAACCATATCTGAAGGGCTAATTATACAGCAGGAAAATGAATAATTGCATAGCTTTTATAGCCCTGTGCTCATTGCATTAACTTTTATAGGGCACATTATATTAACTCTCTGATAAGCACTCTGTACAATAACAGTATTCCATAACCCGGCTGTTTGTCATTGATATCACAGACACAGACAATGTCATGTGCATGATTTACACTCACCAACAGCCCCGTTTACTTGAGATAAAAATGTGCTCTGTTGTAACTTTAGTTACTACCAATGTTCAATTTAAGAGTTATCCTCACTAAAACAATGCTAGTGTCGATGGTTATACCACTGGTATCACTTCCATGGTTAAGGTCCAACAGAGCTGTGACATTGTGACAGTGAAACCTGTTAGGACTCACTTCCAGTTGTGGAGTTTGATTAGCAGATGATCATGAAGCTGCAGCCTGAATGTGTCGTCTTTCTTTCTGTAGGCGTAGATGTGTGCGCCGCATCACCCTGCGAGCAGCAGTGCACAGACAACTTTGGAAGAGTGGTCTGCACTTGTTATCAAGGCTATCGCTTTGATCGGGAAAGACATCGCAACCACAAATCTCCTTACTGCCTGGGTCAGTTTCACCACCACGCATTGACTTAACTTTGTAAGATGAAAGCCACTTGCTTGAATTAAAGACATGTTGGAATATCGAGTAGATTTAGCTGATTTTAGTGCCACTAAATGCTCTCTTTCTTGATGCCCCTCAACCCGCTCTCCTTTTTGCACCAAAAATCCACAGACATCGATGAGTGCGAGATCTCCGGAAGCAGAGTGTGCGAGCACGAATGTGTCAACACGGTGGGCAGCTTCATGTGTCGCTGCCACAGTGGATTCATACTTGCACCGGACCAGCGCTCCTGCATCCCCATAGACAGCTGTAAGTTTCTGTGTTCCACCACAGTCAAGTACATCAAATTTTCATTGTTTTGAGAATATGGTTTAAAAAGAGTTCTTTCAATCAGTCTGGCCTGTAAACCAATCAGACACTAAACTAAATCCACTCATGGGTTGACTGAGTAACACAATTAAATCCTTTATGATGCAGCATATTTTCATTGGCAGTAACACTGTAGCATGACCACACACTATCCCTCATCACGCCAAAAACTGCATGGAGTGACTTGAGGAGCCGCACAAAGAGGTCAAGCCCGCTCCTGATTTGTTCAGTCATCCCTGGTATTTGTGGAAATCAATCCAGTCCATTACATGCCTCAATCAGACCGCACACACCATTAGATAGGGGGTTTTGATGATGAGGACGATCCATAATCATATGGCTGTTTGGATGAGTGCTATGAGCTATGGAATAATACGGCAATGTGTAACGTAATCAGTATAGAATTATTAAAGCCACATAGTGATATAAACATGTGCTCTGATGCGATAAGTTTATGTGGTATGTTAAAGCACGTTAATGTGTCAGATTGAGTCAGATGGAGTCAACTATGTGTCAAACAACAGGAAAAAAATAGCACATTTATGTCTTGTCGCGCAGTGAGCACGTCGGGGAAGTCGGACACCTTGATGAGTGCAGGGACCTGCTCATTGACCTGTCAAGATTTCATGAACATGAAAAACAGCTTGCTCCAAATAAAACTACGGCTGGGCAACACACAGTCGCCCAACCAGGTAACATCTTTGCTCCAGAGCAACCTGACTTAGCGCAATTTCTTGGTCAGTAGACCATTTTGCATGTATTATGTTAAAGTAAGCAAGTATAATTGCATTTCATAAAGAAATTTTACTGTAGTGGTGGTTGAATAAATTACAAACAGCAGAGACAGCTGCTGCAGAGTGAAACCATACATGTGTTTTTCCTTGTTTGGAGGTACCTGGTCTGGCCAACAGCAGTGATAAATCATCTTTTGGACGAGCAGGAAAAAGCCCCGATAGCCCTTGCCTTTCTGGTTTACCTGGCCCTCCAGGAGCTCCCGGTGTACCAGGTAATATATAAATGAATGTGTTACTTTGTAATTTTCTTTTTCTTTTTTTTGTAACAGCATCCATTTTTCTTCAACAGGTCACCCAGGAGAACCAGGAAACAGGGGACAGCCAGGGGAGAAGGGACCCCCTGGCCCTCATGGTCCACGGGGAGATATGGGTCCCATGGGTCCAGAACCTGACATGAGGCATATAAAGAGGGGCCGCAGGGGGTCAGTGGTAAGAAAAACACTAACAGTAATTTTAGGGATTTTCCACAAGTCGCACGGATTTCTTTAGACTTCCGGAACCTCAAAGGGGAAAGAGGAAACTGCTGGGTGTGGATCACAACTTCAGTCCAGCAAATCAACAAATCATAAAACCTTTGCACATAATGTTTTTATGCACGTTCTCCCAGAATGTCTTAAATTAGTCTAGTCCCTGGTTGATCACTTAGTGCAGTCAAAGTACACATGAATGTGTAAACATAGAGCATTCATCCTGGAAAATGAGGTTTGTGTTCCATACAACAACAAGTTTATGTTAGATGATCACTTTTAGAGCTAATTTACCTGTTTTTTCTCCTTCCATATCTAGTTAGGTTAAATATTGATTAAAAGGGATCAACAAAAGAGTTAGAAAATCGTTTGTGTCACAGGAAATAATTTCTTTGATCAAAATGTCTTCCTAAAAGTTTGAATCTTCATTGACTTGCATTGACCCATGGTCTGGAGTTCAGGATGTAAGAGCTAACAGTAGTACTCTGTCCAGGAGAAGTAAAAGTCTATGGAGCAGACTCTACTTGTGTCGTAAAATGAATTTAAGATTTCAGTCTGGGAAAAAAATAAATAACCAGACATTCCAGTCTGAACTTGGTTTTCTCCGTAAATCACACCAAGAAGCATGAAACTACTTTAAGCTGTGTTTGACAATATAAAGGTCTTATGCAGAAGCTCTCAAGATTCACATTTCAAATATAATATAATACACTGTTGTAGTACAAATGCATGTGATGTAATTCCAGCTTTGAGTCTGCTGAGTGAAAAAACAGCCCAATTGGACCGTCGTTTTGGTTGTAAGGACACATTTGCTTTTCCTGGAGAGGCATTAAAAAGCCCTGACTTGCTCAGA
The DNA here is from genome assembly GCA_013363375.1 of Menidia beryllina. Classification (NCBI taxonomy): domain Eukaryota; kingdom Metazoa; phylum Chordata; class Actinopteri; order Atheriniformes; family Atherinopsidae; genus Menidia; species Menidia beryllina. Next base: position 15,962,585 of record JABUIW010000020.1, on the reverse strand, counting down.
AGCACCCCAAAATACTTGTGCATGAGCACAAAGTTCACTGCATAACATCTGCAATGTCACACCGAAAAATGTGGAAAAGCTCAAACAGCTAATGATCATGTCTCAATCATACCTACAGGGACCACCTGGGGCGCCAGGAAGAGACGGATTAAAGGTTGTTATGGCATATATGTCTTCTCCCAATGTGTTTTAGATAGATAGCCTTTTATTCTGTCTGAATTGTTTTAGCACCATCTGAGCAAAGTGTGCAGCTCAGAATGAATCAAACACACATGATGCACTGTCACCACAACAAACTCTGTAAAGTAAAACTGATCAGTGCCAATCAAAGCGTATTTCCTTATAATAACATGCACAGACTGTGAGTGGTGACAGACAGAAATTGGTAAATTTGGGCTGTTTGTCATTTGCAGGGAGACAGAGGAGCTCCTGGTCCCAGAGGTCCACCTGTAAGTGAATTTAGTAGATCACACACACATTGATTCCTATTTTAAAATTTAAAAGTCCTTAGCTTATTGTACATTTTCTCTCATGCTTGTTTTTTTTAGGACGTAGTTAAATACTTGCTGTGTCCACAGACAGTCAGTGAACCCAAACACATAGGCCACATCCTCAGTGTGTCATTTGTCTCCAGGGACCCCCTGGCTCCTTTGACTTCCTTCTGCTAATGATGGCAGACATCCGGAACGACATCATTGAACTGCAGGAGAAGGTGTTCGGAGAGCGGCGGGGCATTTCCCTGGACAATCCTCCTCAGTCTAGTGGGGAAGTGGATTTTGGTGAGTGGAGCTCTGGACAAGGAGAGCTCCCACTCAACACCTGACCTTTGACGAGCAGCTCAGAGAACCAGTCAGTCACCAGGCTGAACATATGCCAAAGCTGACTCTTTATTTTGCTGGCAAACACGTGCAGGAGACCAAAGGGTCAGCATGTTCATAGTCCCTCACACCACAGCTGGGATGCACAGGCCAACAAGCCCCTCTGGATCTCTTTACAGCGCTGCAGACAGAGCAACTGAGAGAAATGAGAAATTCAGAACGTGTCCTTACTGCTGCGAGCATTGTGTAGCTGCCTTTCATGTGCTGTGGATGTGAGTGAGGGATGTGCGTGCGGGACATAGAGTCAGAAAGATGCAGCATGAGCCTTTGTGTCTGAGCCTCTGAGCTGTGCCTCTGAGCTGAACCACTTCAAACGGTGAACTGTATCGTCTCCATCTCTTCCTGTTCCTGAGTCCATCCATGGCAGCTCTGCTGTGCCAGTCATGTTTTGCCTGCAGGGCGCAGGTTAAAAAAAGATCCAGGACCTGCTCCGTTTGTCTCAACTGCACCTGTCAGCGTCCAGCAGTGTCCGACATTGTCCAGCGCTAAAGCCTGAGCCATCAAGGTGGTTTTGCCGACATTCTAGAAATCTAACGATGCAACTTCAGTTTGAATAGAAACAAGAACTTAAAACTTTTAGAATCTGCTGCCATCTGCTACTTAGAAAGGATGTAATATTGTGGTATTTAATACATAAAGTCTTTTATAACCCATATTTTTTACTCAAAATTGATTGCAAGAATAATCTCAACATGACATGATTGATGAAGATCACTCTGGCACACTTTCTCTGACTTTTATGTGATCCAAACTTTGTAAAGATCAGAGGATAGCTGCTGGAAAGCTTTGTGGGATTTTTTTTTCTTTTCTTTTTTTTTTTTTTTTTTTACATTTATCTTGCGAAGATGCAGCTGCTAAGATAGACAAGCTCCTCAATAAAAAAGTTTTATTATTAGATTGGACTTTTCCCCCCTCTTTTTGCAGGTTTATTAAACAGGTTGAAATGCGAATAGGTATGAAATTGGGAAAGGTGGATAAAATGATCACGCACGGAACCTTATTCTTATTTAATGTTTGGTTGCTCATATTCTCAATTCAGTACACTAAATGGCTTTGGATGTGTTGAGTGCAATAGCTCCAATTAGGATCAGCACTATTACAGTTCACATGTATCCTAACCCATCTTTTGATTGGAAGATGGATACAAGAAGCTTGAAAAACTTAACATCATAAAAAAAATCATCAGCCGTTGTCTGTCCACAGATCACCAGGATATGAAATTTCCTGTTTTTTCCTTTTTCCACTACCACACCTGTAACACTTTCAGGCAGCAGTTTACATTAAGGAGGGTTCCGCATTTTATCTTCTGCTAATAATAGACTGGTTTGACAGTTTGACCGCCATATACTAAACCCACCTGACCTCTTTAGTCAACTCCTTGAAATGAATACTGCATCCATAATATTCCATGATATTGTTGGGATTGCAAGGCCTTTGTTGGTAGATGAGTGGAGATACATATATAAAAAAAAACATGAGTCTCTTTCTCCCCAAATCAATGGAACCAGTAGGCTATCTGTTGAGATGTAAGGAGCAAAAAGATCTTCACAGACTACTGATCTTATGTTTGATCCCAAGGTGGGAGAGTTATGTGAGTTAGTAATACTCTTTTATCCGTCAATACTATACTCCAGCATCTCACTGAGAAGGGATTAAACAGATTTAGAGCCCTTTTTCCACACCGCTGAACTATTTCAGTTTCTAACAGTCACTGGTAGAGGGGGCTAATGTGCAGATAATCCTTTAGAAAAGATAAACTTTTATTAATGTCCATTTGTAAATACTTTTATTTGCAAGATTTTCCCTCGGCTTATCAAAAAAAAGTTCTATCTTTACATGCCAAGAATCTAAAAAATACTGTATACTAGTGTTTATGTGTCAGTGCTTTTTTTCATCATCTCCCAAAGTGACTGCTATACCATAGCGTTACTGGGTGTCCTTATGAGAGGTGTGCCCGCCAGAGGTCAGAGGTCAGATGCTTGAGTATAAACAGCTGGGGGGGTAATTGTTGGCCCCAAGCTGTCAGTATGAGGGCCTGTTTGGGCTTGAACCAACCACCAAAAAGATGCTGAAACCACAGTGTGTTTGGGAGAGTAAAAAACACTTGGCGTTTGATCAGGTTCACTCTGTCTGCCCTTTTATGGGTTGGGCTGTGTTTTAAAAGCTTTGATCCTGATGAAAAATTCTGCTGCATTCCAGTGAGTTGCAATTTGTGTCAAAAACACATTTTGCTGCTATCAGCATGAATATGTGACTGTTTAATACGCTTGCGTGGATCAGCTTAATCTAAGTACAGTATGTGTCCTAGCACCTTAAAGTGTGTGTGAATTAGTGTGTGTGTGTGTGTGTGTGTGTCTATGTGCATGTGTGGGTGTGTGTATTTCTTGACAGGCTTCTCACCTAACAACTCCACCCACTGCCGTGCGGTCAGTGCTCACAGTACAATCGTTGCCAGGACAACTGGAATCAGGAAAAACAACATGAAACAATTTAAGAACCATGTCAGTAAGAGAAAGGCAAGAGATTATCTCCTTTCCTTCACCACTTGTCATGCAATAGGCAATGTCACCAGAGTGCACCTAATACACTCTGGTGACATCGCCAGTTAAAAAAGCATTAATAACAATCAGCCTTTTTTTTTTACCATTTAAGACCTGAACCAAGAAAAAAAATGCAGAGAAATTTTATTTTTTGTTCTTTGAAGTCTTTATTTGGCTTTAAAAAAAGAAATACATTTAGCATATTCAGCATTTATTACTGTGCGTTGAGTCATAAGGTCTCAGATGCAAAACATTTCATAAACCCTATGTATCACATGTTAAATTTGACGATATTTGATGACGGGACATAAATGATTTTGGTATGAACAATCAGATTTTTTCCTGTGTCTTCAGTCTTGGACCCTTGGATGCCACACAGTAATGCCATCCAATGCAGACTGTTATGTAACTATTTGCTGACATTTTTAGATGAAAATAAAGATACAACAGATAAAGCTCTGCCAGATGTTTCCTAGAATGAGAAGAATTTCCGTGCTGGCACACCATGTCAATCCATAAATACATCCTATGCACGACAGGATTGTCCATTCAAACCGTCTTCTCTGACTGCTAGTGCGTGTCTGTGTTTACATGTGCGTGAGAACTGTGTGTTTATGTGTATGTCTGTTCATGGGTGTGATCCAAGATGAGCCTCCCTTTACTCTGAGTGTTTTAAACTGTGCTTCAGCCCATATTCATGGAGTTTTCATTCACCTAATATGTTCGCTCTGAGCCAAGTTGTGAAATTTTGGGCATAAATGAAAGCCAACACAGTTTTAAAACAGTTTTTACAAGTTTTGGGGATGTAGTTCTTATGAAATATTACAAAAAGATAAACTAAATAAGTCACCGTGAGGTTTTTGAGAGTGGTCCATCATGGTTGAGGAGGTAATACATGTGTCAACAGTCATGAAGAAAGTAAACATGTCGGTGAAAATGCAGGGCAGCCTGGTGGTTTCATTATGATCTGGAACAGTTCCACACAGAAATTCCTTGGTCATTTTCACCTAATATTTTTCAATTCATGTGATTCATATGATTTTTTTTCAGAGCTGTATCTCTCTAATTCTCAAAAAAACATTTAATCAGTGACACCATCGGTGCTGCCGGTTCCGTAGTCTTTCCCTTACCATCCTTCTCGATGGTACAGGCCCCTTAAATTTGACCTTTGTTGTGTCAGAGTTGAACTGGAATTGAAAACTGTCAGTCCTGACGTCAACATGACAATGACATTCCCCTATCTCACATTTGCTATTGACTCAGTGGTTTCTCTCTGAACATCTTTCTCAGAATCGGAATGGACTTGTTCCTTATCTACATTTTCATCATAACATCATAGATTTTTCTTGTATCATTTTTGTGCAGACTTCCAGAAAATCCCTGGCACTTCTCAATTATATTTTGGTCTTTTTTTTTTGCCATTTCGTAAAAGGACTATAAAAGTATATTGTGATCGATATGCAGTTTTACTTGTTCTCCCCTGAGTCAAGTTGTGAATGTGCAGCAAAACTGGTTTATTTCAAATCAGCATTTTGAGAAGCTTTTTATTGTAAAAATGTAAGAAACTACTCAACGTTTATCATTCATGTAAAAAAAAAATATATACTTTTTTTCCAGAATTCTTAAGACTCTTGGGCATCCAGAGCAGAGAAGGTGAGAGGTGGTGTTACCCTACACATCCGTTTTGAATCTGAGTCCACCTAGAATTGCCAAGAGACAGCTCCATTTTGACCCCTTTATTCATGGTTTATCATAGTTAGGCACAAAAAACATATCTATTGTTTAAAAAAGAGTAGGCTGCCGGTTGCTTCTCTGAATTATTTCCTGGAAAAAAATACAAGTTGCCACTTCCTTTGTCTGGGCACAAAACACGAAACCTTTAGAGAGTTTTGTTCTGAGAGCGGTCAGGGTAATTCCATCCAAAACGGCTCTTTTATTCCATCATGTGTTTCATTGTTTGTCAGTGGTGGGCACCAGTAAGATTTGCTGCTTCAACCCAAATCTGATATGCTTCACATATCATTCTGCTGCTTCTGACTTCAGTTACTCCATCAGTCAGCGTAAAATGATCAAGAACCACTGGAAGACAAACATGTCCATTTTATCACACAGGCTCCATATGTTAAAGCTCCAGCTTGGCAGTTCAACATGGAAGACGTTTTCCTAAATTTCCGCCATCATTCATTGGTGTTTCAGTTTTTCATTTTGCTAGTTTGTCTATTCTGTGTTGTCAGTTATATACCTTTTTAATACTTTCATTTAAAATTTCCTGCAATCACCATGCTGATCTTGTTGTTGATATTATTCAGATCTTGAAAATGGGCTGACTGAGCCTCAAAACTACTCATTTCAACCTTTCTTTTCTTATGCAGCCAATCGGAAACATCCACAGCTATTGAGGAAACATAGTTTCCAGGAAAGTCTTCTCATTTTTCAGTAAGATAATACAAAATCCCATTCTGCATGCAACACAAAGGCATGGCTGCAGAGGAAGAGCGTACCAGCACTTCTAATTAAGGTGTACAATACTAGCAAACAGAATTAAGTATAATATTCAAGACATGACATTTTCGGTTTATAGTGTTCAAAGAAAGAGGCTATTATTTTAAGTATCTATGCATGGATTTACTGATTTATTTATTTATTCCCATGCCAACCTTTTTGGTTTTAAGAGGGTTGATTATATAAACAAAAACATGAAGTCATTGCTCAATCACAGTGCAAGTTGGAACAAAGTCATGCGTAGTCTATGAATCAAACGAACGATCAGAACTGAATTAGGTAGTTGAGGGTGTCACAGAACGTTTATATAACAAGATTTCAAATGTCCGCAGACGGGTGAGGAAAACCCCCAAACCCCGGCTGGGAGCAGGGTTCTGCAGCGATTGCATGTCTTGAGTAAATCAAAGGTGTCCATCATCACTGCAGTATTCACCTGTGTGTGACAAGAAGAGGGAGCAGGCACGCATAGGCCACACAGCCACACACGCATGCACAGTTTCCCTCATGAAACTCAGGCATGCCACAGAACACCTGACAGGTGCAGGCGTGGCGTGCAGCAAGACACGCTATCTTGACACGCTAACTCATTCTTAAATCTGTGCTACGTGCCTGCGGTCAAGTGCTAAGCACCCTAGTTTACTCTCTGAAGCCAGTTCCTCCTCAAGTCCTTGTCTGTGGACACACCCTCTTCCGAATGTAGGACAACTTCTGTCACTCTGCTCATTATGGGGCTGCTAAGAGGCCTGAGAATTTGAAGTTATCTGATGAGTAATGTACCTATTACAAGTTTCAAAAGCTTGCTACCAATCCCATGATCAGTATGTATTATCTGGAGTCCTTCAGGTGTATGTTCTTGAAGCAAGTGCATGAAAGTCTTACAGAAACACTGATCCTTTATGTAAAGACCTGACATGACAATGGTGCTATTCCATTTAAAGATAGGAGCTACGACCTTCAAATGTTTGGGTGTATATCTCTTTTTACTATTTTTTTTCGAAGCTTACCTCCAAGTCACGCAAAGGGATTTAAATCAAATTATGTGATTAGAATTCAATATTACAGATCCACGTGGACCTCTAAGCACCAGATCTTCACATCTTCTCACGGTTGTTGGATTGTGATTTATTTACTGTGTAAATGACACTTTATTTGATCAGTCTACACACTGACTATTGGTACATTTAAAACAACAAAAATATCACATCTTTCAGGAATCCTCATGAAAGAGTTGCCAAAAGTTTGTGCATGGCTTTACAAGAAAGTTGCAGGTAACTGGCATCGTTGTAGGGGTATTGGATAGAAAAATCTGAACGGGCGAATTAATGGCAACAGGTTGTGTAAACTCCCTAGCCCTTAGGCATTTGGTCTTAATACACCTCTGCTTCCTCTGTCACTTACAAGTTGTTCGAAGGCACACAGTACAGCCAGGAGTGTGAAAAACCGGATGAGCAGGTCCACGGCTCTCTAAGGTGCTGCCTTAGGCTTCTGAGTTGCCTTGCGTGAGGACAACAGATTCATCGTCTTGCTTGACCTCCTGATCTGGCCTGTGGCTGCAGCATCTTTACAACCTGCTTTTAAGTTCAGAAAAGCAGAAATATGTTAAATCACAGGAGTAAATATGCGTAGCGCTGAGATGTATCTTTGATGCGTGTTTGCACCCTGTAATTAGATTAATTAGCTTAATCTAAAACCTGTTCAAAGTGTAGCCACTGTTTGCACTCCCTTACATAAGTTATAGGCCATCCGGTCTTACAAGAAAATATGTTACTAGAGTCACCATCCATGGTTTAAAATTGTGTGAAAAATTGGGGCTAGTTGCACGATCTTCTGGCTTTATTTCAGTTTTTTGAACATCAACATTTCATTAACCATGACAGCCCTGATTACTGAAATCTATAAATAATAAGCATATATGTAAATGTATATCCAACCATCAACTATCATCCGAGTTGAAACCATGTGCTGGTAAGAATTTGCTTGCGAAGCAGAAATTGAAAGCACTGCTAATATACAAATACAGGGGTGTCCAACTCCAGTCCTCGAGGGCCGATGTCCTGCAGGTTTCCCTTAGAAGTTTCCCAGGTTTAACACACCTGATTCTCATGAAAAGGATCAGTTCAAAAGCCTCACACACACACGCCTGATAATGGCGAGCTGATGTGAATCAGGTGTGTTGAAGTTGGGCTACTTCTACAACCTGCAGGACCCCTGTGCTGAACAGACTATGGGCAGTGCTCGGTCCAGTGGCTTATAGCGGGGCTGCCCAAAGTTGGAGCTTTTACGCCGATTAATTTCATCAGGAAGAAGACAAAAGAATTTCTCTCAACTTAAACCCCCTTCACTTGTCATGTCAAATTTGACTCTGTACATATGTATAACTGACGTGGAAAAGCATCCCATGAAGTTACTCATTGTGAATGTTTGAAGGCTTTGATGACTTTGCTGTTGATGACGAGGGTGTAGGTGGAGGCTGACCCCTGAAACATTATTAGGCAAGTGTTCCTTCTTTTTTTTTTGTTAGGACAAAGATGTTTCAGAATCTACAATGACAACGTTTACTCATGCTAGAAACTCATAGTAAAATTATGAACATTTGAGTATCAGTTGATCGTGATGATACACTGATATGTAAACTTCAGTTGGCAAGATTTAAAAAATGAACTGGCAACTAATCACTATCTTGATATTCTTAGTGATGAGAAAACAATTATGTCTTTTTTGCCATAGAGCTTTAGCATCTCTCATTGTGTTGCAGATGTATAAGGCTGACATCATTTTTACCATCTGTGTCTGTTCTGCATGTGCATGTTGTTAGTCTACAGCTCATTCTACATGTACGGTGAACAGTCATTTACTTCATCCACCGGCTGTTTTTTTATTTCTTTCTTTAACTAGAAATTAACTGGAGATCAGCTGGAGACCATGGTGTGTGCTCAGTTTGCACGTTCCACACAAGCAGGTACAAATATGTAGTTCTGCGGGCAGTCGGATACGATATGATCCTGCAGACAAAGTGTCACATAGGCCTTACACGTAAGCGAGAGCAGATACTACTTGTTGTTGAAGTCTAATAACGCTATTTTTGTATAAGCCCTTTATACTGATCTTTGCAGAAGACAGGACTCAAAGGTTTTTTACTAGACCTGGCAAGAGATTTGCTGTTTCGAACAGCAGTCGCCAAATGGGTCTGAATAGTAGCTGACAGCAGACAAAATCACCAAGCAGGAAGCACAGGGACTGTTGGACTCATTTGATACAGTGACATGATGTCATCAGTAATGTTCTTGTCTTTCAGTTTTTGAGAAAATGAATTCCTGGCACGAGCGTGTGATAAGTCTGAATTCCATGGGGCAGCGTGCATCACGACCTTGGATGCCTGACGCCTTGAATTAAAGTGTCAATCTGCCAGAAGATCAAATATGTGACAAAACCAGTGACGTGAAAGTGACCAAAGTCTATTCTGCTGCATGGAAATCTTAAGGAAACCCCCATTTCTGTCTTTTGGAATGTGCGCAAAAACAAGACACCAGACAGAATGAAAAGAAGAGAAAATGAAGATGATTTGCAAGACATCCAAGCTCACTCTTACTCTGTTCCACATTGCTCCCAATGTTTCATACTAATCCTGGGAAATAGATTCTGTTCTCATCTGTTTCAATCTCCCCCAAAATAACTCTTTCAGTCACTTTGTCAGTAGCACAGTAGCATTTCACACCAGCTCATTCCATCCTTTGAGAAAGTATTAATATTGCTTCAGTGGTGTGTGAAGCAAAATGGTGTGTTCCACTGTCTCTGCCAACCTGAGAACATTTCCTGTGAACCATGCTGCCGCAGCATTACAACAGTAGTTCATCTCCTGCATATGCTTCACAAAAACCTTTTGTACAGAGCTGGGAACTTGATATTTTTAGAACAGACCACAGCTGGATGACTGCGATAGCGCGCTGATAACCGCAGTGGCATGCCTTCAATCTCACCGCAAATCACTTGGACTGATGCTGATGCGTGCACAGCTGCTTATCTTGCTGGCACTGTTGCCCACACACACACATATAAGCATAGCACAATAGCACATGGTGGGCTTGTCTATAGCAGGAGCCCATTGGGTTTTCTGGTGTGATAGGGATTTTTGTTTTGGTGGAATTTCCAACTGGCCTGTTAAGAAAAACAGGCAGATAATTCAATTAGTAGGCAGTGTGCAGACAAGTAGCATTTTGAAATCCAACCAACTATAACAAAAGTCTTGTTCTGACAGCAACTTGCCAAAGACTATCATTTTTTCTATCTTTCTTTTCTTGTTTTTGGCACAGGCTCACCGCTGCTCCTCTCATAGCACGCAACAGAGTGTCTGCAGGCCTGCTGAAGCGCTGTACGATTTACACTACAGAAACCTGATATGATCTGTTTAATCAAGGTTCTTCTTTATTAAATGTATTTCTAATAGATGTCCTATGATAACACAAGAACGATATAGAGGCAATCAAATGAAAAGCAACAAAGAACAGCTTACGCAAACAGATCTACCTCAGAGGTTTGAGTGGGGATTGAGAATGATCCGAACTCAGAATATGTCTGGGAACACCTACAGCCAACACGGTCTGCCAAGTTTCCTCATGGAATCCAGTTTCGTGTCTGGCACTATTAAAAAAATCAACACTCCTAATTTATCTGTTAGAAAAGTAAGCATTTCGGATTTAATGTTTGTTTTTATAACTTTACAGTCAGTGGGTTAAAACCCAATGTGCACAAACAGAGAAGATTATGTATTTTAACGACGGAAGAGGGAAGGAAACCTGACCTCTAAACACGCAACCTATGCCCCTGTCCAACCTTGACATTGCCCTTTTTTCACTTTTTACATCCGGTCTCTCTTTGCTTCCACTTTCCATGTCCTTTTAGGGTGAGGGTGATGGGTGAGGCTATGACCAGACAAGGACTGGAACCCTTATTTCTTAAATTTATGTCAAGTGTATAAAAGTCAGGTTATGTGTTGACCATCTGAAACCTACAGATGTTTAATATGCATTTTTAAGTTTTGGAAAACTTAAGGCTTAAGTTAACTTAAAGGCTTTGGAAAGAAAACACTGCAAAAGTTACAGTTTATGAATCAGAGATTGTTTATTGTATGAAAGAACTTCTATAAACCAAGACAAAATATTGACTTAAGAAAGAAAACGGGGAAAGCGAAGCACCCAATGAATGATAATGTCTTTGATTATTGAGCTGACGTGCAAATGAGCCGTCAAAAAAAAAAAAAAACCTGCGCAGAGCAGAAAGTTCCCGCTGTGGGGAATTCCTCGGGAGAAAGAAAAAGCTTTAAAAAGGCATTTGCTGATACATGTCAACACAAATGAAGACTTTCAAATTTGTATATTTGTTTAAACAGAGCATGTTCATCATGCAACATGATGTTTCAAAAGTCCATTTTAAAGCCAGAATTTAAAGTTGCGTGTCTGGTGACAAATGGGTCAGAGACTGTGGCTTTAACCATTTATCCGGAACCCGTGTTCATGTCTTTAATTAGAGGCAACAAACCCTGTCGTCTTCCACTTTACTGTTGAGAAGATGGCCTTTCAATGGATACCATGCTACACAGAAACCTCAGTCTCACTGTGTATGTATTAGATTCTGCCACCACCACGTTAACCACAAGTTTTAGGTTGCGCAATTCAAAGTTAGAATTATTACGATCTTCTCTTACAACTGTGAATGCTCACAGTTTTCTTTAAGCTTTTGGAAGCATAACATGCAAACTGTGTTAGCTGCCATCCTCAAAGTTTGTGCCAATGTATCGTCATTAACAGGTGCAGATTGAAGGTGGAACAGAACTTGTCAGGGTGGGGATTAGGGGGAAAACCTTTCATCTCGTGAAGATATATGACAGGTGGTTAAAGGAGGGTTTTGATTTACTGCTCATCATGGAAGTCGGGCAACATCAACAGGCTGTGGTGGCGTTTCATCACTCCCCTTTGATGGATTCATCCTGAGGGCACAGTGGCACTTCCTCAGCAGGAAGAGTCATAAAACCTTCACTCAATCAACTGCAATAAAAAAAATTAAAGGAAACCATGCTGCCACAATATTACACTGTAATGGTTTTGCTCCTCCCTTCTGTGTGGAGTTTGTATGTTCTTTACACGGCTTCCTCCTGCCGTCCAAATAAAAATCACGATCGGTGAAGTTCCCATTCGAAATTGACCCTATGAGGGAGTGTGCATGGTTTTGGATGAAGTGGGAAATAAAAAGAGGATGAATAGTTTAGCCTGAGCAATACCAAAGAGGACTGACTGATCCTCAAGTGATTCATTCTGTCATTTTTTCTCTGGCTCATATAGTGCATGTCTATCCCGAGCGCTGCCTGCTGGGCCAGGACAGTTTGTTAATAAAAATAAAGCGTGTAATTAAATCTATTACCGCTCTCACCAACCCTGATGCTTTGAGCTCAACCCTCACTTTCTGAAATACAGGTTGCATCTGTTATTGTGTGTGCATTTTTTTCTGCTGTGTAACTGTGAATGATTCACAGTCATTAACTGTCTGACTCATGCAGCGTTTTAACTAAAGGCAGATACCTGAGTTTGCCCTGGTGTGTTTTTTTGAATGAAGCTGTGAGCTATTAGAGCCCTCTGCCCGGACCTTGTGTTTTTAGAAGGACTACTTTTGAAATGCTCCCAAGGAGCTGAATATCTGTCATGGTAGAGTGCTGTGTTTGGTTTATGTTGACAAGACAAAGTCCATGATATATTTAGAATTGTTGTAAGACTAACCACCCTTTAGTTCCAACACTCATTTTAAACACACACAGGTACTCCTTAAGTTAACTTGGTTAACTTGGTACAGCTCAAGGGTGGGTGGGTTATAGTAGTATGGTCTTCAAAGGCTTTTGACAGTAGGCTTGTGAAAAACTCAGATTTGATTTTTAATTGATTTAATTTTTTTTTTATTATTCATTCAACTTAAGTAGATAGGCATCTGAAAAAAGTTGAAACAGCTCTAAATGGAAAATATAAAGCACAAAACATGTATCCCACTAATATCTGTGATACATGTTATATTATGGAAAGGCACTCTATGGAAATCATTACTGCCATACAGGAGTATTTACTGATGAAATCTTACCGGGAGGTTTAGCTGCAGAAACCAGACAGCAAATGAGCATGAAGATAGCAAAGACTGAAAAACTCAAGTTTCTGGTCAAAATACTTCTCAGCAGAATTACGTCCCATTAAAAAAATGAGGGGGGAAAGTCAGTCGCTCAACAAGATTCAAATAAAGAAATAAAATCTCATGACAGTTGCAGAGAGTGTCATGACACGGCCATTCCTCATACTTCCAAAGTCTTGTCAACCATGTTTAAAGTTACTTGATTCGCAAGAAAAAAAAATTCTCCTCAAAACCAACAAAAGATAACAGGTTTGGAATCAAAATTTAACCTACAAGAAAAAGAGGCAAGAAAATATGGTGAGATATAACCAGGACATTTCTCCCAATGTTGTTGCTAAACTTGACATGATATAGAGTAAACTTGCATAATAATGCTTTTGATTGCCATAGAAACAGCTGACTTTGCAAGTTGTATGATGTGACAGACTCTGAAAAGCATTTTAACTGATCAAAGCTCTAGTTTGGTGGTTGAAATGTAGAAATGGAGGGAACCTATGGATGCCATTCCTTGATGCTGACAGTCGGTTCTTTGGCATGAAGCCAAACTAAAAAATACAGAAGTACAATAACAAGCTGAGTACTTTTAAACTCCTTCCTTTGCTGCAGCCATAAAGGCCTTTGGTTAGTTTTCTGAATGGTTGACCATTGTAGTTGCTTGAATATATGGATTGACGGATGGCTGATTGTTTTGTGTTGTTTTGTTTTCTTCTTCTATTTTCCTTTTTTTGGGGGGGGGTAGAAAACAGCTTGGCTAGCTTTGGGATGGATGTTTGTTTTGTGTTTCTTTGTTTGCATGCCTCGATGCTTGATTGGATGAGCGGTGTATTTTTTTCTTGGTTTGCTTGGTTGAATGGCTGGATTGAAGTTGGTTTGGTTCAAATGAATAGTTGTGTTAAACACGGTCCCTTTGTGAAAACTATACATGCAAAGCTGTCTGTCATCATAATGTGTCATTTGCCAAAGTTAGATGAGACCCAAAGCCTTAAATATTTATAAGAACCCTTCCACATTCGACAAAAGAGGTTTGCTGTCTGCACTGTGTACACAATGACATTACAGAGCATGCGTCCCCCTGTGGTCAGTTAGCCTCTTCAATTTGGGTACTGAGAAGGATCGAGTCTGGGCCCTTCTCTTCAAAGTTACCAGAAATTTATTCCAAACTGCCATCATTCTCAAAAAATTTTTCCTTTCTCAGTCACTGGGCGTGTCTTTTAGATCATTCATTTGACTGCCGTGGTGCCTGCTGACACGGATTTTTATGAGTAAAGAAAAGTGGAACTAGATTTTTAGTTTGAATCAAACTCAGTCAATAATCTTCTTACTGGATTTGTATTTGTCAAGTAAATACAAAACAAAAGGTAAACAGGGTAAATCCCCACGTTGCATAATTCAACGTCTAAGTAAATCTGCTTTATGACAAACCAAAAGCTTTAATACAGATTGGTATAATACATTTTTTGTAGAGTCTTATGCACCTGTCTTATTAAAAGAATCTAGTATGAGAAAGCTAGCAGTCAGTCTGGACCACAATTGTTCGAAAGCAAACTCATGAGTCATGCCTTGGCAGCAGGAATGCAAACTGGCATTCCTATATGTTCATGCACTTCTATCTGAGAAAAAAACACTGAGGTGCACACTTTAACATGGACATGATTGGCACCACACCCATGCACATCCAACTCTTCTCTTTCCTCACTTCTTTAATGCACTTTTCGAACACACTGCATGGGTTTCTCTGCATAGCTCACCTGGTGTCGATTATAGAGGGAGAGATAAAAGTGACACACAGTTGTGTCTATAACAGGCTTTATTGCATTATAACCTTACCTAATAAAACTACTGGCTTCTGTACATAATACTTGTGTCAGCCACTCACATTTACCCAAAAACATGTTCTCACAATGGTGAAATAGCCATTAAGTGTAAGACATAAAGCACCCTAGGAAATTGGTCGCCTGCAAAAAAATCTACTCATGTTACTTAATATCTACTCACATTTTGCAAGTGACTTATTGCGAGGCATTGCTGGCAATAATTGACCTTTTACACAATTAGTTACATCATTGTGTCAGGACAAAGGAAGAAGAGTCATATCTAGGAGTTGAAATATGATCATTTTGCAAGGCAAACTTTTTTTCCTCTAATCACACGCGACATCGCCATGATCACTGATGTCACCGCACTGATAAAGGTCTCGCTACATTTACTCTTCATTCAGCAAAGGAATGTCAAAGAACGTCTGGCAAGTCTCTGACGAATTAATGAAGAACTATGCAATATGGATCAAGAATACATAAAATTACTAATAGACATAATAGACAGACATAATATTACTATTTGGCACCTAAGCAGATGGCCACAGGAAAAGAGCAGACAGAAGTTTAATATCTCACACTGCCCTATTTGTCCCGACTCAAACATGGCTCTATGCTTTAACACAGCAGCGGAGTTATCCATGAGTATTCAGAAAAAAGGCTAGTAAACATCAACCCCCCCCCCTAGTTCGGAGCTTAAATACAATATGAAATAATATATGTGATGTGCTCCTCTGTTGTTTGCTTTTGTACTTTGGAATTACAACATTCACCGCCTATCATAAATTACATTTGGAAGCTAAGTACTGGCATGACATCAGTTCCAAAATAATTTCCCACCTGACAGTAAGGATAATGGGGCTGTTGGCAGATCTGTTTGTAACCTCAATGGATGTGGTCCTGGAGGGCAGATAGGATGAGCACTGGGTCTTGTTGTCACATGTGACAGAAGAGCAACAGCATTTCCTCATAAGTAAGACCTCTCATTCAAAACCTGATTATTAAACAGTTTATGGAGCACGGTTGCTCAACGGCAGAGAGTCGAGGCGCTCGCGTCCCAGAGATGGGTGGATGACGAGCTGAGCTGCCCGAAGGGATCAAAATTTATCTAAGCCAGGTTACACCCACTGGCAACAAACAGCGACACTCTTCAATCTGTTATTCTCACACATTCTTGCGTCTGCTGTTTACACGCATGAATCCAGCTCCACGCAGACCGAAATCACGCACGCATACTCCGAGGCTTTGTTATGTATGCACGAGCCAGGTGTGGCGGTTTCCGCGGCAGTTTCTGTGCCGTGTCTCTTTTATGTTCCCATACCGCGATCGCCATCTTTACCCTCCCGCTGGGTGAGACCTGTGAGCCAACCAGTTGTTGGATTGTTGCCCTCGTTTCTTGCACATGCAGCGCCGGTGCTCAGCGACTGGTGCTTTCTGCACACCTTCTAGCAAAGCGTGGCCAGAATTACGTCTTTGACGCACTTTTCCCGCATGTTCTATCTTTAGGTCAATATCCTCCGGACGCCTTCATCTAAAAAATGCATGTGGGCCTTGACACCTTCAGTCAAAAGCACCAACGAGCACACACACAGACACACGTAGGTGCGATCACACGCGAGGTTATGTCAGGCCTCGTGTGTCTCCGTTTTATCTCCCTCCCTGTCACTCACTGCGTTGCGAGAAAAACGAGCGTGTTGAGACACAGAGGGATCCGGTGCTGGAGCAGCTCACTGGAATCCCATCGGTGGGAAAAAAAAGACGGGCCGGTGGCAGCGTCATTTACAACGCTGTCCGGCGGCTTGGTCAGCATTTAGCAGGTGCAGTGTGGTCAACCCACCGCACTCATGAATCCAGTGTGTCTGAGCACTTGGCATGCACAAATGATTAACCAGTGGCAATGAGAACTGATTAAGGAGATAAAGCTTGGCACACAGCGGCCTGTACTACACGTGTACCTGTATAACCAGACCAAGGGAATCATTCATCTCAGTGAATCATTATTTTCTATCCTCTCTCCTTTGCTTTGATTGCCTCTTGCATTAATCAGTAATGATATCCATTGTTCAGTCCATCAGCGGGGCTTTAATAATGTTAGGAGAGGGCCGGCTCTGTGCTGGACCCTGTGGAACCGATTGAGGATAGAGGAGAGTTGCACGGTTGCTGAACATAACAGACAATATCAACCACCCCCTGCATAGTATTGTGTTGAACCCATAAAGTGGTTTCTGCTTTGGCTTCTTTAGCTCCACAGCAACACAAAAAGCACAGGAGGTCATTCCTGCCAGCAACAAAAATCGCACACGGGGAGTTTTTGATGATTGATGGAATGAGCCCATGACATTAGAATTTCCCTTTGTAATTACAGTTGTTTTTGTATTTTTGCTGTCAGTAAATTTCACATTGAACAATCAATATGAAAATGACATCCAATAGGACACAATTGTCGAGTAAAAAGAACTTCCCGAGAAGAGCTCATTTCTAACTGTTGCAGTGGAAAAGTTTATTGGTGAAATTCACACATGATGAATGAAGCAACTGTGTGCTTGAAGGTGACAGCTGTGCTGTAAAAGGAATGTATCACAGCCCCAGACCAGCATCTTTATGAGGACATTGCAGCTTCCGAAAAAAATAAACATTTCAACACTTCCAAACACTTGGAAAAAAAACTAATTAGACTGTCTTTTAACGATCGTCTTTCCTACTTATGGCTAAAAAGGAGCTGAGATGACCAACTGATTCTGATACACACTGTCAATTTCCAACAGATAACACAACACAGGCAGGCATACAGCATTTGTGGTGTTGTGTTTTGCCTTTCTTGGTACAGATTATACAGAGGGCTTCAGTTAATGTCTGGAACTTCATTGTGTTTAGTTTGATTTACAGTCTACAAAGAGCGGTGGAGGACATGATAGTGACTGTATTTTGACAAACATTAATTCAAAAGCTTAGCAAAGCAAACATGGCAGGAGAGCTAATCAGTTGTTACTTAACTCTAAATGACAATGAAGCTGCTTCTGCATCTATCCTTCATTCTGTTTTTTTTTTTCTAACTGGATTCGGATGTTTGCTTCACTTCTTCCTCATACACGTTATCTTTTTTCACTTCCTTCACTCCCATTGACTTTTCTTTACGATCTGCAAAGACGACAATTTGATGACAATGGGTTTTGTGTTTTTTTTTTACTTGACTTGTTATTGAGGCAACGCCACCAGGTGATCTTCTTCCAGTTTTCTGGGTTTGCGCCAAGTTGAAAAAAAATCTAGCAGTGACTTATATATGCACAGAGGCAAGTTGTGCCTCTCTCTTTATCTTCCATATGCCTTCTGGCTCCTGGCTCCGAGGGGGTGGGAGGGGGGGGGGGGGCACAGTGTGTTGTATGCTAGTCTCAAAATTGGCTGAAATATCCAAGATAAGCGCAAACTTTTTTCTATCTTTTTATCTTTCTGTTTTTGATCTAACAAAACTTCGCGTGATGTCTAAAAAGACGGCCGATGATTGTTTTGATAGAAAAGGGTGACCGATACCTCCCTCACCTCTTTCTGTACACAACCTCTCGACCCTTGGCTCTGTCCGAGCAAACACAGTCTGCACGCAATGCACAATGATTAACCCGGAGATCGTCTATTGCGGAAAGACCTCTCAGTTTGTGGGGAAAACACGCTCTCTTTCCTTGTCCTTCTGAGTGCTATAGATTTCCTTGCTTTAAACTACCCTCCTTCGGTGTGCGCTTTACAGTCCGACTCTGTTTGCTGCCGACACGATTAGGAAAGAAATAACTGAGTGGAATTTTTTATTGAGAATGCCTGCTATATCCTAGGGATATTTTATGGTAATTTCCCCTCTTAACAAACCGAAAAGAGTGGTCTATTAATTCCTCATTAGTAGGACATTTTGGCCATAATTCCGTGCTTTTTTCCCTTTTTTTACATGTTATTTCTATTTTATTAATTTACTAATCCGTTTGTCATCCCGTTTTAAGGATGAATGATCAAGTTAGTGGATATAACCGACCGCTTCACCGAGTTTTAGACAGGACGAAATGCACTCGAGATACCTGAATGAGTGAATGTGGCTTCACTATTAATGTATTAAATGTGTCATCCATATCCACAAAGAAAAGGGTTATACTCATCAGAATACATGATCGCGGCAATGTTAGGGACCGTGAAAACGTTCTCACCGCTGCTAAGACCTTCCTCGTCCTTAGCGGTTCACAGAAAACCAATCGGAGTGAGACCTCTGCATACCACCCGCTCTCTGCATTAACCCGTGAATTGTGTGGTTTACGGGCCCTTTGGTTCGCGATGCACGCAGAACGAAGGTTGCCGTGGGGTGATGTGTGTGCGTGAGAGTGTGTTTAGGGGGCAGAAAAAGGTTAATTTGTGTCACGCATGACTCGTTTTGCGTGCCAAGCTCGTCCATATGATATTTCCTCCATTGGAAAAAATAATAGATTAAAAAAATGTTTTTAAAGAGGACAGTGCCACCATATTTGACACCTTCGAGTCATATCTGCTCCACCATGTATGTAAGACGATACTACACAAGTAGCCAATCAAATATTAGGATAAAAGCTGAAAGCAGAACCTTCACATGAAGTGAATTGGTCCAAATGTCCGGTTAATTCTAGACTTTCAAGACAAATATCTTCCAATATTAAGGGCTTTACTTTTTTCAGTGTAACCATTTTGTCAAAAATCCCCCTTTCTGTTTGTATGCATGTGCGTGTCTATGTTTTTTTGTTTTGTTTTCATGACTCTCCTTCGACACGCACACCGAGTTATTTTCTATCCGCTCCCATCGCTCCCTCCTTGGCCGTGCCTTTTTACACTCGGCTGTGACACCTTTGTGCTCCACTCAGAGGGAGAGGTCAAAGGAAGATAGATGACCAAAATATTTCCACACGCAACTCCCGTGAAGTAGGAATCTACCAGCTCGCATGAGGGCAGAGGGAGGCGGTTGGGAACGACAGGGAGGGGAAACCATTAGTTGAGTTACTTATCTGGTATTCACACTTGGTCAGGAAAGAAAGGTGCCCCAGTAACACACCCTAACCTGACCCCAGCCCTAACAGACATGGATCCCTTATGGCTGTCCTATGCGCATATGCCGTGCAGGGTATGTAAAATGTCCCTCCGTCCCCTGGGGGGGACACTGTAGTGTGTCTGTGATGACTTGGTTGCGTGCGAAGGCCATATCAGTGTGGGCTGGTCAGCTGATTTTTGTGTGAATGCGGTGACCCACTCTGACATCTTATCTACAGACCGTGTCCCTTTGTTTTGACCCAAAATATCAGCTTAACCACGTCCTCTGCTACAATCTCCTGTCGAAGCGGCCATCGGCCTTCAGATAAAGCAGAGCCTTATCACCACTTAATTATCCCAAGAACACTTAAAAGAAGAGGGAACGCCCAGAAACCAAAGACTTTCAAGAATTTCTTTGCTTTTTTGTTGTTTTTGTACCCTTCAAGGGTAGCGTCCACCTTAGTTATGTTATTTTGTGGATGGTTTTTAATCAAGCAAATTCAGTCAAATATTGCTGGCAAATTTGGTGTATTTCTCTAAATGCAATAAAGAACAAACTTAGAAAATAAACAAATCAGTAGAACGATACACTCTTTTGAGCCATTAATTTAGATAATATTTTCATTGACTTTAAAAAATACTCATTCATGTTGGTCCAAGATCTCATTTTACCCAATAACTACTATCACATGCTCATTTTGAATTCATGTTGGTGTTGCAAGTTTCCACTCTTTTAGCTCCTAGAAATGAGCTAAAAGCGCAGAATCAGGAGGACATTTTTGAAGTTTTTGTGCGTTAGATTTTTTCTTTATAGCATTTTTCAATCTGAATCCAAATGGTTATTTACAGTGTAATGATGAATGTCATAAACTGATATTTAATTTGCCACTGAATGCAAAAAACATGTCAAACATCAAAAGGAACACGTTTTGTCTTGTAAAAAGTCCTAAAAAAGTCTGTGGGTGTCTCAGAACTGAGGAGAGCTGTTGCTGAATCTTTGGGAGAAAAATGCTGCCTCAGAAAGCATTCAAGTTGCTTATTGGTCATCTTTTTTATGATCTTTTTGTGTTCAATCGTGTTCCAAATGTTTCAAACCGGTGCTGTTTTAATAGATGCAATATGGCTTTTAGTTTTTGCTGAAATGTGCAAGGGTGTGCACAAATTCCGAAAATAATTTGATATGCACCCTGTTTGACATCAGAATAATGTTACGCGTTGCCCTGAATCAATTTTATAAAGAGCCTTTTTTTTACAAAGTAAATCATGATGTTTCTGGATCATCTTCCACACAGCTTTTTGTTTCCTCTTTGTATTAAACAACTTTTATCTGCAACAAACACAATAAAGTCTTCATGGGTTATGGCAATGAACACTGAGTTAGAATTCGGTTAATCTGTTTTTATTCAGTCACACCTTAGAGTATCCAATACTGATTTTCGACAATATCTCCTACTCACAGAGACGTGGCCTTATTCCAGTCAGCTTTTCAGGATAATACACATGTGGATGACAGAAAATTCATAGTCCTCTCTTTCTAGATTGACAATACAATGTTTCTGAAATGTCTTCATATTTTTTATAGTTTTTGCTGATATTTACTTTTGAAATTCTTCCATACTAATTGGCTATGCAAAGATAAGTAGATGTGTGTTTAAGCATGTTTTCTGCATATATTCTTACTTTTCAACATGTGTTTCTTCCATCAAAAGATTTTTTTATAAATTATCTCAATGTCGGTGTAATATATATATGACTATTATGGGACATCAATAAAATCCTGGTAGAGCAAGTAAAAAAACAAAAAAAACAAAACATACTCAGTTACTCTCGAATAGTTAGAAATGTATTAATACACTTGCTTGTCACACTTGCTTATGTAAAACTGCGAGTCCTTTCAAACATTTTCTTTTTTAAACTCTCGACCCTTGTATGGATGACTACATGTTGTTTCATACTTTCATTGTCTTCTTTTCTATCTAAACACTTAACCATTAACACGTGTTGGTTACGTTGAACATTTTCCTTGAGATCGCCACAAGAAAGGGAAAAAAATTGAGCAGGAGGAATAAGGTGAGAACCTTACTTTGTGGTAAATTTCAGGTATTCAAAAACTGTGTTCTCTGCTGTAGGTTGATGTCTAAACGCCAGTAAGTCAGCAGCATTCAGAGCAGTGCACTGCAAAGTACAAACGCAACCTGTTCAGATAAGAGCAGCTACATCCAGGCAGCAACAAAAAGCTGTTAAATTGTTAAGTTAAGCAGTCATTAGATAAGATCATAAATCACACTGAATATCATCAGTCTTATGGAGCATGGCGTATGCACACCCTGACCTGCTATAAATCTGCTGCTTTTAGAACATGACTGCACGCATTTTGATAATAACTACAAGCCATGCATAAAGTAGCAGTATGCAAATAGGCTGTGGATTTGAGTTAGGCCCTATGCAATAGATGAATCCCGTTAAAGTTTATTCAGTGGGGAAACACTTTAGTTTTCCGCACATTTAAATGTAATAAACTATCTTGCTATACACCGTCTCAAAAATGCATGTCCATTATGATGGAATTTTCTCAAGGAGAAGGATGTTACCCAGTTTGGGGTTTTACTGTTGTAGATAGTTAAAAAAGAAACTTTTTCGTAAAAATCTAGACTTTGCATCTATTTTGAGTTTTCCTCTAACAGCCTTTGCTGCTTGAGATTCTGATTTTAAAAGAGAGCAACACATCAACATTAAAGAGGGACTACTGGCTGTCTGAGCATCTTTTGAAGCAGTACTTAAGGAAATGTTTTATACCTTTATGACTGCCATTCAGTCTGATTCTAAATCATAAAAATAACCACAGAGGAAAAAGGGACAGCCTCCTGGCAGCACTGGTATGCAACGAGAGCCACTTACACGGTGAGGCAGAGGGATACACACCTGCTCTGTAGGTGTGTGCGTGACAGCCTTTGCGTGAGTAGAGACTAACTACCTTCACACTCATTACACCTGCTTTTATGTCCAAGAATTTTTTAAGAGGTACATGGCTGTGGGCAAAACATTTTTTTCCTGCGTTTTTCTGTTTTTCACTTCCACCCAGCTCTGTGAAAACGGACACAGAGAAACTGGCTGCAAACGCCGAACACCTCCAGGCAGAGCATGTGTCTGGCCCTGATCAGACCCTCTGCTTTGGTCCCCACGCTCACACGAACACGCAACTTTGGATGTGTACAGTAGCCCCTCTGATCACTTTCTGTAATAGCCTGTAATCTCTTTAATCTTTTTAAGAATGCATGAACTACTTCAGCACTTAGTTCAACCCCTTCAACTAACGGCCGGATTCTCACATTTTCCCTCCACTGCCTCCACAGTGATCAACAAATGTCTCCCACTCCAGCTAAAAAATTGTCTGAATTCACACCAGCCAAAAATGTGAATTTATTCTTGATATTATCTTGAAAAGAAGTAGAGATTTACACAACTTAAACTGTTTTGAGGCAGTTTTCTAAATTCCTGAATCAGATATATGCAAAGTTTCATTCTCAAAACAAAATATATTAACAGTCATGACATGCAAAGTCATTATATGCTTAAATGTAGTCATATGATGCCAAACAGCTTAATTTTAGTGATTAGAATTAAGGGATATTGAGTAATCATTTGGATTCAAATTAAGTTAAATTAAATTCAAATCAATTTATCCATGGTGTTCTTCTTCTTTACAATAGATAAAACATGACTTAAAAGTTTGATGTACTATTTTGCATGTAAATACATACAAATAACCCCATTCCTTATCCCCCCCCCCCCTTTCTTAAATAACATTTTAGAACATGTAATTGATTAATTAATAAAGAGCACCTCTTGATGCCCTTCAGCCTATAGCTACACCTCACACACCTTTTGGTGACTTCTGTCGCTCAGTGTTGGGCTCTCGCTTCATTTCGGCCTTTCTGAGCTGCATGACTACAATGAATGTAGTCTGATTGGCATATTGCATGACTCCAAAGCCGCGAGATCCTCGCATTTACGGGAGCTATAGCGCCCAAATATGTGCACCTTCGTGCAGGCAGGGAGGGAAAGAAAACAAAAGGGATCCAACGTCTTGCGCTCTTTGTTCTATGAGTTTAAAACCCTTGTGTCTTTTCCAGAGGCAGCTGCCTTTGCGTGACTTGACCAAGCAGATTTAGGATTGTCCAGAAGACCCGGGCCCTCCCCTCTGGACGACAGCTCCGCTTCTCACGCAACCTTCAGCACCAGAGGCGCAGCGCCGAGGCGCAACCAGAATGAGTCCCTGTGGAGTCCATACATGCAGTCCCAGAGGATCAGAGTAGCGCTGCTTCCCCAAAACCGATGAGCAAACACACACTTTGACGGCTGAAATCTGCTTTTTAAACCACGATATATGCACATTGGATGTCTGCCTCTGTAGTGATCACTGTTTTGTTCAAGCGGCTTTCTGTGTTTTGTTTTTTTTGTAATGATCCAAAGGAAGGTTGACTGACCCTAACATCATCATTTTTACCCCTTAAATGGTATAGAAATCATCTAAACACACATTATCTAAAATTAAATTTCAATTCTTTGTATGACCAACCCATGTAAAGAAAATGGCAATAAAAGCCTACTTGACTTGACTACTTGACTTGAAAAAAGACATTTAAAAGTTTTAAAGGTCAAAGCTTTTTTTTAATCAACGCACGATTCAAATAGAAAATTCATGGAAAGATAACTTTTTAAAAAATGTTTCACACATACTCCCAGTTCAAAGTTAGTGTTTCATGAACTTGCGTTATAAAATGAATAAATAAATCTATAAATAAACAGATTCCAACGAACAGCAGACATACTCTTAATATCTGGATGTGATAAAGATTTTTTTTCGTTTAAAGTTGAATGACTTGGACAATTCAGTGTGCCGGGCTAGACATCCACTATCAAAACTGAAATTGATGATATTTTCTGGTTACTTCCCAAACATGACTCGAGAGAAGGACAGTCCGATCTAAATATTTCTTCGTCGTCCAAAGAAGGGACAAAGATTTAGGAATATATATTTTTTCAAATTATTGAATCTGTGGGATTCAGGCTCTGCGGGATTCAGACTTTTATCTTTTTTCATTTTCAGGACTTTAGACCGCATGTAAAATCGGGCCTGAATTTAAAATTACGCGAGGCTTTTTGAAAGAGGCTTCAGAAGGTTCAGATGTCCACCCTTGCGCTTCGTGCCAGTTTGGATAAAACCCGTTTGGTTCTCTTGCGGGCTTTCAGGCAGCACCACACATCACACTGTGGTTCTACAGAATCTCGTTGGTACAAACCAACCTCGTGATAGAGCATTGTTTCATGTGTTGACGTGTGAAACGCTCCGCAACTCAATCTAAACAAGCAAAACGCAGCACGCAGATGTCCATCCAAAGCCAGAGCGATAGGTAGGACTATTAGCCCACAATACCTGTAAAAATGTGGTGATAAAAGGTTGAAAGGAGGACAACGCCGAGCTGTGTTAAACTCGCCAACCCTAAAGGTCCAGCACAGATACCCTCCCCCTCCCACCCCCTCTCTCCAGCATCCTCCAGAGGGGAGGTGAGGGTCTGATCACTGCGCTCTCACGCAACTGGTCAATCTTTAACTCCCGCCGAGAGCATACAGGTACAAGCACGCAATGGCGTCTGACTGCGTTTTTTTTCCTCCAATTTATCAGGACTTCAACCAAGCCTGCGAGGTTGTCGCGGGAGCTGTCACAAAGTCCTGTTACTGCCCACCTCTTGTAGGCATTGCGGAGGAAAGTTTGTTCATGATCCAATCTGATAACTGCAACTGATAATTTATCCGAGCAAATAATGAACTTTGCTTATAAGTCCTGCATAGTTAAGCTTAACCAGCTTCCCCAATATGACTTAACTTGACCAAAATTACTATGTAAAACAGCAATACATACAATATATAAATAACTGCATCATGGGTATCCCGATACACACCAAATCTTGCGCCAAATAAAAAAAAAAAGAGAGGCATGATTGCATCGGCGAGCTCTTACAGCAGCCTGCAGAACGGCAGGTGACGTAAGAACACTGATATCACTGATAATGAGTTTTACAGCGTGTGGTATTATGCCTGCTTTCGACGGTTACCCGATCATCCCTCGCATGTAGCTACATAAAAAGTGCAATAAAAGATCCAAAGCTCTGCGCAACGCGCGCATTGTGCAACGACCAGCACATATCCAAAAGCACGCACACATGCACACTTTTTTTCATGACAGAAAAAAACTTCAGTCATGACAGAGAGAGGGGGAGAAAGAGAAAGAGGGAGAGGATGGTGATGTCACAGACAGCAGCCAATCAAGCTGCGAAGCGCTCTATAAAGTAAGAGTCCGTTCTCCGTTTGAAAGACATCCAGGGAAGTTACTCGGGCAATTTCTCCAACAAAAGTACATTTGCCTTCGTCTGAAATTTTGAAAAGCACTTCTGGGATAACAGCGTTTTTCATCTTTATCCATTCATCAAAGGTAAGCTTACTCTATGGCTATTGGGAGAGACTTTTTTAAAACTGAAATAAGAGTTGTTTTTTTTAAGAATAACTTTACAACAAGCATGCACTTAGCTTTCATTAGAATGTAAATCATAGCATAGGTAATAAACTACTGCTTATACTTACTGCTACCACTTTGCACAGATATGTAGCAAGTGCCCTGAAGTATAAGACAAAGAGTCGAACAGATCACAGAGTATATTGTCAAAGTGTTGCTCAATACTTTTCCCCTCCCGGCCTTCCCTGCCCCTCCTTTTTAATTCACAGGTTGTGGAGAAGACGGAGCAACAGTTCTAGTCATGGCATTGATGATACTGCCTTTCGTTGGTGCACTGTCCGTGTTTGAGGGTTTGATAGCCCTGATGACACTCTGTGTGGTCTACCTTACCCTCAAGCATTTGCGCACTGAGGTCCCTGAGGGGTTTCGTCCTCTCCCCGGCCCCAAGTCGCTGCCTATCATCGGGAACTTGCTGGAACTTGGCAGCAAGCCTTACCTGAGCCTGACTGAAATGGGCAAGCGCTACGGTGACATCTTCCAGATCCAGATTGGCATGCGTCCGGTTGTTGTTCTCAGTGGTAGCGAAACAGTTCGACAGGCTCTCACCAAACAAGGGGATGATTTCTCCGGCAGGCCTGATCTTTACAGCTTCCGCTTTATCAACGATGGCAAGAGTCTGTCCTTCAGCACTGACGCCGCCGGTGTGTGGAGGGCCCGCAGAAAGCTGGCCTACAGCGCCCTTCGCTCCTTTTCCAACCTGGAGGGCACCACCCCAGAGTACTCTTGTGTGTTAGAGGAGCATATCATCAAAGAGTCTGAGTGTCTGATCAAAGAGCTTGACCATATCATGAAGACTGAGGGAAGCTGCGACCTTTTCCGCTACGTTGTCGTCTCTGTCGCCAACGTGATCTGCGGCATGTGCTTCGGCCGACGTTACAACCACCATGACCAGGAGCTGGTTGGCTTGGTGAACCTGACGGAGGATTTCGTCAAAGTCACAGGCAGCGGCAACCCAGCCGACTTCATCCCTGCTCTCCAGTACCTGCCCAGCAAATCAATGAAGAAGTTTGTTCAGCTCAACAAGCGTTTCAGCGACTTCGTTCAAAAGATTGTCAGCGAACACTATGTCACTTTTGACAAGGTACACTACAGTCTTTATCAGTTATATTCCAGTCCAATCTCTTCAGTTAAAAAAATTAGAAACATAGCTTTTCCTGTTTTCATCAGTGGGTGCTTAAGACTAATTGAGGTGGCAACATAATTTCCTTGCAGGACAACATCCGAGACATTACCGACTCCCTCATTGATCACTGTGAGGACAGGAAACTGGATGAGAACTCTAATCTCCAGATGTCAGATGAGAAGGTTGTTGGAATTGTCAATGACCTGTTCGGGGCAGGTAGGTTGAATGTTGTGAGATTTGATTGTAAGTCATTTCAATTCGAGGCCCTCAAGTATCCTGACCCATGCTCTATCCGCCTCTAGGTTTCGACACCGTCTCGACTGCTCTGTCATGGTCTGTGATGTACTTGGTTGCTTACCCAGAGATAGAGCAGAGGCTTTATGAAGAAATCAGTAAGTATAACACTTTATGCGTATTTATTTATTTATTTTTACGTAAATTGAGAAATGTTGAACATAATAAATCACCCTTGGAAGATGGAAAAAAATTAGAAATGCTGTTCTCAGGGCTAACTGTAATTCTTTAATGGAATCTTGGACAAGCATTCAGTGATTGCTTTTAATTTTCAGAGAACAATGTTGGCCTGGATCGCTCTCCAATCCTCTCCGATAGGAACAACCTACCCCTCTTGGAGGCTTACATGCTGGAACTCTTTCGCCATACCTCATTCCTGCCCTTTACAATCCCACACAGGTAAGGATGACCTTTTTTAAATGGATGAAAGTAGTACCTGCTTTTTAAATAACTAGGCATGAATGATATGGAACTTACCACATTGGAAAGATGGACCCAGAAAAAAAATACTATTGCAGGGATAAGAGTGTGTGGGATAGAAATATGTAGATAATCAATGGAATAACACATTTCCCCCCCTATTTAGTACCACAAAAGACACATCTCTGAATGGCTACTTCATTCCCAAAGACACCTGTGTCTTCATCAACCAGTGGCAGATCAACCGTGATCCGTAAGTTTCTTGTAAAGCATATTCCACAGACATCATCAGCAGAGCCTAAAAAAGTATGATATAGCAGAGTAACGTTACAAGACTGACACAGGGGACCCTTATTATGCCTGTATAAATGATTGAATTGAATATACTTTATTGATCTCCAGGGAGAGATTGTTATCATAGTATGTTCTCTCTTATTAGATTTTTTTTCCAAGTTTGCTTTAATTCTCCACTCTCTGGACTTTGCAGTGAGCTGTGGAAAGACCCAGAATCCTTCAACCCAGACCGTTTTCTCAGTGCTGATGGAAGTGAGGTCAACAGGCTATATGGAGAGAAGGTGATGATTTTTGGCTTGGGGAGACGCCGCTGCATCGGCGAAGTTATTGCACGGAATGAAGTCTTCCTGTTCTTGGCAATCTTTATTCAGAGGCTCAAATTCCACAAATTGCCCGGAGAGCAACTGGACATGACCCCAGAATATGGCCTCACAATGAAGCACAAACGCTACAACCTGAGAGTCACACTGCGAGAAAAGGATCAGCAGTGAATCCATTACCATGAGTATGCAACTCTGAGAGTGGTTTATCATGACTGTGACGCTTTATATTAAGAGTCCATACGATAGGGAACATGCAAAGAACGCGTGGAACAGGAAACCAAATTTGGTCTTTAGGGCTGATGGTATTGAGGCAATGAAATCAAATTAGTTAATTCCAAATAGTCTGAGGAGTTGCTTATCTCTGTCATGTTTTTTGGTTCCCAAAGCAATTCCCAAACATGGATTGTGCTTTTCAGTGAAGTATGAGGAAATGCATCTTTCTTCTGCTGTGTTATTCTGTAATCAAAAAGTTCCTATTCAGAAAAGATTAATTGTACAATAGGATTGGTTCAGACTTCAAACATATGGTATGTTTAACTGGATGGACATTAGAATGAAGGGCATTGCAAACTGTGTTTTGTCTGTGACACAACACTCTGAAGTTAACAGGTATTGTAGTATGATACCATTGGCATTTGTAAGCTAGATGTATTAATTGTATGATATTGTAGGGGTCAACACTGAAGCTATATTTGTATCCCAGAATGTGATTTTGTCTATGTATATCAAGGTTTCTTTTTGTAGGAGTTTTTCATGGTTAAAGCATTTGTATACATTTAAAGTGTAAAGCTTCTTCATCCAAATGATTTACTGGGATATACCAGGTTATTCTCAAATATGATATAAGACAGGACTGTTTTTGCTATTCTAATGTATGTGATAATAGATACAAGCAAGGACGTGTTGTCAGAGACTCTATAACAGAAATAAATAAAAAAAAAAGCAATACCGTTCACAGTGTCATTCTTTTAACGACATCACATAACACAAACCAAGAATAAAATGACTGATGTCCTCAATAATAACGAGCGCTCACATTTCACATATTTAATCTCAGCGCACAAAAGAATCTGAACAAATCGGTGTGGGACATACAGGAAGTGACGTCATACATCAACACGGAAAATAACACCAGCTTCAACACTGGCCCACTACGGACTCTTCTGATAGGTAAATGTCTCAGTTTTTGACTAAATACGCTCAACCTGAGTATTCAAACACAGGTGACACTTTTTTTAAAACGCAAAAGCCTACCGAGAGATATATTTAAACAACAGAAAGAGCCGAGCTTTATTATTAGCTATCAAGCTAGCTTGCCAGCTAGCTAGATTTCTTTGAACGCTGACCACACATGGATGGAAGTATTGTTGTTGTTTTACCTTAAATGTCTTGTCTTTAAGTCACAAACTAAAATATACTTTAAAAAATGCTTGCTCATATTTCCACGTAGTTTGAAAGGTTAAAGTAATGCGACAAAATCCACCCCTATTGTGACAATACTACTGGGCAGGTTGTAGCAGTTAGTGTTTTTACATGCTTTTAAATGCAGGATCAATACACCTTTGGTTCATTGTAGTCTGAACAACGTATTTTGTTTGCGTGTGTGCTTTTGAACTGCAGCTTCGCAGTGAGCAGAATGACCTCGGATTGGTTGGGCAGCCTGGTCTCCATAAACTGCGGGGTGACACTCGGAGTGTACCAGGGAAAGGTGTCATGTGTTGATCGCGCCAGTCAAACCATCTCACTGAGACAGCCCTTTCACAATGGAGTCAGGTGTCCTGTTCCTGAGGTCACCTTCAGGTATGGAAAAAGGACCTGCTCTGACACATTTGCTTCTACAGTTCACTTCAGGAGAACGTGGTCTACAGTTCACTTCCACAAATGTTTCTGTTCCACAAATAACACATATTTGTAGTTCAATTGATAAATGAACATGCTGTGAGTAACTAAGTGAAAACCGCTGTTTCAAAGTTTTTGAATAAGTAAATCTAAAGTAAAGTAATCTGCAGCACTTTCCTATAAATCGTATATATTTAACCTCATAACAAGTGAAGCACAGATTTTTATTCACTTCATGAAAATAGGTAGAAAACATTGCACAGAACTCCTAAGGAAGTGTTATTATGGCATCAAATAAAAGTGTACGTAAAATGTTTTGTATAACAAAATATATAATTTCTACTTAATTTGCTTAGAGCAGTCTGATCTGAAATAAAGGTCAGATTTTTTTTTTTTTCCAGTGCCATGGATATCAAGGAGCTGAAATTCCTTGATATTCAAAACACAGTCAACCAGCAAAGCTCTGGTCAGGGATTAGCAACAGGTTCCAGCATCACATCAGCAGGAGAACGTGGTCAGGGTAACAGAGCCACTCTCTCCAATGAAGCCGCCAACTTTGGCCCTGCTCCAATCACCATCTTACGCAGAGGTGAGTGAACAAGATGTGCTGGTGTTTAAGAGCCCCAAAGAGGCTGAATATTCATATTGAGAAAGCATGTGACTTTGTCTCATTAATTTAACATAATGGCATAGGAAGAAGTTGATTTGGAGTGGTGTGAAAATCATTTGCTTCATCAGACATAATTACTGTGCACTTCAAAGGCCATTCCCCACTGGAAGATAACTTATTGAAAGCTGGTCATTTGTTTGAGCAGTAAATACTTAAAATATATAAAAATAAAGCATCAAGATTATTGATATGAGACCCCATGACTTACCAGCTATGACCCCGAGTATATAAAAGCATATTTGAAAATATTCATAAGCTAATTAAGTTAAATGTAACACTTCAACATTACTCAAAACAGTTTAACTGACCTATTTTTTTATTATTGGCTTTTCTTTTGTTACTCCTATGTGATGAAACTGTTTAACTGAGGTTTCCACAAAAATAAGAGGTCCAGATTTTTGCCGGTAATTACTTACTCATTGTAATGCTGCATTTCACAATTTTTGGACCACAGAAGAAGACTCGTTGGAGAGTCACTCTGTTAAAGAATGGGAAATAAATCATGTTCTTTGACCAAAGCAAATGGGCACACAATAGTGTCACAATAACTCAGTAATTTTCATAATGTCAAGATGTTAGTACTCATTATTAGCTTTTCAATAACAGCAAGGCAACTTCTATTTTACTTGAAACAGTCATTTAGCTTTTAGGGAACATGCATAGCTGCTTTTTCTATAAGCTCGGAGCAGGTTATTACACCCTTCATATATTGTTTTTTTTTAATGGTTAAAATAATTTTTTTAGCTTAATTTTTTGCCCTATCCTCAACAATCAATATAATTGCCATTTAAGACAATGTGAGACTTTGTTTGGTTCTGTTTAATTATGTCACCCACTGCTTTACAGCCTAAATAAATGAATGTCAGAGTTACAGGAATGCAGTTAAACAAAGTAGCCCTAGCCAAAACATTCTACTATTGTGAGGCTTATGTTATTGTTTATATTACATCTTAGTCTGCGCAGAGGAGGAAGCTTTGCGCTTGGTGTTCGGTAGTGGCGTGTGATCCCATCATTTGCAGTTTTAGCCTGTGCGTGATATGTTCAGCATCTTAAAAACATTAGATAAAGGTCAGGTTGTGAACAGCAGTCCTATCTGGAACCTTTCAGAGGTGATTATTCTTCCTCTTATTACATCCTCTTGAGTTTTTTTTAAAGAGATCATTGATAATGAAAACCCTATAAGTACTGTATGATTCAGTGGAAGTTATAATATAATTGACTGGAAATCCAAATGTGGTAAGACCAGAAAAAATCAAACATGATAAATTGCAAACACATTTGTTCTGCAAACACGTTGTTAAGAGCCTCCTGTGCTCTCCTGTGCATGCGGCTGTGAAAATCAGAGCGTGGAACTTAACCTTCCTGATTAGATAAGTTAAAAACAGCATTTCCTGCTGTCAATGTTCAGTCAGCAGGAAGTCTGCTTGGACAGCTCTGCAGCCTCTGCCAGAATGAGTTAAAGTGGGCTCACTTTCACATTCAGGGTCGGCAAACAATGGGGAAGTCAGAGGTCATAAAACTGACAAATGCATACCGTGTAATATTCTAAAGCCGCATTGTCAAATGACCCTCTGTGCGGGAGCGATGGAATTTACACATTTGGAAACTGCCCTCTCCAATTTTTTTCTGTCCCTGTTTCACTTAATAACTTAGTCAGAAAAGAGTCCTATTTTGGAATCCTGGTTTCTGTGAAACCCAGTGTGTCATTTCTGTTCCCTTTTGAGAAACTTGAGCTTGGGACCAAACAATGACCCCCCCCCACCCCCAATAAGATTCCCATTGCGTGCTAAACCCTTGTACCAAAGTTCCTCTTTACAATATGTGTGTGACTAAAATCAATAAACATTCCCCCTCCCTCTCTGTGTCTGCTCCTAAAGAGAAGTTTATGTAAAGCCCGGCTTTCGTGCCTCTGTGCCCTCCTGTCCGCTCTCCCTTCATCTCCCTGCCCACACTTTACTCCTGGCTAGCACAGGAAACCGACACCCCCTCCCCGACAGGAAGCCATGCTGTCCCAGTGTGCTCGGAAGGCCAAAGTGATATCAATTGTGGAAGCAGTGTTTACCTTTCGAGTTTTTATTTTAATCTCTTGCTCTCAGGCTGGTGGCCAGGGAGCTAATGCCCAAATTGCATGGGGCCAATGTGCAGAGTGGCTTGGGCAGGGCAGGTCTTTTCACACGCAATGCCACGCTCCCAAGAAGCCCCTGGCCACAAAGGAGGGAAAACAGGGTGGACTTTTGCTTATATAAGATCACGGATTCCAGGAATGGTTTCTGAATATCAGCCATTGATCTTTCTGGGAGAGTATAAAGGGAGTGTTAGCGACTGACTGCTTTTGTGGATGATGCAGGAGCCCACTGAAGCACAGGCAAATGCCATCAGACAGGCACACATTCGCATTCTGGATGAGGCTCATTTTACATAAAGGGTTAGCATAACCAGCATTCTACGGGTGTCCGTTGAGGAAAATCTCATCCAGACTCAGGTTTGACCATAAACTTCTGCATAGGAAAATATGAAACCATTACTGGCGAAATGCAAAGGGTGTTTTAACTCCAACTCCTTTCAGTCCTGCCGACACAGGCGTGTTATTACCTCTGCTGCAACCCCAATTTGCTCTGATATGTTTTAAAAAGGCTCATCCCACATGTTGTCCGTGGACCTGGAGGCAGTCACGACCACACAGACTCATCAACTTTAATTTAAGCTTTAGCTTTAGTTAGCTGGTGTGTTCAGAACAGCAGTAAATGAGTTTTCAGTGTAGATTAATGGAATGCAGATTGGTGTGCTTTGCTCCTGTTGCTCAGCATTGTTACTCTGCTTCCACTCCTCCATCATCGACAGTGTTTTCATTACTGTTTTCATCACAGCCTTCCGTTCTGTGCATTTCACAGTGCATTGTACTTGCCTCTCTTGTTTTCTGTCTGGGGTGTCATAGTTTTGCCTAACTCATTCCCACATTCGTGTCAGGAACTGATTTCATCCTGGGAGGTGGCGGTCACAAGAGTTTTCAGTCCTCGTGACTGAAAACTGAAATGTCCATGCTGCAGAAATGCAAATAAATTACCTAGAAGGGGTAACTAATTATAAGACCTCTATAAACATTACTACCAGAGCACACACGCTGCATTATTATTATTATTTTCGCATTTAAAACAGAGCAGTTTTCCCATAGCCGCCCCCCTTCTGCAGTTGTGTTGATTTGTAGTGGCCACTTAAGTCTGTTTGATGTGAAATCACGGAGGCTCACAATCTGCTTACTGTGCATGTTATTCATTAGCCTGTTTGACTTGGCCCGCTGCCCATTTCAGACAGATTTTTGATTCATAGCATGACAAAACACTTCCTTGTAAATAAAGACATTTGCTGGCTTACAGGAGTCGGTAGCTAACCTCTATCCCCATTCACACAGATGAACACATCAATCCAACAAGTGTTCAAGTTGAAGCAGCCTTGCTAATTGTGATTGCCGTTAATTGCTCAATCCCATCCATACCCTTGAGGGTTTGCATGTCTGTGTTCAAGAGAAATGATAAGCACAAATGTAAATATTTTGCTGAAGTGATCTTTTAACATTTTTACTGTCTGGAAGACAGGGCATTTTCTTCTAATATTAATCAGATGTGAAATGGTCTGAATTGATTAGGGTGTTGTTGTTTTTTTTAAGTTTTGTATGTACACTAATGCATACGACTGAGTCTCCCAGCTACTTGCGTGAGAGAGGCCGCAGCACCTTAGCTGTCACACTGACAGTAGCGTGCGACTGTGCCTGTCTTTCTCCTTGTTAGCGTGAGAGCTCTGGATGGCTGGAGTTGAAGGCCAGGTTTTTCCAGTTTTTCTTTCTCTTTTTTTTTTCTTCTTTTTTCTCTTGGCTCATTCAGTTTTTTCGTTGGTACTTACATGTATGTAAACTTTACTGAGTGTTGCCATTGGGTGTTTTGGGTGTCAGCTGGGGTTTGTTTTTTCAGCGGCTAATCAGCACTTACCATGACTCTCAGTCAGACTACCACTAGTGAACTGTGCAGAATATTACGCTGCTAAGGTTGTGGACTTCATTTGTACGAATCTGTTAGTTCGTTTGTTTGTCTATGCCTTAATTTGTTTATTTGTACGGGGAAGCTACAGCTAACAGCATTTACAACAAAGCAAAAAGCTGAGCTTTCATGTTTGGTCTATTCTTTCTCTATCCCACAGGATCCGTTTATGACTGCAGCAGCCAGTGTAAATCTAATCTACTGTGTTAAAGATAAAGGAGTGAAAGTATTGATTTTTCAATACATATTGCAGTAAAATGTCGGTACGCATTTCCCATACGCAAACATTTACTGCAAAGAGTTACACAGAAAATTCCATTGTTGTCTCTCAAAACACATTGTATTGTGTAGCAGGCTAATAATTGTCAAAAAAAAAAGGACACTTCTTACTTGTTTGCGATGATCATTTTACTGTTTTATTACAAATCCTAAACATAACCGTGAGTGTGATTTTATCTGTAGGTTCCACAAGGAGGGGGGGGCTACAGTTGAAACTTTGACACATCATTTTCTTGTGAGACATCATCCGACTGTGCTCAGCTCCTACAGGGTCATCTCACGGCAGAGGGTCGACACACGCCGCGCAGAGGAGGAACGGCGTGAGGAATGGAGGCACCAGCGGGCCAGTGAGGTCAAAGGACGACGAGTGCTTCGGGGCCCGGACCGACGTGGACCTGGACACTGACTTTGACTTTGAAGGAAACCTGGCCCTTTTTGACAAGGCTGCTGTCTTCTCCCAGATTGATGGGACCAGTGGTGCCAGCAACAAGGCACAGCATCAGAGCACGCAGGCCGAGCAGAGACCCCAGTCTTATCGTCATGATCAGAACATTCTGGAGGGGAAGCCTCTTATATATAGACAGATAACAGTGCCTCTGCAGGGGGGTAAAGAGTACTTTACTGGTAAGACATTGATGCACACACATTCACACAACATAGGCTTTATTGTGCAGATTCTATACTGTAGAGTGGAATCAAATTCATTCTTTAAGTGGGTGGCTACAAATTGGCATAAGTATCACTTCTCTGTCACATCAAGCATACCCCACCACGATCACCCAGAATTAATTTGATGGGAAAGACTTGTGATTTTAAAAAAAAGAAGAAAAAAAAAGGTCTATGTTTTGGACATTATTTATCAGTGAGCACGAGTGCTTTGTGAGCAAAGTTTGTTTTGGACAGACACTTCTTTTTTTCCACTGGCCAAAGCTGAAACAACTTTGGCCAGGAGCGCAGTCTGGTTATGTAACGTCAGTGTTTGGACAAGCACGGCAGGGAAAAACGGCTCCAGCATGAACTAAACGGTGCAGGACTTTAGAAGACATTTTTTTAGAGTTGATACTTTATAAGCTCTCAGGGCTGCTGTATATCTTTCCGTCTGACACAAGGAAAGCAGCATGAAGGATGAGGAGAGACCCACCGGGGACGCAGTGCTTTTTTTGTTTCCCTTTGGCATGATATACCCCCTGGTTACTGTTTATCAGGTGTGTGACTTCTGACCTGCTCTGGTGAAAGCTAAGAGAGATGATGACCCTGTCCCTGCTCACCCGGGATTGTTACGTAATTGGTGAAAACAGATAGAAGTTACATGGACTGGACTTTGGAGTCCAAAGTGTGAGAGAGGTATCAGGGTAGTAGATGTTACATTAGAACCAGGAAGTTCAAACTCCATCTTTTAGTGGTCAACTGATTAAAGTAAATCCTTCCACTAAATGGAAACCAATGACATATTGGAGATTTTACATTATTTTATGTGTTCAGCTATGGTGGTTTGGCTGATAAAAATACAGTGTTGTAATCCCCCATTCCTGTAAACATTTGAAGAAAGGCTCAGATTCTACTTTGGCTAATTAGATTTTTGAGTGAAAAAAGGAACGATTGAGAGCACCACAAGAATGCCCGCCTGTCCATAAAGTTTAGGTTGGACATAGTCGGTCTCGCCTCGACGCACAGCTCTGGCTCTGGAACCAGCCTTCTTGAGAGGTGTTGGATGCCTTACTACTCTGGAGTTGCCCCAAGTAAGAGGCCCAGAGCAGGAGTGGGCATACTTGTTGCCCCCCATCTTGGTGCCTGTACATTGGGGTTGACCCCGGTGAACGAGAGGGGGGCCTCCCTTCGCTTTCGAGTGGGGGGGCAGGTGACTGTTGTTGGTGCTTATGCACCTAACAACAGTGCGGATTACCCACCTTTTTTGGAGTCCTTAGAGGGGGTGCTGGACAGGAGAGGCACGTGGGCAACGACAGTGAGACCTGGAGGGTGTGGTTGGGAGGAATGGTCTCCCCGGCTGGAGCTGGAGTGGTGTTCTGTTGTTGGACTTCTGTGCCCGGCACGGATTGTCCATAACGAACACCATTTTCAGGCATATGGGTGTTCATTCCGTCGGGTCGGGGTTGATGTCCTTCCCCAAGTGGAGGAGTTCAAGTACCTCGGGGTCTTGTTCGCGAATGGGGGTAGGGAGCGAGGTTGAGGATACAAGCGGCCGAAATGAGTGTCCCTCTGCATGGTGGCTAGGCTCTGCCTTAGAGATAGGGTG
The DNA here is from genome assembly GCA_013363375.1 of Menidia beryllina. Taxonomy (NCBI): domain Eukaryota; kingdom Metazoa; phylum Chordata; class Actinopteri; order Atheriniformes; family Atherinopsidae; genus Menidia; species Menidia beryllina. Next base: position 15,924,558 of record JABUIW010000020.1, on the reverse strand, counting down.
AGAAGCTCGGCCATCCGGGAGGGGCTCAGAGTAGAGCCGCTGCTCCTCCACGTGGAGAGGAGCCAGTTGAGTAGGCTTCAGGCATCTGATAACGAGTCCTCCTGGTCGCTTCCCTGGTGAGGTGTTCCAGGCACGTTTCACCGGGAGAAGGCCCAGAGGAAGACCCAGGACACGTTGGAGAGGCTATGTGTCTCGGCTGGCCTGGGAACGCCTTGGGATCCCCCCCCGGGGGAGATGGCAGAAGTGGCGGGGGAGAGGGAAATCTGGGTTTCCCTCCTTCAGCCGCTGCCCCCACGACCCGACCCCAGATAAGCGGTGAAAAATGGATGGATGGATGGATAGCAGGTGGCTTTAAATATACGACTCTTTAATCCTGTCCTAGTGATCAACTCTCGTCCCGTCCTTTATGCAGCTGTCTAATCCTGCACAAAAACAACCAATATCTTTACAGCAGCTAAGCCCTTTTCATCCAGCTGTGTCATCTGTTTGTAACATAGTGAGATAAATGGCAGTTTAAAGCAGTTTAAAGGAACTTTGGGAGTCACAAAGGTTTATAACCCCCTGCATTCTTGCTGTTGGGAGGGTTGTTAGAAAGCAAAATCAGAACTTCAGAGCTCTAATTTGGCCACAAAAAGACTTTCACATAGGTGTAGCAGCCTTTTAAATGAGGTTGGATTGTTCAATGCTTCTGTCCCGAAGGTTTCGTAGGAACTAAATCTGCATCGTCTCTGAAAATTTGTAAATGACTTTGAGCAACATATACCATGGACATCTTAAACAAAAGCAAAAGCTTGAGGCAAATAAATGTTAAATTTTCATCAGTGAAATATAAGAGAAAAAGAAGCTTCTGCGGATGGCGTAACACTCATATTGAAGATGTAGCATGCCCTCTTTATCAGTCTGTACAGTGACTCTTTGTGACTCTAGAAATTATGCTGCTACCGCCCAAACAGTCTGAGTATTTCAGGAGAAGTCAGAGCTCCAATATATACAAAGTCAAGAGACTTAAGGTTGAGAATATTTGCTGACCACCCTATAACAAAGAACCGTTCCGCTTTGAAAACGTTTCTTACATAATTGATTGCTGTTAAAGGCAGTGAGCTCCTTGGAGGTCACTGATATAAGCCAGGGATGAAGAAAGGACGGGACCTACTAACTGAAACACAAATGTGAACCCACGCTAAAGGGTATATTCCAGAGGTGCAAACTCATTCTATTAGTCATGTGTATTGTGCAATAATTGTGTATCTCCAGTTTTAGACATCAGATGAGCCAAACAGGACAACCCAGATATGTCTTTTAGAGGAAGTAAGGTCATGTCTTACTCATTGCTATGCACAGTAGCTGATATTCTGACATGCAATATTTCTCTGATTTTTCTACCATGTTATGCCTAGGTGGTGACACGGCAGAGTTCATAGGAAGCACCTGCCTACATTTTCACAGAGGGCTGCCAAGCATTGCCTTCTTTACTTACCGTGCAGACAGATCTTATTCCCATGGCTGTCATCATAATCCCCATCCTCTGCACTCTGTAATTAGTATGCCGCCTTACATAAACAGCACCTCTGAAACAGGAACAAACCGCAGTGCTTCTGACCTGGAATCTCTGCCAGTAAACAGATAAATCAACAATAGAAGAATACCGAAAGAAAAACAGCACCCAGCTGTAGATTTGGTTGAACTACGTCGTTGACATGGGGATTTGACAGGACTGTTTCTGTAGGCCGTTGTTTATTGTAAGAGGATGTGTGAGGTTAACGCCGCTGCGATTGCCTCTGATTGTGGTGAAACCGAAGCGTGGATACAACAGACACCCCCACATTTAAATTTTTTTAAACTATACATATATGTATTTTATTTTATTTGTATTTTTTTTCAATTGTTTTGTAATGAGCTAAATGACCCAAGCTGATCCATGAAAATCAAATGGAACACAGGAACCTCCATGGCTGCAAATCTTATATTTCACATGAAATTTTCATATCAGAAGTTGTGCAGAGTCATAAAAGCATTGAGAGCACCAAATTAATTTTAGAGTAGACCTACTGCAGCTTGACTTCACGCTGCTCAGTTTGCTTTAGCACCGCTGCGCACTCACAGCCACCCGGTTGAGCTCGTCAACTTGAAAGTGGGCGTGTGCCGAAAACACTGAAGGTTAAGGAGGAGGGGATGGCGTGTGTGCTGAGCGGGGGCTGCTTTTGCAGCAGCAGCAGAGGCCTCATGGCCACACCAGGTGGGGCGCTTGAGGAGCGGTTAACGCGTACTCAGAGCTACTCCCTCTTCCTGCAAGTTTGGCACTCAAGGCAGCACTTTGCATGACAAGGAGCAGTTGACTTTCCTGCCCTTATCGCTCACACGAGGATCGGCGTGTTTCACATTTCTTTTGCCCGCTCAAATACTCTTTGTGTGGTATCAGTAAGAATAGTGGGAGGGGAGCAAAGATAAGCAAGATTTTTTCTTCTTTTTTTTTTTTTTTGTCTAGCCTGGTTTGAGTCTCTGCGTTTATATGTCATTATCTGGTGTAAAAGTGTCTGTTGCAAACGAGGCATTCTGATCATGTTGCATGTCTGGGTCAAGTGTTGGCACAATGAGCATTAGTGTCTTCTAGAATGAAGCCTCAATTTGTGCAAACCAGTGGGGCCAAAAATTCCCCAGCTACCAGGCCAGAGATCTGTAGTAGTCCATTAGAGACTTAGCCGCCTCCCAGCAGCTTTATTTATCAAAGGGACTGCGGGCCGTGCTGTTCCCCCAGCTTGACTTTCATTACCCTTTTAATGAGCCACAGGCAGCAGACATCCCCGGATTAGCACGGGCCCTTTAAAGGTTTGCACACACTTCGGTTTGCAAGGCGATAAAAGGCTGCAGTCTGGTTATGTAACATTGTGATTCACAATGTACACAAAAGAGAACAATTCTGACAATGTTGGGTGACATTCATCTCAGACGCGTGAAAACAAAGGGATTTAAACTGTTTCCTCTAACGAAAGGCGGCCACTGAGGAAACCGAGTCGGTCAACGCACCCGACCGGCCTACGTGCAGGCACCTGCTATCTAACCCGCCAAGTAGCCGCGCACAAAGCCTCAACATTTGCACAGTTTTAAAAAAGTCATCCATCACCCTCATTTGGCATTGAGGGGATTAGAGCGATCCGACTTTGCCTCACAATGTGAGACACAATGCGAGACAAAGTTGTTTTTCAGCTTTTCTGCAGCCTGACTGATAAATGATCCATCAGCCAGTATTTGCTCTTTTCGGATGTACTGGTTTGTGCATGCACTGTATGGTGTGCATATCTAAGACGTGGAAATTAAAAACAGAGCAGTTTGCCTACCTCGGAGCTCTTTTTAGAACTCACTTGGATGGGTGACATGGTCAGAGCTTTATGAGGGATCGCAGGCTTAAATGTTTGAAGATGCGTCATATCTCACAAGTAGGGCTCTAGTTCTCTGAAATATTTTGGAGCCCGTTGTGTATATAAAGCTTAGAATCTCCTTGTTTTTTAATCATGCCCTTAGTTGAGTTGTGTAAGGCCTACCTACGACGACGCTTATTGTAATAGATAACTGACATTTAGCTTTAACATCATAAAAACATTTTTTGTTATACTTTTCACATCTGTGCAAACAATTCCCTATTGCCCTTCAGCTGGAAAGATGTTGTACATTTTGTACATGTTTCAGTGAGTGTTTATTTTCCTGAGATCTTTTTCATGTCGCGAATTTGCTGCTACCATTTTGCCTTTTCGGTGGATGATAAAAAGGAATGAGGGCCGGCGTTAGTCTAGTTTAGCTCTGCTGTTTTTTTTTCTCTGTGTCACTGAAATAAATAAAAACAAAAGGTAGTTTAGAAGTGCTGTATGTTTATAAGTATGAACATATCCTATATTCGTACACACATGACCACACAGGGAATATAGCAGAAAGCAAGTGGATAACAAGTACCGAATAACACCAGCTTTCTGTGAGGGTTTTATTGTCATAGTTTTTATTGTTAAAGGTTTTTCTGATGTTGGCTTTGGTCAAAGAGCCACTACTAAGAAACTGGATGGATCTCTCACCACACACAGTTGGGATACAGGCGCAGGTGTTCGATGTGTGCGATGTTTGTCCTCTCTTTTTTTCTTCTTCTTCTTCTTCTTTTTTCTGTCACGCCAACCTACTGCGTGTTTTGACTAAGAAGGCGACCAATGTGGGGGGTCCATCCCAGAGCAGCCCTTTCCGACAGCAAAGGGCTGGGGATGGTAACTGGTAATGGTGCGTGTGAACTCAGGGCCCACGGGGAATAGGCGTCTCATCCCGAGTACCTTGTGTTTGCCATGTTTTGTAAAGGCGTCCCGTCATCCTTTTGTTGCCTTAGACAGCAGTGACAAACAGTAAGGGAAATAGAGAGTCTTCCGTGATGGGAACAAGATCAGGTCAGGAGGAGGAGGAAAGGCTATACTCACGTAAGGATCTTTGTGGGAAATCACTTCCAGCCACCAGGCGAATTGGGGTAAAAAGTTGATGTTTTTTTCCTCAATGTGAAAAATAAAAACTCTGGCTGCTATGTTCGGCCGGTAGATCATAGATGCAGAATCATGAGTCACAATTCAGGAGTGAGGGAATTTAAACATCTGTCAGTTGGTGGAAGGTGTATTTTTACTTAAAAAAACACATCCAGACTTATATTTGTCCATATCTCACAGTTCTGTGTTCTTATTCAACTACAGAATGACATAAAACATATGTGGATCTATTAGAAATCAAGTGTAATTTAATAACGGTACACTGTGTGTGTGTTTGAAAGTAAGATTTTAATGGTGGAAATTTATGTCTGCTGCTTCTGCTCTGGGCCTTTAATGTATAGCTTTTTTTAATGTTTGAAATGTACATGGGAGCCATCTGTTTTAGGGAAACGTGAACCATGAAAAGTCCACCAGTAGAATACATGTAAGGTCCAGTGTGTTAGTTAGTGTGGAGCTCAGTATGCCATCTTTTTATTTACTTTATTTTTAAAACCTGATAGCATTCCCAGAAGTTGAATGTACATATTTGTGTATATATTTGTATACAAATATATTTGAATGTGTATAGCCTATATTTCTGATAAATATAGAGCAAACTGAGCACACTATGCAGACTGTGTCTTGTTTTTCCTCCGTCAGATTCAGGCCTAGTGGTTCCCAGCATCCCCTATAAGCTTCAAAAGTGCCTACTGGAGGCTGCTGAGCGTTGGGGCCTGTCTGTTAAGCGCAGGCTGGAGACCATCGGTGTTTGCTCCAGCCAGATGGCTCTGTCGCTGCTTGGTGGACCGAACAGGTAAGAAACGCAGACCTTGTTCTTTTAGTGAAGTACAGAAGTTAAAACAAGATGCCAAACTTATGGTTGCTTAGGGCACATAGATAAGAGGTTAAAACGATCTTTGTCTCTGTTCTTACAGAGTAGTCCCCTCCCAACACTTTGCTTTTTATAGTGGCAGAGAACGTTTTCCGGTTAATAAGATAATCATCCCTACAAGAGTGTGTTTCTGCATGTGTCATGAGGTTAACCTTAACGCCCCTCAAGGTTAATATTCTGCTTACATTAAGCAGTCACAAGACCATGCTATCAGGCTATAGGAGCTCTGCCTGGTATTTGTTCCCTGCACCTTTTTTAGCAGTGAGGTGTCATTTAAGATAATAGACGCACAGTTCTTTGGCTGACATAACAAGGAGGTTTACAATCCTTTCATCAGTTTAGCCCTGTGTGATACATGTGTGTCTTTCCCTTGAAGCACGGTGAGCTCTGTTCACTCAGAATTCATTAGCTTTATGTTATGCCACAGGTGGAGAAACCTTTCTCCCGCTTCTATCAGACACACAGATTTATCCTCTTTTGATTCCTATTGAAATGGGAAAATACACATACAGACCTGACTTGGTAAAATCATCCCTCTGGTCCCCTGATGCACAGTCATGGGCTCTTTGTTTAGCCTTTTCTCACTTTTGTTGATCTTTATAATGACCTATGTCTCTGATGTACGGTAGTTTTTCCATTGAACTTTTAGTATTGAGATCATTAGGATAAGTACCACCATTACAGAGTTTCCGTATTGTGGGGATTTATGTAACCCAGTAATCCTGCCAACTTCTCAAGTTTACTCGGGCATTTGTTTACGCTTATTGGTCAGAATGTGGTAATTTGTTAATGTTTTCTAAAAAAAGGTTTTAACAGGAAAATCGTTACTTTTTAACCCTCTTTGTTTCTTAGTATTGCAGCATGTAGAGGGCTGTTCAGATGTTTCTGACAAAAAAAACAAAAAAAGTAGCTTAAGAAAAGATATCACTAGTTTATTATTTATGTGTCACATCATACAGTGAAAAGAATACAATTATAGAATTGAAAATAGGCTATAATTGAATTGATGGGAACAGCTTTTATCTTTATAAAGAATATAGTTTAAAAAGAATCCAGCAGAAATGAAGTCGCATCCAGCAGAACTTAAAAATGGAGAACGATGCAAATGTCTCTAGTCATGATGTGCTTTTAAAATAGTTAGGCCCATTACTGAAACATTTTAATCTGCTTTTGATTTAAGGCTCAACCCCAAAAACATCCACCAGAAGCCTCTAGTCATCCTCCTGTGTGGGCCCCACCTCCAAGGCGCCCAAGGCATCAGCTGCGGCAGACACCTGGCCAACCACGAGGTGGAGGTCATCCTGTTCTTGCCCCACTCTGTCGAGATGGAGGAGTCTGTCAGCTGTGAGGTCAGCCTCTACAGTAGGACGAGTGGGGTGCAGGTGGCCAGCATCAACGGTAAAACAACCACTAATTAATTGAAGGACTTTCCTGGGCATAGTTTAGTTGTCATGTAGAGAACCGGGCTGTAAAAATGCCCAAGTGACTAAGTTCTACAGTTACATTGGGTGGTCTTATCCCATTGGGATAGACCAGGACAGACAGATGTTGCCCTCTAGTGGAAATGTACCTCTACGAACATCCCGATTCAGTGTTGGAAGGCTCAACTGATCATTTAGAAAACGTTTTGGTCTCGTCTCGCCCCAAAAAATCTTTGGATACATAAGGTGGAGAAGAGATCTGCTAGAGTTTGCTGAAATGAGATAACCCGGGCCTTCTCGACATCTGAAGTAATGTTTCCTCTTCTATTCCAGACCTACCTGCAAGTCCAGTTGACCTCATTATCAACTGCCTTGACAGCTATGAAAACCCACTGCTGAGGGAGCAGTCCTGGTACCAGTCAGCTGCTGACTGGGCCAACAGGAACCGGGCTCCAGTCCTAAGTATTGATCCTCCAGCCAGCGAGCAGGCCGTGGAGGCCAAGTGGACCCTGTGTTTAGGACTCCCACTACCTTTAGCAGGGAGCGAGAGCAAAATCTACCTGTGTGACATTGGCATTCCCAAAATGGTTTACCAAGAACTTGGGATCAGCTACCACTCACCCTTTGGGTGTAAATTTGTCATCCCACTGCACCCGGCTTAGGCATCGGGAGGTGGGAGGCCTGTTTTTCCAAGGAGCCATGAGCATTGCGGAGGAGCTACGTGACCAAAAGAAATCTACATAAGTATGTCACACATATGGAAACCTCTTATGAAAGCCTGGCGGTTGCCTGAGCTCTGCGTTTGTCCTCTCAGCAGATGCCGCTTGTTGCGTGCGGCACCTCTTATTTTTGAGAGGGAAAGGTTTCCTGCTCTCACCCTGCTTTGATAAAGGGGTCTATGTCATTGTGAACGTGTTTACAAAATGCTGACCACTCAGTCTGTCTTTGACTTCTGAATCCTGTGTTCACTCAAAGCGAAGGGACCACAGTTCCTGTTTCCTCGTTTAGGATTCCAAGTGGAGTCTGGATCTGACCCTGTGACCTGGACACAACTCAACCTGAAACTGTCTGCTAATAGTCTGCCACAGTTGATGTTCAACTTAGTGTTATTTCCATTAAACGTTGTGTATTTCCTTCAATCTGGTGCTTTCTGTGAGGCACTGTAAAAGTTGTAGCATTTAATAACCGGGTAATATTTTGTAGAGTTTATATTTGTATTTATATTTTGATTGCATCTCAGGAATGATACAGCACACCTTCAGATTTTAACATTATCCTGATGGTCTTAGCCACTAACACTGAACGTGAAGAGGAAGAGGGGGGTTCAACTTTATGGACTGCAGCAGTTTTGGAGTAGACAAAAACTTTATATGGAACCTTTTTCTAGCGTGATTCTTAACCAGCAGAGGGTTTGTGAGTTTGACACGTCTTTGCGTTGTTCACTCTGTGCTGACTTACATATGCTATTTATTTAATCCATTTTTGTATTTTTTCAAATATTTCTGAGCACATTTAATTTTTCCAATCATTGTGCCAGTTTGCGAGAAAGAACTGATATTTTTTGTTTTACAAGAATGACAGCCACTCAGAAATTTAAGGAACCCATTTCCTGAGGCCAAACCAGACATTTGCCCATGACGGCAGGTAGAACAAGGCAGATTATATTCAACTTGATCTTTTAGTGCTTCTGCAACGTTCAAAAATCTGTATATAAAAGTAAATGAATTGTAAAGAAATGTACTGTAAGCCTCCACTCGGTAATAAAACGGTGGCTGCAGCTTCTTTTCTGTACATTCTCCAAGCAGCAATTCTTTGTCTCTTAAAGTGTAGCAAAGACCGACTGGCTGTAAAATGTGACCACTGTTATGATCAGGTGACGGTGCTGTAAAGAAAGACGTTCACTGTTGGTTGACAAATGTTATTTTGGGGGCAAACGAATAGAAGTTTCAATAAAAACAAAGTGCATTAAAGAAATGGGTGGTAGAACTAATTTGAAATGCTTCTTTCTGGTGTGCAGTCATGAAAACATAACCACATCTGTGGGAATCCTTGACCTCTTTGACATATGTGAACAAGCAAACACTTGTCCTCTTTACACGTAATAATTTTAAAAGCTCACAGGCATCCCAAACATGTTTCTGACGGTTTAAAGGACTGTGTAAGATCTTGGCTTGATAACATGACACTCTTCAACAGAGAAAAACACTTCAGACTTTGTTCATTTAAACAGAGCTCTACTCCCTAAATAGGACCTAATCATTGGGTCTTAAAAGCAAAAAATATATTTATAAAATTTGAAGTGAGAAAGAAAACAAAACAGAAAAGACTTCCCAGACATATAAAATCGTTATGTAAAGCTAGGATAGTTGGCTAAACACACCCTTTTGATTAATCATTATTTTATGAGGATGAATGTGAGGATGATGAGGATGTTCTTCATTATATTGAGCTGGAAGTGCTGCATTTTTTAAAATAATCATCTCAAGGGGCTCTGTGTCAGTCCCTGGGGTTGAGCCTTACTTATAGCATCAGTTTCTTTGAGTCACATGCTGCAGTCCCAAAAGATGGCTGTAAATAAAACTGCAGTCTTCAACACAGATTTGATGAAAAAATGCTTCATTTTGTTGCTGAAGTACAACAAAACAACCCTCTTTTAAAGAAAGAGGTTGTCCTGTTTGCTTCTTTTTGATATTTTCTGTGTTTTGTTGCCATTTCACCATGTGCAGGAGAACAGCTGGGTTTTTGTAGTTGTCTACTTGTTGTTGATACGGTGCCTAATTTATGAGAGGTCCTCCTACAATAAAACATATTGTCTTATTAACTTTGTGCATGTTCAAGTTGAGCTGATTCTTCCAACGCCATTCCAAAACGTGCTCAACAAGTTCCCTGCATTGGATCATGGTACACACCATAACCGCAAAATCACTTGAACATGTGCAAGATGGAGCTTTTCTGTGGTACAATTTGAAGATCCTTAAGTCTCCCAAATGTTTTTTCATCGCGGACATTTAAAACAAGATTGTTAGAGAATCATTGATTTTTATTTTTTCCATATATTAAAATCCGAACGTATATAAAGAATCATTAAATTGGCCTTTGCGTAACATATATATAAAATATCACTTTGGAGCGTAGCAGGTCGCGTGAAAACTCACTGGAAACCTCTGGGTGTAACAAGTCGGCCATCAGTTGACAGTCTCACCTGTTGGCCACACGGTTGTGCTCACAGACCGTTGTGCCCCGTGGCTGGATGGCTCCCTCTGCGCATGCGCATCCCGTCGGCGCCGCGGAGACCATTTCCTTCCAGCAGGCCTGGCAGATGAGCGTTGCCCCGCACACACGCGAACGTACACACATATGCAGTCAGAGTACGGACAAACCGTCAAAGCAGAGCCACGTTTGGGATTGTCCGATACCACCACCGCAAAACCTGGATACCCCCAACCTCCCGAGTGACCCCCATGGGCCTTCATCGCTGACTCGCAGCCACATCTGGTCGACAGCACAGCGGTATCTTTGGGGTGAGTTGTTCCACAGAGCAGTGTTTTGGCTGAGTGTTTTGTCTCGGGGTTGTTGCTGCCGCCGCCGCTGCAATCTTTTAGCACGGGTTGATCCGGGAGAGCGGACAATGGGATGTCATTGCCGTTCATGAACGCTCACTCAGAGTTTAGGTTTTTACATTTGGCCGAAAGACGCCTCCGTATAACCTGCTCCCGCTATGAAGGGCTAACGTTAAAGCTGGCTAAGCTTTAGCGTTAGCTGCTAGTCAACGGTACGAGATCCATTATCGGACAGACTTCAGCGTTATGCTAGGTTTCGCCGTATTTTTATCCCGTTTTCCGCCGTCCGGGAACTAGGTTCAATATCGGGATAGAGAGACCACAAACAGGGAAACCTAGCCGTTAGAATTGTGCCTAGACTGTTTTCTTTTTTTAAATATACGTTTGGTTGTTTGAGGGGTGGCTCTGCCTCAAATCACCGAGTCACTGGTTTTACACTATCTGATTCCATAGTCGGACACATCGTTACTGGTTCTTTGCTTTTGACCCTCTTCCCCTGACAGCGGTTTCTGTTCCTCCAATGCGGTCCAGCGTTACAATGGAGACCATGAATGAGACAGGCTTTGAGCTACAGTGATGATGTTTTATCTGGGGTGAACCAGAGCTGGAACTGCCTGTGGAAGTTCAGTTTATGTGAGACTGCGATGCTAGACATGTGCCAACACAGTGGTAGGCTGTTATTTGATGTTGTTTCCTAATGTATTGGGGCGACAACAGAACGTATCTGTTCGATAATAGACCTGGCCATTTTAGCCTCCCCCTGCTCCACTTGGACCAGGCTCAAGCAGAGAGTTTCAGCCTCCTTGCCTTGGAGAGACATTGAACCTTGTCGCCTCGCTGCTTTTGTTAAGGCATCTAAGATCACTGCAGGCTTTTGCATCTATGTCCTTAGGTTTAGGGGAAACACAATACATTTTTAAAAAATATTTAGGCTGATGATGCCTTGACAGTGAGATTGGAAATGTGTTTTCTCCTCCAGGCATGGCCCCACATGGAGGTCAAGGATCAGGTCAGTCTGTTGAAATGCGATGGTTTTGCCCAACGATGAAAAGGTTGAATGGTTACAGGAACAGTCCTTTACAGATTCATAATAATTAAATGGATATGGAATTAAATGGATAGTAAATGCTGTTATATTAATCACAAAAGCTGTTTGAGTTCAAGAAGCCCAGACCTGGCAGCTTTTCCATTGTTGGACGCCTCAGTGCTCCATCGTAAATCTCTGAAATGTTGAAATGCACATACCTCTGCAAGCCATGGCAAGACTGGAAAACAAAGTGTTGTTGTGGAGTAACGCTACTGACTAATGCTGCATTAGAGTTAGTTTCCCACTCATTTTATGGGATGAGCGTCCAGCCGCTGTGACTTCTGCCTAATCAGCTCTGATCTAGGACCTGGGTTGTTCTCAGGGAACAAACCTTACAATTAGTGTATTATCTCAGTGCCCGTGTGCGTTATCTGTTCATGTTGGCATGTTGCGGTAGCTCAAAATCCATAGTATCATCCCTCCAGATCTTGTTGCCTATTTTGATAACCGATTGCTTTGACAGGTTTGACCAGCAGTTAGCTTTTGAGTTAGAATCAAAGCGGCACCAACAGGGAAACGATTACCTGATCGTAGACATTTTGTTTGTGTCTGGGTTGTCTCCACTCCGTATTTGAACCCTACCAATCGGTTAGAAGAGGTCCTTTACTAGTTTCCTTGGCCCCCACGCTGGTTAGGTGAGTTGTGATGATTAAAGCTGTAGGTTTTCTTTGAGAGAAATCTGTTACCATGGCTGCTTGCAGGGGGTAGGGGTGTGAGGGCTTGGCATTCAAGATCCCTGTAGGAGTCCAGTGAACCGGACTGCAACACGTTGGGAATCTGCGTGCTGAGATGTTCATAGCTCGTCTTTGGTTGGTGTTGAGAGTAAATTCAGGCAGCAGAGGCATCACAGCTGAAAGTGGGGCCGCACTCATTCACTACCTGTTGTTTGCTGTTCTCTGGCCCTGAGTGATGGCTCAAGATTAGCCATCCAGCTACGCTTCTGATTGACTTTGCAGACCTTGAGGTGACAGACAAAGTCTGTGTGTAGGCTCTTATAATTAGCAATGTGTTTATTTGGGGGGCTGGGGGCTGTCTGGTGGATCCTTAAAGCTGTGCGAATCTGAGCTTTGTGACTGTCACATGTGAAGCTTTGTGCCGGGCTTATGTGCTCAGCGGGAAAGTAATGGCTCCTCTGTTTCTCCGCTGACCATCTTATTGCACATTTGAAGCCTGTCCAAGGCCCCGCTGACCTCGGCACAATGGCCGCGTTTAGCTGGTTCTTCCCCCTACGGACTTATCTCTCCATCTTTCTTTTTTTTTTTTTTTAATCAGTGAGCGCAATAACACAGAAGGGATTTATTGGTTACTCTATTGCGCAGCTTAGCATGGTGACACTTATGAGCAACAAGGCATCACAGATGGTAGGGGACGTGCCCTGCCAGCCAGGCCGGATTGCATCGATCCATAGATGCATTCACCTTTTTTTCTTTTTTTTTTTTTTGTGCATACTTCTGCAGACAGGTGTATCATCCGGAAATGAACAGAACTGTATTGGTCAGCCAAGCTAATCCAGCCCTATAGTGTCCAGTCAGGTGCATGCACACTCTGAGTGATGCACGCTGATGGTTTAACCTTGCTAGATGCAAAGTGGCTAATCGAACCATGGCCCACTGGTATCGGAAGAGTGGTAGGAAATGAAAGTGGCTGTAGGGCCGCACAGCACCTGTGCAGCTTCCTCTTCTGGAGATGAGTAGCCCCATCACACAGAACTGTGTCACTCTCTTGTTTGTGAGGCGCACAGCGGTTTCATTGTCTCCTAGCTGGGAAGGGATTAGGACAGTCTTTGTGTAAATATCAGACACAGCTGCCTTTTTTTTTCTGGCAGATTCTGGTAAGGTGCAGCTACCGGAACATGAGCTGAAGCTGCTGCCACTCATCTGTCTTTGTTGTTTTTTCGTCTCTGTTTTTGGGGCATATAAGATGTGATGTGCAAAATGTCGGATTTTGATGTCACTGGATTGGAGGTTATTTAGAGGAGTACAACATTCCAAAGCCCTAGTGCAGCCATGTAAAAAGGAAAGTCTGTCCTTATGCATCAGAAAAATCATATGGTTATTTCCAGGACTTTGCATAAGAGAATTTTTTTTTCTTGTAGCTCTCCTTAGAAATGATTACATGAACACAAATGAAAATATCATCCGATCTTTCTCACATGACATTAGAACAAAATATGTTTGAGTTGATAAAACATTATCTGTGGCTATCCTGACCTTGTATAAACTCAAAAGATAGACCTGTTTGATCACAGAGGATATAAAGTGATGATAATAAGCCAACTTCTGCTGTCTATATTTAAAAAAGAATTATATTCCCCCAATGTTTTTTAATCCTCCTTCATTCTTCTCTATTCACACCCCCCGCCCCCCCTTTTGAGGAGGCATAGAGGCTTCCCTCACACATCCCCTCCCTCTAGAGTGATCATGCTGCCCAGCAGAATAGCGGCATTGTGGTCCAAACGCTGCACGCTAACTCAGCTAGGCCTATCCATCTGGACATCGGCTGGTCAGCTCCTTGATGGCGGCGAGGCTCTCGGTGCCACGCCCTCTGGCCGTCTGCACAATGTAGGCAATGATAAGTGATACAGGCCCCCGAGGCATGCCGCGGAGTTCTGGTGCGTCCACACAAGATTTCTAGAGGCGATCGACTTATAGAAAAGACATGGATCCATCTTGCCATCCACTCAGGATGGTGGAGTTACAGACGCCTTCCCAATCTTGCATAGCTGATCAAGTGGCACTGTTGTCACCCATGTTATAATTAGAAATAGTGTGACTCAAATCCAAATGATTTGAGTCCAATAAAAAGATTTAAAAAAACGGCAGCAAATCTTTATTAGCGAGGCCCCTTGGTGTCCTGTTCTACCGATCCCTCAGTTTGCTTGCAGCACGCAGCCGTCCCCGTTTTGTCAGGCAAACCAGCTGGACCCAGTATCTCCTCACTTAAAGGACAGTCGAGCTTGGTGACATCCGTCTGCATTTTGGAGTGGCTGATTTGAATCGACGCGGAAACAGAAGCGTCTGCTGAGGGAAGCGGTTGGACACTTCCTGGTTGAGCAGACTGAGGCAGAGGGGCTCAGGAGCTGAGGCTTTGATGCTGCCGGTGATGGGAGTGATGCAGGACTTTAAGTTTGAGCTTCTAGTTAACAACTGTCTTAAAAACCACTTCATCTTGCAACAAAGTATTATCTCTCTGCAATAAATGCGTGCACTTTGATTCACACATTGTCTTTTTGTTTTGAAAGACAAACCTTTTCTGCTGTGAAATGAACAATGAACTGAAGTCATTAATGTTCTCGGTACAAAAACAGTTTCTCATTAGATGTCTTGGCTCACTGCTTTACCTGTAACATCGTGTCTTAGATGACGTGTGATCCGCACTTTGTCACTTGGCTGACAGAATACTACCACTCTCTTAATCAGACCTGCTCCCCTGTGTAACGGATCATGTAGTGCTCCTGTAGTCATAGCCGGAGGTAAACTTTTAGATTAACTTTCCTCTGTTTTTTAAAATGCTTTGAGCTTACATTAAAACAGTAGTATGTCATTTTTGGGTGGAGACAGAGAACTTTACAATGGCTTTGGCTATGTATAATTAATCCTATGGCCAGGTCGATTTGTCTAATTATTCAGGTTTATTTATATAATCTTCAGTTCTGTCAACAGCCTCCAGTTTGGGACAAATTGGGCTTTTTGGGGAGTCCCCCCAGTCTTGGTTGATATTTAACGGGGTCCAATGGTTTAGTGAAACCTTATTGAGAGAGTCATGTTTGACATATCGACCTCTCATCCAAACTTTGGACCCAACTTCCCCATCCAGTCACAAAGTAAGCTGTGTCCTTTTTGAAAAGATGCGTCCGTGTGTCGGTCTTCTTCTCCCAGCTGTTTGCACTACTGGCTCAGTCAGTCCACACCTGCTCACCACACCTGTTCACCACGCCTGACCGGTGATCGCTGAAGCGCTCCGTACTCGGGCTAATATGGGGAAGTACAAAGGAAGTCCTGCCGTCAGTCTAAATTTGGACTCCTTTTTCTCCATTTATAGAAGTACTGAGCCCTGCTGAAGTTATCATGGCATAACCTTTAAAAGGAAGAACAACAACCCATTATGAATCACTGATGAGGATGACAACATATACTGCCTCAGCAGGAAAACTCTCCTGCTTCTTCCCTTTATCTGCTCCCTGATGTAGTGGCTGTGCGCTTGAGTCATGAGTTGCACTTCAAAGCTACAGGAAACACCTCTGGTTTTTCATGTCGCTGTACCTCTGTGAAAAGGTTCGCTTTGATATTTGTATTCCTCATTCCAAAGCTGACTGCTTTTTCTATCGGTGTGTAGAATTGACAGTGGTTGACGTGGAGCGATGCAAGCCCTCCATATCAACAGATGTTTAAAGGAAATGATTTCCCTAGAGTCAGACTCATGGATGAGAATTTCTCATGGAAATTCTGTCATTTGGGAATCCAGCTGCGGGTCAGTGGCACTGGGATATAACACAACAATCAGCAGAGAGCAGCTGACTGTGACTACAGTGGGTTCGTAGAGATAACCGGCGAGGCCAACGCGTTTCATGTTTCCTGGAGGTAATCGGATCGCCGACAAGTATGACAGCAGTTTCCCCGAACCGAACACCCGATACAGTTTAGGAGCGATTCCAATGAAGAAGCGCTCGACAAACACAATAAACGCTTAAATGAATCCTCCACGAGGGCACGTCAGGTTTCTGGGAATCCATCGGCGTTAAGTGAGAGCAGATATCCTGCTCTGTATTCAGCGGGGTCCAGTGAAAACGGAGGGACGTCGGCCCCTCGACTGCACCCTGTCTTACAAGTCGAAGGACCGGTATCAGCCAGTGAGTTTTCCTCAGGACAAACCAACTGCAGCTCTTCCCTTTCTCGAAATGAGTCTTGTCCCTGACACGCACATGTTCAACAAAGACTCATCTGCTATTTTTTGCTGATGCGGTGAAGTCGGCGTTGAAGGAAAATTAAGCAGCTGGTCTCAAGTTTCCGCACAGTTTCTTCAGTCTCCAGGGGAAAGCAAGAATGTCCCAAACATTTCACATCCGTCCTGGGGTATTAACCCCTCCTTTTTTTATCCTTAACATGCTCTGTGGTAGATTATTTCCAGTGTTTATTCCAAATATTCCCCCTGCGTGCAGCTCAGCCGGTGTTAAATGCTGGTATTCGAGTACTTGTTGCCTTGTCTTTGTGTTAGCGTGTGAATAAACTGGAACACCGGTGCTCACATAAGTGTAGGACCACACCTGTCTGCATCAGTTCTGGTCCAACTTTAGGGGCCTTTGCCATGATGTGTTATAAATGCAGCCCCTGGGTCAGGATGTTTGCGCTCTGCCTCCTGTGCTGTTCCTTCCTGCCAAGTGTATTCCTTTGTCCCAAAACGAAGAGCTGATTGCTGGAACTCGTCAAATAATTTAGTTACAGCAAATCAGTGACTGTTATTTTTTCCCAAACCAGTTTATGCTTTCTCAAGGCTTTAATAGGTTCAAAATATACCCTGTAAGCGTTTATTAATTGTCGCCTATCAGGTTAAAGATTCTAAGTATATTTTTTCCAAAACGTTATAGTTTGCTGGTTTTGTTTTGTTCTTTAGGGTATTTTACATGCGTTATTTGTCGATGTTCACCTGTATAATGGCAACATACAGGGAGGCATTAGATTTTGGGTCATATATTATTATGGGGCTGTTTTCACCTCCTCACCTGTCCTACTAATGCAGCAAAGACCAGGCTTTGGTTCTTATGAATTCATGTGTGCCACAGGCTGCATTTACAGCTGGGACTCCCTTAGACCGGCTTTGCACTTGGACTGAATTGAATCTGGTTTAAGTTCCTCCCTAAGGTCACTGCTTAATATGAACAAGCACATTTCATGCTTGCTAGGAGGCAGCACATGTGTTGAGCCCTTTTTAGCACATTTCATTTAAGCCTTGATGTTTTTTAATAGGGTCCGAGGGAGCACGCTGCTTGTTAGAATGCAAATGTCTGTCTCATTTCAAGAAAATGGGGAAAAACGATCCAGCGTGCAACGAAAGGAATAATTCTCAGATTGGAGAGAGTGTGTGTGCGTGTGTTGGTTTAAAGTGGCCTATTAACGCCTTTCTAGTTATTATTCACACAGGTTTTATGTGCTGTATCTCAACCAAAGAATCTCCTAAAGGGGAATGTATGATGAAGGTGTCTTCCACATGTTCACTTCCCCTCTGGAGCATGGGAATCCTTAAAAAATGACACACCAAACAGTCAATATTTGAAATATGATGGGCATAAGCCTTCACTGTCCAGCTTCGTTTTCCACCGAAATCCCCTTAAGGCATTGCCCGTGTCCCTGGCCTCTGAGTGATCGGGGTTATCAACTCAGGGTGTGTGTCAGGCCTTCGTGAGTTTACCGAAGATATCCCTGAGCCCCGCTCCCTGCAGGCCAGATCTGCAGCTGCTGCCTCTGCAAACAGCGGCTCCGCATTAGCCGGAGCTCCTCTGCGCGCTGCTTCTTGTGCATCTCACTTTCCTAAATGCCTTTATGACATTTTTTTCTTCTCCTACCTCCCAGCCTACACCCCCCCCCGTTAAAGCACACGCACTCACTCAGCTGCCTGCTCCCTCAGCTGCTGTTTTGCTTTCCTGCCCGATAATGGGCTGCTCGGCAAGCATTGCCAAACGGTGACTTTGATGATAACTTCTTTTTCTTTCTTTCCCAGCTCTGATTAAGACGCGTTTGGAGAATCGGACTTGTTGGACACAGAGCAGCGGCATTACGCTGCTTTAATCTGTGTTTACGCTGCATTCGTGTGTGCGATGTGAGCCGTCTCCTGCAAAACACACTCGCCCCCTCCGACTCTGAGTTTTTGTCATTCAGAGAGGCGCTGTTCTGACTTACATCTGTCAGTTACCTTCTAAATGTAGATAATTAGGCTACATTTCTTCATCGAGCCTATGAAAAGAAGCCAGTGACCTAGTTAACGCTGTCTCCGGGGTTGTTCTTTTGTGGCGGAAATTGAGTCGGAAATTATTGTTCAGTCTTTGTGAAAGCGATTGTTGAACCTTTTCATCGCATAGGTTTTTTAATTTGATTTTCTTTTCACTTGTATGGATTAATTTGGTATTTTGAAGACATGTGTGCTGTCCACCTTAAACAGTCCCTTGAAAAAGTTTGATTTCAGCCTTTTTAAAATTAGCCAACCTGACCGAGAGGAACTTGTATCCCTGTTAAAGTACCTTTTGTGTAAAGAGACCATCAGCTCTTCTTTGGAAGAGGTTCTGAGTAAACCTGCTAGACAGTCAGGAGAATGCAGCAGGTTCACTAGCTGTGACTGTATTAACATGCATGTGGCACACACACACGCACACACATTCACACATGCCGGCTGCTCACACCTACTCTCACTGCGTGCGAACGCACACACACACGTTGTGCTGTGCGCGCAGACTAATGCGCCCGTACCCCACAGTGTAGGCTAATGCGAGTCTGTGGTCGGGAATGAATAATTCAGCTTTCTGGCATGAATGGGCGGAGCCTGTATTATTCATGGTTGGCATTAGGTCTGACAGATGACTGCTGTTAATATTAAGAAGTAGCACACAGCGGTCTCAGCCAAGTAACCAGGCAGTCTGCAGCATTTTCTCCCCCCCCACCGACGTTCACATCCACCACACCCGACACCGTCTCCTTGCCTTGCCCTTAGTCGCCTGATCTCTGAGCCCTCCATCTGCGTGCAGCTTTCCTTTGTTCTTTTTTTCCTCCTATTGTCTCATCTGCATCTCTTTTTTTATTCACTAGCAAATGTTTCAGGTTGGCTGTTGTTTGCCTTCACCATTCCTGCCTTGCGTCTAAATTTAAAACAAACTTATCCCATCTGTTCCAGGGCACTCCGAATCTCTCAGTGTGGCTTATGTCAGTGTGGAATAACCAATTTGCTGTAGTTAGTTCAAGCAAAGTCTTGATAATCTGCCAGTTAGCTTACATAATACAAAACGACTGATCAGTTTTCCAAGACGGCAGATTGGGGCCGCTCTCCCGTGAGCCAATATTTGCCTTTTCCCCTTTCCGTTTATCTTTCAGCATCTCTCCTCTGTTGGGATTACTTGCAGCGCAGGTAATTTCCAATATTAATCTAACAGTAGTCAAATGTGATTTGCGAGTTCAGCCTTAACTGTGTCTTTCTCTACAGCCCACCATGCACCTTGCTCCCTTCTTATTTAGCTCGCCGTGTAAGATTTCTCTCCATGCTCTGGGCTCTTCCGCTGAATACGTCTCTTATTAAAGAGATTCGGAGCCGGGTTTGCCGCTAATGCTGCTGCCATATTGTACCAGGATCCTGCTGCGCCTTCCTCTAATGAGATTCTTTGTGTCACCATCCCTGTTCTTTGCCTCCTCATCTCCTCCTCTGTTCAGAATGAAGGAGTTGTCATGCTTTGCCATTAAAGGAGGAGCAGGCTTTGAAAGCAGCAACAGCCGCAGGCGGCTTTCTGCCTTTTTCTGTAGCGGTTACCTCACCTCATGGGACGTTTAAGGTTTAAGCCACTTTTGCATGCGTGTGCCTGTTCAATGGACAGCATTGTTGAACATTGTGTGTTTGAGTGTGTAGATATGTATTTTTTCTCTCTCTTCTTTTGTGAGTAATTCACCTCTCAGAATCTCCTGGCTCCCAGTCTGCATCCCAAACCTTTTTATCACCATTTCATCATCCTACTCCTTCTGCCTCCACACGTCCGTGCCTCCAACACTGAGCCTGGAGTGCTCCTCAGCCATCCGATTGCTGCGTTTCACCTCTTCAGCTAGCTTTCCTTTACACCTCACTCGTATTAAGTAACTAATCGATGGAGACACGCGAGTTCAGTCGTGTCCCAAAACGCCCACGAGTCTCACTTTGCTTTCAAGAGCGTAAACATCAGCCCGTAATCGCCACGTTCTCCTGAGGGCGTCGTCAACAACAGCACCTCTCTCTGTGGTGTTTCTTCTTCTGGCTTCTTTTGTTGAGCTTTTCGGGAGCAACTGTACCACTATCAGCAGGAGAGCTGCTCATTATCTACCTTAAGAAAAAAGAATCATCTGCCTTTTTAGAAGAGATATTTTTCCTTTCCTGTATCCTAGCCGATATCGGATGTTTTTCCTTGATTTTAGAGAGGCCTGAGAGCTACGTCCATGTTTAGTATCTGTATTAACTATCGATAAAAAGTTGCTTTTTTAAATGTTATTCTCAGTGGCACCGCTTTTACACAACACTGGTGTAGTTTCCCATTTGCTGCTACTTTTATTCTCACTTGTTCATCATGTTGACATCCATTTGTTTATTTTTCCAAAATCCCAGATTTCTAAAAGGGACCATTCAGCTTAAGAGCAGGCAGGCAGGTGACTGCCTGGGGCTGACATTATCATATAAGAATCAGGATCTGAGACTGTGACTGAAAGCAAGCGCTCACCAAGCACATTTAGCTGTAGTTCACAGGAAACACAAAGAACCTCCTTGAAATGACAATGTGAGTCTGGCTTTTAAAGAAAAAGATCCAGCTCAAACAGTATATGTTAGTTGTCTGACTCCTTATTACCAAAGAACTGATCAGTTATACCGTTCAGATGAAAATGGAGAGAAAAAGTAGTTACACAGACATGACTGTCTGGATCATTGACTTTTAAATAGTTGAACAAGCTATGTTGTTGCAGGCAGTGGAGTTTTCTCTTAAAGAATTCTATTCTGTTCAGAGATGTCTCCATACTTATTTCAGTTTTTAATTTTTGCTGTGGCTCTGGAGGTAAGAATGCTTCTTTGATAATCTCCCCTCCAAAAGAAATCCTGAGAAATGTTTGCGATTCATTCAAGTAGGTTCCAAAGTTGCGAGTGCTGCCCAGATGGATTCAATGCATTACTTAAGCTTACTTGATTTAGCTTTATTTGGCATCGCTGAGTTCTCAGCTAAGCTCCGTCCTAAATTTAAGTTTGTGTGCGCGCGTCTCTCAAAATAAACCATAAAGTCTCCGAATACAGTGGTGGAGACACCATCAAACATTGTGTAATTACGAGAGGGGAAATCCTGCTCGTAAAGTGGCCCAAATAGACACGCTCCCAGCAGGCCGGCACTTCAGAGCCGCGTCTCCATAATGCATGCAATGATGAAAACGGCTGCAGCCTGCCTCGGCCTGCATGGATATTGTGAGGATATAAATAGCCGGGCCCGGGCGAGTGTGCATCGACGCTGGGAGCGCAGCACACAGAGCTCAAACAATAAGCAGCCATCGGTACCCTTCCTCCCCTCAATTTTCTCCAGGCGAGCAGCCTCCCTAAGCTCAAAGGGGCTAGGATGGAGAAGGGTGGGGGGTGATGTGGGTGGGCGGGCTATTCTCTCTCTCCCTCTTCCTCTCTTTATTCAACTTCCTGCCTCCCTGCGTTTGTAATCTGCCATCGGCAGCAAGCTGGAGCCTATCACTTGTTACGTCAGCGAGGAGGGAGGACTGTCTTCCCACCTGTCTGTCAGTCCGACTGCTCATGGAGAAGTGTCTTCTTAAATATGAACACGGATTTGACTCACGAGTGACGCTTTTAACCCACTTCAAGGGAAGGAGGCCGTTGTTGTCCCCACTCGCTCAGTTTCGTTGTTATCATCTCTCATTCCTTAAAACACCAAAACCTTTATCTCTCAGCACAGTTCAGGGTTTGCTTCAATAGTCGGATCTGCCGAATTGACTTGATGTGAATAAGTGAAGCCATTCTCTGATTACTGAGCAACACTGTGCTGTTCTGTTCTTTTATAACCAGACAAAATGAGTCTGGTCCCTTTTGAGAATGGACATATTTCCTCAGTATTGAAATGAATCAGAAACAGATCTTAAGTGATGGTTGTAGACAAACATTTCTTTTGCCTTTTTAGCTATAATTTCTTAAAGCTAATGGCGCTTCATGAAGTAAATCATGTAAATATAGACGAAGATGGCACTACTGAACTACAAACGGAGTGTGTGTGTGTGGGAGTGTGCCGCGTTGACAGCCCAACATTGCATCATTGCGTCTCTCGAAATTGAACACATAAAAACAAAAACATTTCCGAACGTTGACATCTGGAAAGGTCACGTGCAGCATAGTTATTCCACAGCCATGTGCAGCACCGCGGAGAGCCCCCAGCCACAGCCTGTTGCCTTTCTAAGTTCATTTGGGTAGACAAGGTCAAAGATTATCATCATTTCTGCACATTTTTATGTAAGGATTTCAACAGCATTTCTGTCACCTGATTCTTTTTTTGTAAGTTGAATGTAAAGCTGTTTGTTTAACCCATATGTGAGCTTCCCATTAGCTTAAAGGAAAAATCTAAAGTATAGGCAGTCTACATGTAAAAACGTCTAATAATGTATTTAACTCTTTCACGTCTTAGTTGAGATTCAGTATAGGAAAATGTTTAGATATTTGTGTCAACCCCCCCCTCCGACCAACCCGGAAAATGCAACCCCAGCAGTGAGCTGCTCTATTTTTGCTTCCCAGTGTTTTTTGTAGCTGCTGAATTTTTTTCCTTTCTCCCCCCCCCCCTACTTTTATTTCGTAATATCTGCAATGACAGTTATTTGTCAACTCTCAGTGCTTCAGCAGATGCCTTTCACATCAAAGACTAGCTGCAGTTTCGGCTGTGATGGAGCCACCATGGTCCACAGCCACGATGCTGTGTGGCACGTTAGCATTCATCTGGTGGGTTAGCCATCATCCAGCAGGTTAGCCATGTATATTTGATCCTCACCAGGTCTCAAAGTTAGGTTGATACAACCCCGTACCTGTAAAATCTGTGTTCTCAAAACTATCCCTGTTGCCTCCATAGGAATGAACAGTGTGAAATACATCAAATGGCCCTAAAATGAAACAGGCGTGGGCACTTCTTTAAATCGGCAAGCATCTGCAGGCAACCATTGCTTCCCATCAATGTGTTGAGCAGCAGAACCATTTAACCATTTGTGCACACCTCTCAGCTGTTTTTTTTTACATTTTTTGTAGGTTGCTGTTCTTTTTTATGTCTCACTCTACCGTGAAAGGTCAGAGTGGACAAAGATCTGCATAGTGGGATAGGATGTAGCTAAAGATTGAGATAATTAAGCCGTGTGAATATTATTTCCTTTTTACCTGCCGTTTCTTGGTTTTTGTCTCTTCATCCTCATGGTTGTGTTGAGTGGAAAAGCCTGCCTGCAGAAGTACACCCCGCTCAACAGCTGATTCTGCCTGGAACTAAAACAGGGGATGTGCATAGTGCTTGGTTAGACCCTGCTTCAGCTTTTGAGCTTAGTTTTAGTTTTACAATAACATAAGTAGAATATTATGGTCTTTTAGAAAGAGACGGTAGCTGTTAAATGATTTTTCTTCAGCCACGCACTTGACTCTGTCTGTGGGAGCCTCGCAGCCGCTGGATAAAGAAGATGCTGAGGCGAGCCTGCTTGATGTGAGAGGAGACTGCTCATCCAAATAACAAAAACATGTAAAGATAGGAAATACGGATGTGAGACTCCTGAATTGCCTGTGGGCGTTGCTTACATAATCGGCCACATTGTCTCTGGATTTCTGCGTCCTGGTTGGGGGTCTTTTCAGCCCAAGCTTCCTCGCCTCTAGAGGTAAAAACAACCTGATGACAGCATGCTGTTGTCATGTGACCTCTCTTACATGTTCCCACCTGAAGCATTACAAAAAGGCTGTGAGCCCCTTACCCCAGGGGTCAATCGGGGATTACTAGTCAGGTTGTGTGGAATCCAGAGAATCCCAACAGACCCAAAGTTCATAAGGGTTAGGGTTAGGAAGCTTCTTGGTTTGGAGCAACAGTTCTTTCCATTACACCACCCTGAATATATCCATGGAATCCGCAGCTAACACTCAGAGGAGCAGAGCGGCATAGATAAAGAAGCTTTGGATCGGTTTTCTTAAAGGTAAAAAATTTGATTTATTCAGCTCACTGTTGCGTGTCTTAGTGTCTGTCCGCTTACGGTTTAAAATGCAAATGTTCTCGTCACACACGAGGAGCGTCGCCGGACGCGTCATCTCTCCTCTGTTTCTGCAGGGACATATTTCCAGGCCTGAGGATATTGTGCCGGTGTGGGATTTGTCACAGACCTCACCTTTTGCCACTGCAAACAGTTATACTGTCAGGTGCTTTACATATGGGGAAATGGGACACAGCCACGAGTCATTTGTTGTTGACAGTTCCATGCCGTCTGCTTTGCAGGGCCTCCAGCCCTGGGGAGATTTTTTTTTTCTTTGTAAACTTAGACAGACCATATATTTGCATACCCAGTACATCACATTTCCATTTTGCCGCCTTGTCCGCAGCTGGTTTTATTTGTATCCACGACAGACAAATGTATATATAATTCATGAATGATTCTGGCACTGAAAGCCAAAACAGACATGCCCACACCTAAATGGCAAAATGTGTCTCCAACACTTGTAAAATCGCCTCATCTAATATCCACAGGGCATACCTACTCCTGCCATCTTTAAATCAGGTCTTCCCACCATTCTACCTAGAATGCATTGGGATGGGGTGATTGACTCAGTCCTAGCAGAAGTTTGGGGTTCTTCATACTGTGAGGTTGAAGTCCAGCCCTGGCTGCATTTTGCTGAATCAAAGTTCTGCAACTGTGTGTTTCTGGAAAGTAAACTTCCCTCCTCCCCTTCCTCCTCCTTATTTGAGTTACATTAGTTTTTATACTGCTTGCTGCTGGCTAGGAGAGAGCAGCATGTGGACGGACATAAAAAAAAGAAGGATAAAAGAATCAAGCTTTGATCTTTTGTTGAAAACTTGGCAGATTTAGGCAGATTTAAAGCAAGTTAGGCCATATGCTTCTCAAAAAGAAAGAGAGAAAGTTTGCAAACACATTTGTAAAGCGAAACTAAATCAGGTTATTCTACAATAGTCCCCCTATACAAAGTTCCTGAGGGAGAAGTTAAAGAGGGGAATCTCGGAAAAAGACATTGAATGGTTAAATTCTAACAAGCACAAGCTCTGCATGCAGTTACTTGTGTGGCATTACTTTACTAACCAGACTTGGAATTTGATAGAAATGTTGTTATTTACTTTTTTAGATACATAAAATAATGTCTTTTGTGGAGTTGAATGCCTCCTCAATAAACCGAATTAACTTCTGCATAACTCCCAGTACCCTCATTTGAACAGGCATATATCCTGAAGTTAAATTGTCACCTCAAATTAAAGAGGTCTTCCAATAGAAGCCTTGATATAAAACTGTAATCTATAGCAGGTGCTCGAACTGTCTTGATGTCGAGAATTACATAACCAAAAGGTTTCTTACAGTGATTTGAGAGCAGAGTTCTCTGTTAAATATCAGCCTTATCTGGCGCTTTCCCTCTAAGCTTTTTATTTTCCAGGGAACGCTGACAAAGCCGCCACCAGCCAAACATTCTCACAGTTGCTGCTTCATCATAGGTGTCCAGGACAAACAGACCTGGGATTCTTGGATTTAGTCAGCCAATACGAGAGGGGTTCGCAGTGTGAGCTGACCGCCCAGTAACTAATTTACCTCCAGGGCAAAAAAAACAAAAAAAAAGTACACAAGGCTTCAAGCTTCTCTGAACAAGGACCTTTGAGAATTTGAGCCCTTATGTGTTGGAGATTTAAGATTTTATCTGTATGTTAGCTTAATTTTGTGACATGGTGAACTATTGTTAATCAGAAATTGTGCTTCAACTATTGTTCTTTTTTGTGTGTGTGCGTGTGTTGTAAAATCTCTTTTATGCTTTTAGTAAAGTGATGAAGCGGTGGCATTTTGCATATAGTGGAGTCTGTGGTTCATTTCCCTGTGATGTGGTCCCCGCTACATCCGTAGCCTTACAGGAAAAATGTATTCCATTGCCCTTGAAGAGTCATGAACTTTACTGTACGTCTGCCACAGAATGAGCAGCATCAGGAAACGGTGCACAGCAACAAGAACATTCAGACATGCAGTGGTGAGGATGCAGACGAGTCCTGGCGTTTGGTATATCACTTCAGTCCTTATTTGTCAAAAGTGGTTGCATCAGTCGAAATGAATCACATAGTCATGTTTAAGGACAGCAGTGACTCAGAGCTTTTTTTTTCCTGATGAAAATGGCAGCACAACAGAATAGAGAAATGACCTGACATTGACCAACAAAGGAAGGGTTTTCGGTTTATGTGTGGGGCTTATGGTACCCGGTAGCCGTCCACCTAGTTGAGACTTAGGTTTTTAGATGTCAATCAGGCCTTTATCCTGGGACAAACACACACACACACACACACACACACACACACACACACACACACACACACACACACACACACAATTTGTCTGGCAGAACAGTGTCTTTAGTTCAAAGAAGCTCCTGAAACCACATTAAAAAAAATTAAAAAACGAGATGCGATAACCATGATATGGACTTTGATACTTACAGGCTCAGTGGCTGGCCCAATTGAGTTGACAAATGAACCAACCAGCTCGTGTCAGCCACCTTAGTGTGAAGGAACAACCCAGAGAGACTCCATGCACAGTCTGTATTCCCTAACTCACTCCTCTGATCTGACGCTAACTTAATGAAAGCTTGTTAAGCCCGATGGTGGAACGTTACATCGTTCTGAAGATGCTCTAGTTAACTTTTAAAAAAAAATATATATATCTTTACCCCTCTCTGACCACCTCTGCCTCCCCTAGGTGGTCCTTTTATGCTTAGGCACGCAAGATGAGTCAATATTTTAAATGAAATAGCACCACATTTCCTTTTCCAACTCGCTATTTTTTACAACGGTCTATTTTGCATTTCATGATTTAGGAGATTTGTAAACGATATAAGTCTGTCTTTTTTTCTTCTTCTTTTTTACCCATGGGGGGGGGTTGTATGGGTCGGAGCTGTATTCTTGTTTATCAGGAGCTCATGCTATTTTACACAGAGCTGAAGAGTGAGACAACCTCTGTAGTCCACAATGGAAACTTGTCCTGAGTCTTCAGAGGCCCTCTCAGAGAACCACTCCGATAACTGAAACAGAATGATGTGAGCAGTGTGATGCCGGAGCTCTGGAATAGCTCGCAGGCATTCCTCGGTCCTGGAGCGAGATAAGAATAGCACCAACTCGACTCTCTCTCTCTCTCCGGGCACTCTGCTGTGGAGTTTGTCTGAAGCCCTGCGAGCCCCCACGCCGTTTCGGCATCACTGCTTTAGAAACGATGGCAAGGGGAAGGAATCGCGTGCCCTCTGGGTTCACCAAAGCAGCCCGGCCTCCGATATATTTGGCTGTGTCAGTTTGCATACACATCTGCAGTGGTCTGCAATTAGGCCGTTTCCTGTTTCAACACAGGATATGGCAGCGCGGTGAAGCCAAGCCATAGATGCTCAGAGGGAGAACAGGGCCAGTAACCTTTAATGCCTTAAGGAAAAGCATCCAGTTATTTTATGTAAAGGTAAAAGGGCTCTCCTTCATATCCACATATGAAAATGAAAAAAAAGAGAGGGTTAAAGAGTTTTTTTTTTCAGGTGAGAAGATAACAGTTTGCTGTGACCCAGGCTTCATTCAGCTCTCCTGTAATTTGGTTTAAAAGTGATCGGCAACTGTTCTCAAGTAGCCACCCAAAATGCAGCCCCTTGACGCCCCGCCTCATCCCAAACACTGGAAAATATGCGTCAGCTACTTCCTCCTCTCTCCACCCTCCTCATTTCAGCTTCCTGTTCTCTGCCCTGGCTGGAAGTGAGAAGCTTTGAATGGAAGTCAGTTACTGTCGCTGCACAGGAGAACGTTGAGCTCTGACGTGGGCATCTTCGTTCGAGGAGAACAAAGCAGACCTCGAAGACCTGTAGAATTGGGAGGGAATTGCATCAGACTCACCTGGCAGATGCCACAGGGCAAATAAAAAGAGCACACAGGGTAAACTCTGCGTGCACATGTCCATGCACCGTCTCAGGTGGTCACTAATACAGTCCTTCACATACGAGCTCCTGGTCACTTGCGTTTAGGCACGCACAGACTCGTCTGAGGTGCAAACCGAGACGCAGCTGCGTCCTGTTTTATATTTTAGTTTCATTCTGTTCAATTTTTTTTCAGTTTTTTCTCTTTCCTGTATAGTCCCAATCACTTCACTGTATCTGAGCCACCTGAGAAATGCTATTAAGCAGCTGCAGAAACAAGATGTTCAGCGGAGTGGGCGCAGATCAAACCGCAGCTGTCTCGTAGTGGTGTGGCTTCATAATAACCCCAAGTCACCCCGCTTCTGAGAAGCCTATTAAACTCCTGGATGTGGGCGGTTTCTGGCTTTTCAGATTGTTGTAATAACACAATGACATATTTTTTTCAATGGCTGTCATGATGGTGGCTGTGGCTGTTATGTGACTGCTTCATGCAGGGACAAATCTTGGAAAGAAAAACCCTAAAATGGCCGCATTGTTAGGTGTGTTTCTTATATTCCTTTTAAGAATGTTATTTTTAATCCGTGTGTGTGTGTGTGTGTGTGTTACAGCTCTGATGGTACGAGCTGAACAGTGACCACTGCCTGCCTGAGGACACCTGCTGCCCAACCCCGTCGTCATGTCTGGGATCCATGTAAGTGTTTTATGTATATATTATTGATCTTTTTTGGAATTCGAGTCAAAGCTTACGTCATACATTAAGAACTCTGTCACCAATGATCAATGAAATGTGGGCAATAATGTTGTTGTTGTTGCTATAAAAGGTCAAAGGAACAATATTGGACCATGTGTCAGAGCCTTAATATTTGACTCGCATAAAACTCAGTGGAACTGCGTTTCACACATGCGTTTTCCCAGCAGTTCTTCATCTTTCAGTGAAACGTCAGCACGTTAGTGGAATGATACGGAAACAAGTATTCTGTAGCTTTTGCTGCCTGCTCCAGAATGTGAGAGCACTGGGAAGTTTCTCCTTTGCCTTCCTCACAGCTGACCTGTAAGCAGCTTTCCTCACACAAACGAGGAGCCCCATCTGCCTGTCTCAACCTGCTGTAAAAGTAAAGCTGCTCCCACAGCCTCGTTTCTGCATCAGCGCCCACCTCCTGCACGCTCCTGTAACCCCCCTCCCCCCACGCTCAGCCACCAAAGCTTACCTCCATTAGAAAGCTACTCATTGTCAAATACGCGAAACCAGCAATCGCAGGAGAAAATCTTAAACTACACTTTCTCCTGGAAATCTCAAGTGTTCATGCACGAGGGAAAAAAAAGAGGCTTTAGACTGTGACTGCGTTGTTCATCTGCGCTGCCGGGCTGAAGATGTGTGTATGTTTAATACACTTTTCACTTAACATCCCTATGTACGATTTCTGATAATCTGACAGACAGGAGTTCAAACTGCAAGTTAACTAACAAAAAAGGAAACGGTAGTCAGTGACTTATTAACACTTCATCGATCGTCTTGTTTGAGTCATCAAAGTTTAGCAGTAAGGTTTTCGTTAGTACTGTTAATAATAATGTAACCACCAAACCTTTATCTCTTTTTTTGGGGGAATTCTCTCTCCCGCTGTTTCCCATTTTGCCAAGCTTGCCTGTGCTTGCATGTGGTTCTTGTCCTGTGGCTTGATTGTCAGTTGTCGCTGGTTAAAGGGATGAATTCAGACTCAACTGTCACGTCACACCGTTGTTTTACAGGGCAGCTTCGGTGAAATCTTTCGTTATAAAGTCATACTGAACATCCTCAAAGCAGCTCGTGTCAAATCTCCTGCTCCACATACTTAATGAAGGAACCTTCCTATGAAAACTCCTCCTTTTTGCCCAAGCAATTTCTTCCTTTTACCAAAGTATTATTATTATTGTTATTTTTTTTACATGGGAAAAACATTTGAATTGTGACTAGAACGCCACAGATGGCTGTTTGTGTACAGGAAAGCAAACTGGAATTAGATACAGTAAATCATTAAACTGACTTGATTGTCAATCAGGGTCTGAGCTTTGTTATCCCTGTATATGGCTGTTATGAAGAATGTAATATCATTCTCAGTAAATGCCTGGGAGTGCCTCCTGCATCACCATAAAGTTAAAGTTGAGAGTACAGTGACAGGTTTTAGTGAGCATCACCCCACCCTGAATTAACTGCTGACACCTGTAGGTCCTCCCATGGCATCAACACCCGCTCTAAATATCCGTCAGACAGATGACATGCTACAAGAAAAAAAACTTTTAAAATACGAGTTATAAAATACAAGCTTATATGACTGAGGTCTCAACTATTCAACATTGTCAAAGTTAGTAAGGGGTTAACTTTACTTACCTGGGTCTGAACATTTTGCTCACTTAATCTATAGGTTAGAGGTGTCCTCCTTGCCTCTAATAAAGAGGCATCTTCTTTTACCAGTCCAAAATTTAAAGTTGATGGAGACTTAAAATGAAAGTTTTAAGCTTTTTATGAGCTTGCGTCATTTGACCACACAGAAAAAAAACCCACCCGGGAGCAGTGAGGGCTTCCCGTGTTTTCCTGGGTTGCACCGGACTGCACCGGCCCTTCTCCTAAACTCATAATCATTATTGACCTAAATGCTGCTCCGAATAAAGCTGCTGGCTCACTCACACCTGCCGCTTATGCACTCCGGCTTTGTCATTTCATTTGATTGATGCGATGCGGCCCGGATTTCGATCACATTGCCGAGCAGATCAAAGGGTGCGGACTGAATCCACTCAGCTTTCCGGGAAGATTAGACGCACACAGGAAAAGAATATTATTACAGGAACAGCAAATTTGATGACAGGAGAGCCTCCGTGGGAATCGTTAATCTGCCCGAACAGTGATCACCAAACATTTTAGTTTTTCGACACGCAAAAAACTAAAATATTGCCATGTAAGTCAATATTTGACATGCATGTCAATAATGAGTAGGTCTCAATATTCAGCTAAAAATTAAATGAATACATTATTCACTTTTAACATTAAAATTTTAAGCTCCTCTACAAGATTGCACACAGAGCTCCACATGTGACCTCTTTTGTCCATAAATATTAAATCACTGTTATTTCACTAACATGTCAAGAGTTTTGGGGCGATTGTAGAAAAACATACTGTGGTGATAACGATTGTTAAGCAAGGCTTCAGCAGACCTAAAGGCTGTGGAACTGATTGTTTCCATGGCTGTCTTCAGCACCTCTGACAGCCAAACTGTTACCGTTTCAACTCCACTCCGTTAACAGCACCTTCCTCTCCGTCTGCTTCATTGCAGGCACCATGGTCAACTGGCACAGAGTGTGTAGCCAAGTATAACTTCCAGACCGCCAACGAGCAGGACCTGCCCTTCTGTAAAGGAGACGTACTGACCATCATCGGAGTTACCAGGGTACAGAAACGAGTGTGAAACAATATGCCGTCATTTTAAAGGAAGTATCAGTGGCTAAGAACCCTGAGGTTGCCGGTAGATTTATTATTATTACCTGACAGAGCAAAGTCTTTAGAAGCTTTGATTGACTTCCTTTGTGCAGTGATGTGTGAAGAGGTATTTGGACGGCTTCCTCTTTTTTTAAATAATCAGCAATGTTTTAAAGACAATGGAGTCCAAAGACAAATGCATTTTGTACGTGTAAATTAACATATGTGAAAAATGCATAAGTAAGCCGTCAGGTCTATTTATGCCGTAGGAAATAGTGTATTACAGAGGAGTAAAAAGCAAAGAGGTGCTTAACAAAAGAGCATAGCTATGTTAATAAAAAGAAAAAAAACTTGATTCCAGTTGCCAAAATTGTACGAAAAGCCTTTTATTCGACTCACTGCATTCTGTCGGTGCTACAGATCTGCGGGAATCCGTTTACTCATGCCCAGAAGCATCTCATTGAACCTGCGGCGCTCCCATCTCCAATAAATGCAGAGCGCTGTAAATTCCCTTATCTATGATCCAGTCTCTGCCTCTGCAGGACCCCATATAAATTTCTAAATGATTGGAATTCCTCAGGCGATGAACTAGATTCACGGCTTTATTAAAAAAAAAAACAATTATTTTTCCTTTATGCTTCCTACAGGATCCAAACTGGTACAGAGCCAGGAACACGGTGGGCAGAGAGGGCACCATTCCAGCCAACTATGTCCAGAAAAGGGAAGGAGTCAAGTCAGGAGGGAAACTCAGTCTAATGCCGTGAGTGTCCGACTGCAAATATCTGCGTACGCCCTCCTTAAAATGCACGAGAAAAGTAGCTGGCCATTATCGTAAAAACGCCTTTGGAAACATGAATGCAGGAATGTGACAGTACGTATTAAATGAACATGTATTCCCATCTTTTGCCGTGGCGTCATGCTCTCTGCGAGTAACCGTGCAAACAAGTTGTAAAAAAGCCCTGTTCGGCACCCCGCTGCGAGGAAAAGCATAGCGCTGACTTCAAACGCAGGAAGTTGCTCCTCTTAAAAGTCTTTAGCTGTTTACTGTGTCTTCTGTTATCTGTGTCACCGCCACGGAGGCCAGCACCATCTGCGCACTACATCTGAGTGACATTTCATGGCTCTTTTGAAAACTGCGGCAATTCAGAAGAAGGACGACCTGACAAGAGGCGCAGGCTAATGAAAGGAGATGGGAACGACGAGTCGCCGCCTCCCTCTCAAGTTCAGAGAGCTCAGAAATAAAAACCCAACAACAAAGTTACCGTGTTTAAACTTTGTTAAGCACAAGAAAGTCCTTTAAGTGGAGAATGTTGCTCTAAGAAGTTTTAGCTGGTTCCAATATAGCATCCTAAATAAACTAACTGGAGCTGATTGGAGCTCTTTTTTTTGTAAAGTTTTCAGAGTCTCAAATAATATCAGATTAGTTCCAATAGTCGTGCACCCGGAAAATGACTCATTTATCTGCGTCTCTGCTCACACAGGGATGTACATGAGCTGTCTATCAGCCCCTATGCTTTACATCTGTAGGCTTTAAGTCAAAGGGTTTCAACTCTAAGCAAATGCGAGAGGTCATTGAATACTGAGAACAGGCCTCTGCTCGACATTCCAATGCATGGCAGTCTCGCAGCAGGTTGTGACTCAACACTGTGACATTTTGTTGGCAGGAAGTATTTAAATAGACTTTTGACCCCCTTTGTCTCCTCATCAGTATACAGTATACATATTAGCTGCTCTCTCCTCTTGCCGCTCACGCACAAACTGTCTGTCCACCGCTTTAAACTCGGTCACTGTGTCATCCAGCCCTGGCATGCTGGGTTGCGTGTGCGTGTTTGTTTTCAGCGAGGCCAGATAGTAACTTTACACCGGCCTTGTGTTATGGCAAACACACATCAGCGTGTGTGTGCCAGCTTTGATTTGCTATTAAATTTGAATAAAAGCACCCTGACGTTTGTTAACTACTTCCCTAGCTTCATTAGCTTCTTTCTTTTTCTTTGTTTTTTGTTTTTTTGTTGCTGATGCACATTTGCTGGAGTTTCCTTTTCTCTCTCTCTTTTTTTTTTGTTTTAGTTTTAGTTTGACTTGCAAACTTTTTCCACGACCCACCATTCACATCGCTTCCTTTGAGATCACAGCACTGCCCAGTGTGTCATTAAAAGCTGTTCCTCCGGAGCCACAGGCTGTAACCCCACAGCGACATTTAGATTTAGTCATGAATCACTAACAGATGTCCCAGGGAAGACCTCTCCCTCTGCTCCGCGTTACATAAAGGGTTCAGCTGTGGTCTTCTGTCCCCAAGCTCCTGCTAACTGGTTCGCATTTGGCAGAAGATTCAGTCTCACCCACCACTGCCCCGCCGCCATCCACTCTGTCTGCTGCCCCCTTGTGGCAGGACTGGCGAAGAGCATTATTCTCAAGGAAACCGGGGCATTCAACTCCTCTGTCCTGCTTCCTTCTCCACATTGGACCAGAAGAGTTGTTTACCCCGTTTCTGTGACTTTTTCCAATTTTACGATGATGTCATGTCTGAAAACTGCGCTCAGTTTCTGAGGACAAAGCGGCAAGTGTGTGCACAGGCCGAGGGTCCGACCACAATACTTGGCGCCCGCTCTCCGATTAGTGGGAGTTAAAGAGCCGCTGTCCATCGGAGACGCTGCCTGCGCTGATCTAATCAACTCAGCCCCTATTAAGCTGCTTTGCCCACAAGGGCCTCTGCTGTCTCAGGAGGCAGAGTATTGAGGAGGAGGGTGTGACGGAGGCAGCCACAGGGAAACAGGGAAAATCAATTAGAGCAGTTAATTACCACCCATTGACCAGCCAACGTCTGTGGGAAGTAGCCATGCATGGAAGCTGCCGGTGGCAAATTCGACCTGTCACACACAAATGGGCCTAAATCAATGACATGATGTTGTTCCAGTGAGCTTTTTAAAATGGAGACATTTGGGGTTGTTGTTTTATTAATAAAAAAAAAAACAATTCTTGGAAAAAATCAAAACACTGCCACATCTGCAGGCCACGGGAACCAGTGAGATATGCTGCTGCTGCTGTTGCCGCTGCTACTCTGAGGAAGGAAGAGTTCTGAGGATGAGCGGTAGATGAGCGTCTAATCCATCCACCACAACCCTTTAAGATGTAGACATCAGGTCATCTGGCAGGCCAGCAGGTTCAAGCTGGCATTGCTGTGACCAGCCTGATTATTTATTTTTCTCTTTTTTTTTACTCCACAATGTGCCCTAATGTCAGTTCTCCTCATGGCCACCCTGATCGCGGTCAGGAATGGGTTACTGGGCCTGTCCTGCTCCCTGTTTAGCCCGTGCAGTTTTAGCACTTTCCTGTTGTTGCAGCGTCTGCGTGTCGGTTTCCGACTCGACCCCACAGACTTCTTGCTGGTGCGTGCGTGCGTTTCCTGTTGTTCGGGTCCAGGTACATTCTCACTGCCTCCCAGAGAGGAGACGGCCCCACCCTGAAACCGCTCTGGCTCATCAGGCTGGAAGCGCTGTAGCCGGCTCCTCATTACTTCCCCTCTTGTTTTTTCACTTTTCCTTTCAGCGGAAGACTCAGGATCTCCAGATGGCTGTAACAGAAATTGAGTGCAGGGAAAATGGCAAACAGTGGGGCAGTTTGAAGCATTTTGGCTCTCTTTATCCTTGTAAATAGGAGCCGACTGACGTCATGATGTCTGTACATAGACCAGACTGAAAAATGTTTTCATTTGCATAAACCGGTCTCCTGCTTTGTCCACAATTTTTTATTTTTTCCCCCCACTCTCCCTCCCACCAGCTGGTTTCACGGGAAGATAACTCGCGAGCAGGCAGAGCGGCTCCTCTACCCTCCAGAGACGGGCCTGTTCCTGGTCAGGGAGAGCACCAACTATCCTGGCGACTACACCTTGTGCGTCAGCTGCGACGGCAAGGTGGAGCACTACCGCATCATCTACCACAACGGCAAACTCACCATCGACGAGGAGGAGTACTTTGAGAATCTCATGCAGCTGGTGGAGGTGAGGCCTGAAGCAGAGCACTTATTCAACACCCATAATGCCTCTTCAGAGAGCCAGAGGTGAAAGACAAATATTTACAGCTTGTAGAACAGTACAGAGACTTCAGTTTTTTCAGTTAAAATGATCAAATGATGTAGATAAAAGAGGAGAATGAATTGGTTGGATTTGAAGGACTTGCCTCCTCTCAGAGCTACATGATAACTCCTTTGAACTATTACTTTGTGGCAGAAACACTTTGTGCAACCTTTTAAAAAAAGGTTACAGAATTACATTGTGCCTTTAATGTAATTTCTTTGCATCTTGCTGTGCACTTATAGCCTTATTTTTGACCGTTCATCCACTTTTAGTTTGCAATCTTGCAAAATTTGATGCCACTATAATGTATAAAAGGAACTTTCTACATATGCACATAGTGTCCACACAGACTTTCCCCAAAAGACCAGACCCATGTACATGTTCCAAAAGCTCTCTGATGCTCTCAGCCCATGACTGTTATCTGAGAGCAGGTTCAGAGGAAGGACAGAGAACAGAGAGGGAAAGACTGGAGACATGGTGGCACGGGTAGAAAAAGGCCTTTCATCCTCGCAGATAAAGAGGGGAGCTGGAATGGCGGCTATCACGCTTTTAATTGGGCCTCATCCCTTTACCCCACGGGGCGTTGGAACTGGACGATAGGAATGTGCCAGCTGGCATCGAGACCTTTCATCCCTGGTGCATTCTTGCTATCAGTCACCCATAATCTCTATCTCTCCAGCCCTCACTCATTCACACCCTCCAGGCTCAATTTTCCTTCCACTTCCTCTCTCCACCTCCCTCCCTCCCCTCTGTCTCTCTCCTTGTGTCCCCTTGTGGGTACCTGGCATATTGCTTTCTGTCCTCTCCTCTTTGTTATCCATCCTACTCGCTTCCTCCGCCTTCTCAAATTCTCTGCTCTTCCTCAGTCTCTCTCTCTCTTTTTTCTTTCTGTATCTCCATCCTGCCTGCATTTCCCCGGAACTAGCTTGTGATAGGATTCCTCACATGCCAGCCTGTTTTTCCCAAATCCTGCTTGCGGTTCTGCAGACCTGTTGTTGTTGTTGCTGCCGCTGCTGTTGGTCACAGCAGGGTTCACAGAAATCCATGTGTGCACGAACACACGACTCATAAACACCCAGGCTCGTTACACCCACCGTGATGTCACACACGCGATAAAAGCAGATAGCAGCATGTGGTAGAATCCCGCAATGGAGACTATTGTCCATTTTGGCTCCATTGTGTGATTTCACAATGTGATTGCACCCCTCGTGCGGTAATTATATATGCGACAATCCTGATTTAGACAGGACATTGTGTACCAAAAATACATTTTCGTGAGTTAAACCGAATGGAGGCAAAAATGTTACACAAGCACCGTAGCCCTAAGATGATTTTAAGGTCACAGACACTCCACTGAAAGTGGCAAACGCAGAATCGGACCTAAATTCATGCATTTGTGTATACGTGGTGGTTATAACAAATGTGACTCCCGTCTGTCAGGCTGGGTGCTGGATAATAAAGCAGGAGAACGCCCCTCCTGCACCATACTGCCCCCTGGCGGTCACAGCTGTCACCTGCAGCCTGTCTGCAGTGAAAAATCTGCTGTTGTGTAACAGGCCTCAGTGGGGGGGGGGGGGGGGGGGGGTTCTTCCTCTTTTTCATAGCCACTCTGATTAACTGGTTTCTCCTTTGTTGATCTTATTTATCTCTTTACATACCCTGATGGTGATAAGCAGACGCAGACCGTCGGTTTGTTGTGTTCACATGCACTGACCCCATCACACCACATATTCCACCGCCGCTGGTTTCCTGCTGCTCCATACCCCCCAGCAGGAAGCTGTTCCCCTGTATGGTGTTTATTTTTTGTGCCCTTTGTTAGTCTAGATCTTTTTTTGTGGTACTTAGATGATTGCAGCATTTTGATGACGATACAGTTACAGGTGAAAAAGCATTTAAAAAGTAGGATTGTCTCATTGTTTTGGCCTTTGCTTAGATTTACACATGCCATTTAAAATGTAGTAAACTGGAAGTGCATAAAAACTACAAGGATACAAGGAGGTTTTCAGAGTTGGAGCCGAGCATTTTCAGGGGAGGCCTGAATTTTCGCGAAGAGATGATTCATTCACTATTGAAATGTCTATCAAAAGGAGACCTCTGAGACTTGGATCCTACATCCCAAAAAGCTAAAAACAAAAAACAACGCTGAAGTAAAATTAACCTAAGCTCATTTGTTTCCTTGACCCACACGGTCTTGAACAACCACAAGATAAAATGAGAATAGCAATACAAAACATGGAAAACATTCATAAAGACACATAAGACGGCAACAAGAAAGCACAAAACCACCAAAAAAAAACCAACACATTTCAGAACAACCACCATGAGATATGTAAACAGCTGCTTATCCAAAGGGTAAGAGCTCCTCATCTTCTAAGCATAGCACCTACTGCTCTACTCTTTCTCTTAAACGGATATGAGGCAGAAACACTGGCCCATGTCAGTCACCATCAAACTGCTTCGATAGAAAGCTTAGCTGGATGAAGCCTCCTCGCATCAGATCTTTAAACTTAAGCTAGTAACTCTATTAACTTGATGATACCTTGATGCAGCTGTCTGTATTCATGTATGAACCTCGGTCCCTGGTTACTATTGGCAGAGATGGCAGAATATGCATTTGGACTGTTCAACGTTATCAAGCCTTTTTTGTTGTTGTTATTGCTTTCTTAAAATGCTAACATTTTATTCTCTAAACCTCTCCCTTCCAGCACTACACCAAAGATGCCGACGGCCTTTGTACCAAGCTGATTAAACCCAAGCTGATGGAGGGGACGGTGGCAGCGCAGGACGAGTTCTCCCGGAGTAAGGACACACTGAGCTCATTACACCGCTCCACAGGGACTCCACACAGAGGGACATTTGTTTATTCACTGCCACATTAACCTCAAAAGCAAACACACACATATACAGTTAGTCGCCTAAGCTTATATCTCCTTTAAGGTTGTGGGACCATCGCGGCCTAATAGCATTAGTGAGAAGACAATTAATCTCTTTGTGTGTGGAAACGATTGCTGGTCTTCACCAGCACGGTCAAGGTCAATCCGGGTCCCCCGACCCCCCCACCCCAGTCTGCCTCCATAACTCAGCGTGTAACCAGCCAACCTGACTATCTTCTATGCTAGGAAAAGGTCGAATGAAAGATTCATCGTTTCTAAAAGTAGACTCTGTCGTTAAAGTGAAAGCGAATGTTCTAATCAATTCCCTGAAGCGTTTCTGCTCTAAACGTGCGGTTTGACTGTCAGTATGATTGCTAAGTGTCCTTTCCCCTTATGCCAGGTGGCTGGGCCTTGAACAGAAAGGAGCTGAAGCTCCTCCAGACCATCGGCAAAGGGGAGTTTGGAGGTAATAAACTGCTTCCTCTGGCATTTCTTCTTGATTCTGGACATCAGGCCTTTAATTAAGATGACTGTCGTAGACTGTCCTGTGGCCTGAAGGGCAGGAAATGATCTCTGTCCTTTCCAGATGTGATGGTGGGAGACTACAGAGGGACCAAGGTGGCAGTCAAGTGTATAAAAAACGATGCTACAGCGCAGGCCTTCATCGCAGAGGCCTCTGTCATGACGTAAGCCCCGTCGCCATCAGTGGAGCGTTTGCCTCTGCACGCCCGCTTTCCTCTCACCAAGCCTGTCCTCTGCCTTTCTTCTGAGCTCTTGAGAAGTTCCCTGTCGTCGTTAGCAGCAGGCAAGGCAGCGTTCGGAGCATTTTCCTGCCCACTAATCGTGTATTTTACCCTGTTTGCTCAGGCAACTGAGGCACAACAACCTGGTGCAGCTGCTCGGCGTCATCGTCGAGGAGAGGGGCAGCCTCTACATAGTCACAGAATACATGGCTAAGGTCAGTGGCGCGTGCTGCTTTAGTGTTTTCAGATGTAAAACCTCAGATTGAAAATGTTTTAAAACGTCCCCGTTGGCATGTTCCGAAAGAAAAGGGATGGTCGTCTGGCTTATGAAATCATCACCGTTTGTTAGCTTAGCTTAGCGAAAGGGGAGCAGATACAGATGTGAACAATAACAAGGGGTCGAAGGTCACTTTCTGATCATGGTGGTGAGTGGGTGCTGCCTGCTCCAGCTGTTCCTGGAGAGGATGTTTATGACTCACTTTATGCTGTAGAGATAAAAAAAAGCTGAATCGTTGGAGTTCACAAACAGTAGGAGCTACAAAAGTATACCTCTCTGTTACGTGCATTAACAGGAGTTATCAAAAATGACCTGATCAAAGACGTTCAGAATTCCAAAAAAAAACAACTGTACATGACAGGTCATTTGACACCTTTTTAATGTTTTTATGGTTGAATATCGGTTCAATTGGAGTTTTACTGAAGGGCAGCCTTCAGACAAGGCTGGAGTGTCATTCTCCCATAAGCGAGGCTCTCAGAAAGAACAAGTACCAAATTTAATAGGGGGGACATTTATCTTGGATCTATGCCTCATACGTTCACATGAAGAGATATCTTTGAGTTTTTGTGGCTGGGGTTCAGCATTGTTTGCCTTGTGGTTTTTGTGTGTTTTTTTGTCTCCGTTCCAGAGTATTCAAGTCTCAGCATCTCTGCAGCATCTTTGTTTTTCACCCAGGCAATTCTTCTTTTCTTCTCTGAACTGTACCACAGGGCAGCTTAGTGGACTACCTGCGCTCCAGAGGGCGAACCGTTCTGGGTGGCGACTGCTTACTCAAGTTCTCGCTGTGAGTCTTTTTCATCTTCGTTCAAGCCCTTCTATACACAAGGCAGAGGTGTAAGCAGCACAGTCAGCTCCTCCTGTTGCTCCGTCAGCTGGTAGCCACATTCCCTGGTTTCTCAGGCAGCCATCTCCCGGGTTGTTTCCTCTAGATAAACAACTGCAGCATTTAGAAACGACAGCTTTGCTTCATTTTCAAGTTACGAGCACCTCTGACGAAACGGGAGGCTTCACAGATAGTAAAAGACTCTTCTCCCCTCTCTCCCCAGCGACGTGTGTGAAGCCATGGAGTACCTGGAGGCCAACAACTTCGTCCACAGAGACCTGGCAGCTCGTAACGTCCTAGTGTCCGACGACAACATCGCCAAGGTCAGCGACTTCGGCCTCACCAAAGAGGCCTCCTCCATACAGGACACTGCCAAGCTGCCCGTCAAGTGGACCTCCCCCGAAGCACTAAGAGAGAAGGTGAGAGGCCAGAAGCAGGTCTGGGCCGGCAGCTTGTGGTGGTTTTTGCTCTGGTGGACCGGATGTTTGGTTTGTGCGTCCATGCAGCCGCACGTTTTCTGGCAACATGCACCTAATGCCATCCAGTCACAAGCGAATGCACTGGTGAGCATGCTCAGAGGGGATTGCAGACACATGTGGGCCGCTGTCCGGCTGGTCCAGTGCACCCGCAGGATGGTTTGCCAGCCAGCGAAATGTCCAGATCTTTGGATCTCTTTTTTGTTTTGTCCTCAGTGGTTTATTTATTTTTTTATTGGCTTTGCGTCACTGGAATCAGATTTTTGGCTGTCCAACAGGATATGGTGCGTGCAAAGAGAAATTATTTAGAAAACAGCTGCCGGCCTGTTGGGGAGCTTCAGTGTGTGCCACTGAGCTCTGGAAGATGAAAATCACATATTTCGTCCCTCTTTTTTTTTTAAACTCCCGTGGCTATATTTTTGTGACCTATTTGCATGTCTGTCCACATGTCTGCAATGTGTTTTCCCGTGACGTTTTCATTTGCATGCAGGTAACAGATTTTTATCACAGGCGAGCTCCTGGAGGCCTGTGGGGATTTTGGGTTTTTTTTTTTTTTTTTAAAGTCATGCCATACTGGGAGCTTTCCACGTTTTCGGAACACACAGACACGTGTGTCATGCCAAATGTGAGCAGTCGTGTTTTTTAATCAATTCATTCAATTATTGTTGTATTTAGTTGAACTTATACTTATATCTTCTGCTTTTTAACTCTTTGTAAAGCACTTTGAATTGTCTTGTATATATATAAACTTGCCTTGCCACTTTTAACTTGAGGCAGATGGCCGTCCTTTTTTTCTTTAGCCCTTTATTATTTTCCACCTCACGTGCCCGCTGTAGCCAAGTTTTAACTACCACTAACTTAACATAAGGCCTGTGGCCGCAGCAGCGTCGTTCTGTCAGACGCCGGAACTCCCAGTGGAGTTTTCTCCATCCATCTCTCCGAAGCGTGAGATCAGAACCATAGTGAGAGCTAGAATGCCAAGCGCGTTGTGTGAACTGGGCTCTTTTGTTTCTGTCCAACAGAGGTTTTCCACCAAGTCGGACGTGTGGAGCTACGGAATCCTACTTTGGGAGATTTATTCCTTTGGGCGCGTGCCTTACCCCAGAATTGTAAGTACCTTCGCAGCCTCCCTGAAGCACGCTGAGAGCCCAGTCGGGCCAGCAGATGGCAGGCTTCAGCCTGGGATCCTTTGCTCTGTGGATGAACCGAATAGTGCTTGATTCTCTTTGAGTTTACCACCAAATAATTACGCTCCCTCCATTAGGTGAATGAGCAGGTGCTGGAAATGTCGGCATACTTGGTTGATAACCTTTAGATTTTCCCGCATGCGGAGGCTCTAACATGGCTCTCTGTGTCACCCCCCCCCCCCCCCCCCATCCCTACAGGCGCTGAAAGACGTGGTGCCGCGGGTGGAGAAGGGGTACAAGATGGACGCCCCGGACGGCTGCCCGCCGGTGGTGTACGACCTGATGAAGCAGTGCTGGACCCTGGACGCCGTGATGCGGCCCTCCTTCCGCATGCTGAGGGAGAAGCTGCAGCATATCAGAGCCAAGGAGCTCTACCTGTGAAGAGGAGGTGCGAAAGGAGGGGAGACAGCGGGGAGGGGGGGCAGGTGGGGAGGGGGGGGGCAGAGGAGACGGGGCAGGACGCCGCCCCAGTGCAGATGGACAGTGGAAAGAGGAGGAGGAGCGGGAGAAGAGCAGGGACCACAGCGCCTTCCTCCTGAGCTGTGAGACTGCCATGATGTGCCCCCCCCCCGGCCTCAGCCCCCCCCACCACCACCACCACTCTCCCCACCCGCCCACCTCCAACTAGGACTGTTTTTCCTGTTTGTGTTGTATAGCTTTTGCCAGACAACTTCCTCTTCTCCGGACGTGTCGCTGCCCACCCCCCCCCCCCCCCCCCCCCCCCCTCGCCCCCTTTTATCATTCCCGGATATCACCAGGTGGCTCTGCATGCCTCTCAGCCCGGCTCTGTCATTCCATCCCTCCGTCCCTCCCT